>JAJJWX010004079.1:0-500860 GCA_023529315.1 Papaver bracteatum | reverse complement strand
ACCATGATTTTCGGGAGGGCGAAGCGGGAATCGGCGGATCTACAGAAAGACCTAAAGGTGGAGATGACGGCAAGGTTGTGATGAGAAAGAATGAGAGTCGGTCGAAAAAGAATCCCAAGTAAGTTTATACCCCCTTCATCTATCTTTACTTATTTAAATTGGTTTTTATAGACAGATTAAGGAAAATAGAGAGAGGAATTTCTTCTAAAATTACACCCAAGTAGTAGTTAAGGTGTATCTAATTTTTTGGTCCAGTTTTTTGGTAGTAGTTTTTAAGAATCCAAAACAAAATAAAAAATTGTGTCAAAAACGGCACCAGCCTCATTAACAGGGTTGGCCATTTGCCCCACCCAAACTCATCCCCGTGGATACCCGCCTCGTTTGAGTAGGGTTTTACCCGTACAAATGGGGATGGGTCGGGGATGGGTAATACCCGAAACCTAAGCTACGGGGATGGGGTGGGGATGGGATTCAAAGTCCCCGCCCCGTAGCTTTTTTATATTATAAGAATTTAGACTTTTATTCAATAAACCGAAATTTAGCTTTTTTATATTATGGGTAATACCCGAAACCGCACCTGCCTCATTAATTTTTCACTGTCTTCCATATAAACTCTCTACTGGATACTCCATTTTTCATTTTATCTATTCAAATTCTCTTTTTATCTCTTCTAACTCCCATTTAGCATGAGTGCATCTTCAGAAAACAACAATCTAGTTAGAGAAGAAGGGAATAAAGGACTTGGTAGAGGGGTATTTAATATGTGCATGGAAAATAGAAGAGAGAGGAGTATTTAATATGTGCATGGAAAATAGAAGAGAGAGGAGTATTTAAGATATGCATGGAAAATAGAATTACCTGATTCCAACTTAGGGATAAATTAGGCTAAAATAGGGAAAAATATGAAACTTAGCAAGTAAATTTGGACAAAAAAATGTTCAATTTAAGCAAGTAAAGATGGACGGAGGGAGTATAAAGGTGGCAGGCAGTGATGGTCATCTTTCTAACTCCTAAAAAAACCTAACCAAGTGATAGCAGAGAAAGATTGAGAAAATTGGAAAAGAGAAGAGAAAGAAGGAAGTGTATTTACTTGGATTGGTTAGAGAGTTGCCAAATGTATGGATTGAACCAAGTGATAGCAGAGAAAGCAAGTAAACCGATCCATATGTTTCTGAATCGTTCTGGGTGTGCATGTGGAACTCCACGGTCTCCTTTGTATGCATTTCCGAAAAATCTATCTTTTTTTTCATATAATATAAAACTTAGGCAAAGCCTAAGAAGAAGGACAAACAACAATGCTAGGGGTGCCATTGTTTTGGCAAACATCCGACCCCCTGTTAAGATTTTTACAGAAAATAGCCATATTTAAGGCTTGTAGGTTTTGGGTTCGATGGATAAGCTTTAGACCCGTTAATACAAAAGTGGCAGGTTTAATGTTTAAGAGGCTATGTTCACTCAGAAGCTGTTTTTATCTGTAGTAGATTCTGTTGAAACGTCCTTTGATTGCTTTGATGTAGTTATTGTTGAAGTGTTCCAAAATATCATTGGTTTCAGCATGTATCTCGATGTTCATGTGCTACTTGTCCTCAGCCCAGTCAAAAGCTAAGTCTGCTCCTTCTGTGATTCCTTCTGCTCCCCATTGGCCCGTGTGTCCTCTGCTATCAACATATTTGCCTGCAAAATTAGTAATAGTTATAGCTGAGAAGAACTGGTAATTGTTGGTATCATGTATAGTGCATATTTTGATTATATAAACATAATGCTGCCTTTGCTGAGTTATCTCAACCAGGTTTTCATTTGCTGCACTTGGACAACCCATATCAGATAAATACTCCTGAGAGTTCAGAGCATGGTGGGGCATATTGTGTATCCTGTTATAATCACATAAGTGTTGTTGAATGCTATTAGCTATTTTTTTAGCATTAAGTATGATATTTTGAAAAATTAGATCACATCTAGCCTTCCAAATATACCAGCAAATAGTAGCATAGATCTGGATGTTTTCACTGCTGCTTGTGTGTTAAAATCAGGCATTGAACCAGCCCATGAAAGTAGTCTGATGATCAAACAGACCATGACTGTCACCTAACATTTGTTGCCAGACCTCAGTAGCAGCTGGGCAATTTAGGAACATATGTGCCATTTTTTCCTCCCCACTTTTGCATATTGTGCATATATGATCAATATAATGGAGAATGCTTGCAGTTTTAGCATTAATTGGGAGGATTTCATGAGCACATTTCCATATGAAAATTTTGATGGCAGGTGCAACTTCCAACCTCCATATAGCTTCTCAGTTCCTTGTTATCTGGTCATTTCTGTAAAGGTTCTCTATTTTTGCTTTGTACAAAGCTTTAACAGATAATTTGCCTGTGTTGTTGAGATTCCATTGCATGTTGTCTTCTTCCCTGGGATGAATAGCTAGATCAGTGATGACCTGAGCAATGCCAGGACTAAAGATTTGTTGAATAAGCTGAGTATTCCATTCCATGTGATCTGTCATTAGGTGAACTAGTTGTTGAATATCATTTGGGCAGTGTGCAGGTTTGGTAAGCTTGTCAGAAGAGTTAGGTATCCATATGTCCTCCCAAACTTTTATCTTGTTTCCATTGCCAATTCTCCAGGAGAAGTGTTGTTGAATATTTTGAATACCTTCGAGAATCCCTTTCCATATCCACGAGTCTCCATCTTTTTCTTTGGTGTTCATATTTAGCACATTTCTACCTATTAAGTACTTAGCATCCATCAATTGAAAACCACAGAGAATTATTATCATGTTCCAATCTCCATCCTATTTTTGTTATCATAGAGTTGTTGAATAATTCCATATTCATAAAGCCTAGACCTCCAAGCTCCTTGAGTTTGCATATAGTTGTCCAAACTTTTGGGTAATAACCAACATGATTTTATAGGTTCTTGCCCCAGAAGAAGTCCCTTTGTAGCTTGTTCAAATCCTGACAAGTTTGTTTTGGTATTCTGAATCAGTTTATTTGGTAATTACTTGTTGTTGAGGTGATAGATTTTATTAAGACTTATCTTCCAGCAGGGTTCAAATGAGGGTTCTTCCAACTTGAAAGCCTTGTCTTCATCTTATCCACTTCAGGTCTGAAAGATTGAATCTTGCTTCTGTGAGTAAAAAGAGGGAATCCTAAGTACTTGTCATTTAAGGGTAGAACTTGGATTCCTAGCAGGTTGCATAACATAGGCACATGAGCTGGATCAATGTCCTTGCTGAAGAAAGCACCAGATTTATTGAAGTTTATGAGTTGACCTGAAGTATTTCCAAAAATGTTGAGAATATCCTTGAGATTATTGGCTTCAGTAGAATTAGCTTTGCAGAAAACCATACAGTCATCAACAAAAAGAAGATGGTTTATGGATGGGGCATTCTTGCAGATTTGGATTCTAGAAATAATGCCCAAGTCTTCAGCATGGGTTAAGGTTCTAGAGAGGGATTCCATGCAGAAGAGGAATAGGTAAGGGGATAGAGGGTCCCCCTACCTAAGCCCTCTGGAGGGGTTGAAAAAACTATTTGAAGAGCCATTTATGAGAACAGCAGCAGAAGTGGTGGAGATGCATTGCATAATCTTGTTGCACCAGTTTGAGTAAAAGCCAATTTTTTCCATAATAGCTTGGAGAAAGGTCCAATCAACTCTATCAAAAGCTTTTGCCATATCTATCTTTATCCCCGTGCTTTCTTTTGTACCTTTGATAACTCTTCTAGTTCTCATGTAGTGAATGATTTCATGGGTAATGGCTATAATGTCCGAAATTTGTCTTCCAGGTATGAAGGCATACTTGTATGGGGATATGATTTTGTTTAGGTATGGCTTCATTCTTTTGAGCTAAGAGTTTGGATATGATTTTGTAGGTGGTATTGCAGAGACTGATGGGTCTGAAATGGCTAGGACAAGTAGGATTGTCAGTTTTTGGTATCAGAGATATGAAAGTAGAGTTCATTTCTTTGAGGAGATGGCCAGATAAAAAGAAATTTTGGACCATTTTCACTAAGTATTCTCCCACAATATCCCAATTTTCTTGAAAGAAGTTTGGTGGAAATCCATCAGGACCTGGGGCTTTGTCTTTTTCCATACTAAAAAGAATTGTCTTAACTTCATGTTGCTCAGGGATTCTGTTGAGAATGTTGTTATCAGCAGTTTTTATGGAGGTAGGAATAAGGTTGATTATCTCATGATTCAGAACATGTGTTTCAGCAGTGGCCATCTTTGTAAAGTGATTGGTGAAGCATTACTTTAATTCATTGTAATCCTCAATCCAATTTCCAGCACTGTCTTAAATAGAGTCTATTCTATTTCTTCTTACTCTGCATTTAGTAGCTCTATGGAAGTAGTTTGTGTTCTTATCCCCCAGTTTGATGAACTGATCTCTGCTTTTGATTTTCCATAACTTTTCTTCAATATCTTGCCAATCACTGAGAACTTGTATTGCAACTTTCAGGGTTTCACTTCTGTCATGTTTGAAGTAGTTTCCTTGTAACCAGTTTAGATGTTGTTTACTTTCTTCAATGTTAGTTTTGATATTTCCATACCCTTCTTTGTTCCAAGCTTTTAAATTCATCTTAATGTCTCTGAGATTTCTGGCTATGATGAAAGCACTAGATCCAGATAAATTTCTCTGCCAGCATTCATCAATAATATCATGGCAATCCTTGTGGTCCAGCCAAGGACAAGATAATTTGAAAGGGATCTTACCAATACTCCAAGTAGGATTGGAGTTAAGGAGGATAGGGTGGTGATCAGAACCAATAGCTAGAAAATTAGTGATAGTAGAGTTTGGATATATGAGAAGCCAGGATTCAGTGGCAAGTCCTCTATCCAATCTCTGCTCAGTAAGAGCAAGACCACTTCTCTTGTTAGACCAGGTGAAAGGACAGCCAGTGCTGCCTCAGTCAGTAAGATCCAATTCAATAATTTTGTTACTGAAGAGAGTGGCTTCAATACTGTCAAGAGGTTGGGTACTGTATTTTTCATTATCATGAAGAATGAAATTGAAATCTCCAATAACCAACCAAGGGAGGGAGTGTTTGGCAGCAAGTACACTCCAGAGTTTTCCAAGAACTTATTTTACTCTTGGTTTCATAAGGATTTCCATAATAACCAGTAAACAGCCAAGAAGGGCCACTAGTAGGCTTGATTATAGCATTGATATGATTAATCGAGTAACCCATAATCTCAACATCTAGATTGTTTTTCCATATCATTACTAAGCCTCCAGCAGTACCACTAGCCCCTCCAGGGTTAACATGCCAAAAGTTTTGAATATTAAGATGTTTCATAGTTTTAGTAAGTTTATCCTGCTTCTGTTTAGTTTCAGAGATGAAACATATGTCAGGATTGAATTTAGTCAACATGTCATTAAGATACTTTTATTTTATTATATGAAATTCATGGGTTTTGTTAGTACCATGAGTAGATAAACTTCTTAGTGATTGGGGATGAATTCTAAGTTCTAGACATGATTTGAGTTATTAAATAAATCTATTTTGAAGTTATTCGCATGATTATTGATTGTTTATACTAATTAGAATATTTATAATTGATTGATATATTGTTTAGGTGACCAACTGAATTAATTTGTTGATTCAATCAAATGCTAGTATTGAGTTATGAGATAAGTAATAGTCGAATAATTCGTACAAGAGTAGAGAACACGAGACCTTGCAGAGGGATTCTGTGTAGCGATTGTGTGTATAAACAACACTAGACCTTGAGATAAGAGTCTAACTTTTAGGATCAATCTATAATTCACAAAAGATAAAGCATTCGAACAAATTACACCTTGAGTGAGCTACTATTAGGTGGTTTCGACGAATAGAATCTGGACTAGGTCCCGTTTTTTTTTTTTTTTTTTGCATTTGCGGTTTCCTCGTTAAAAAAACTTCTGGTGTTTGTGTTATTTCTTTTCCGCATTATATTTTATATATAATTGAAATATCACAGGTTATGCGTAGTTCAATCAATTGGTAAATCCGACCTTCGGTTGTTGATTGAAATTGATTGACACTCGAACATTGCTCTTTGGTACCGTTCAAGTTGTTTCTCATAATAATCAGGCTCACGGATTCCTATATGTTTAATTTGTTGATTACATTGAGAAACAAAGATATAACTCTTGGATATATTTCCTTGATTGAGGTTGACTGTTTAGTTGATTCTCTTGGAATTGTATTGGAGTTAGTCCATACAGATTGCCAAATAAAATACTTGATGTGGTTGTTAGACCTCCGCTTTTTCAACTACTGAGTCTGAATCCCTTCGATTATAGAGTTTGTCGCCACCACTCTAGTTTATCCTCTACCTCTTTCTTTGATTCGCCAATTAGCGCTACATCGTCTGTGAATAACATATACCAAGGGATCTCACCCTGTATGTCCCTCGTAACTTGATCTATTACTAGCGCAAATATATAAGGACTCAATTGATCTTTGGTGTTGCCCTATCTTGATCAGGAAATCGTTTGATACTCCGTCGCACGTATGGATGCATGTGACTGCTCCCTCGTACATATCATTGATTAAGGTTATGTACTTCAGGGATACCCTCTTTTGATCGAATTCCCACCACATCACCTCGATCCAAACTTTGTCGTAAGCTTTCTCGAGGATAATGAATACCATGTGCGTGTTTTGTTTTTATTCCCCGTAGAGCTTCATTATTTTTTTAACCAGGTGTTTGAGGGTGAAAACGGTTTATGCTAATTTTGGTAATTTCGGGTGTGTGGGTGAGAAACAAATTTAAACCCTAAACAATGTACTGCAAGGGAGTACTTTAGATTCGAGAGATCAATCTGTACAAATCCAGCCTAAACCAAGAAATGGTCGTTCCATACTTGCTTCGGTCACAAAGTGAAGGAGAAGGGTTTGTTTTGGGGAGGGAAGCGAAGAGAGTGTTGAGAACAGAACAGTTAATTTTGGAAGAGTAGTAGTTTTACGACTTATATCAGAAAGCGGGAAGCTAACAGATGGGAAAGCTAGCAAATTGTTTTCTGAGTGTTGTATGCTCTTGATGAGAACTTGTTGTTCTGATGAAATAGGTAAGACCTATTTATATAAGTCGTAACCCAAACGTACTCTGGTCTCGTAATAAATAGAAACGACTGAGTAAAGTGGAAGGAGGTGGTAACGGGTAACGACTGGAATTGATGTTCCATAATGAAAGAAATGTTTTACCATTATTCCTTGCTTTTACTGACCGACTCATTCTTATGAAACTTTCTTGTAACGGTCATAGTGTACACCGCACGCTGTAAACCGCCAAACCAAAACCCTAATGAGCATCCCCCAGTTTGTGACATGTGTTGATTTCTCGAGTGTTTTTCATGGGAAAACGTGTAACATAGCATTATGTGTGGCATGGTGGCATGCTAGTGGCCATGGTAGAGTCGGCGTGTCTTTGCCATAGAATAGGCGCGTCCAAATTAGGTTTCAGATGCAAACCGTGGTGTTTGGCCTTGGGACGGAAGTTTGCCACGCGTTTTGGTGGCAAACTTGGAGGGACGAGATCTGCATCTCAGGTGGAAGGGAGGCTATTGATCGTTGTAACCCTTCTGGTAGCCAGCGGCATAGTTTAGGTCGGCATGGCTTTTCCATAGAGTGGGCGCGGCCAAATTAGGGTTTAGGTGAAAACCGTGTTATTTGACCTTGGACCAGAATTTTTCCATGCGTTTTGGTGGAAAACTAGGAGGGCCGAGATCTACATCTCAGGTGGAAGGGTGGCCATTGATCGTTGCAACCCTTCTGGTAGCAAGCGGCATAGTTTAGGCCGGCATGGCTTTGCCATAGAGTAGGCACGGCCAAATTAGGGTTTAGGTGCAAACCGTGTTATTTGACCTTGGGTCGAAAGTTTTCCATGCGTTTTGTTGGAAAAATTGGAGGGCCGAGATCTGCATCTCAGGTGTAAGGGTGGCCGTTGATTGTTTCAACCCTTTTGGTAGCCAGCGGCATAGTTTAGGCCGGCATGGCTTTGCCATAGAGTAGGCGCGGCCAAATTAGGGTTTAGGTGCAAACCGTGTTATTTGACCTTGGGCCGGAAGTTTTCCATGCGTTTTGGTGGCAAACTTGGAGGGCCGAGATCTGGATCTCAGGTGGAAGGGTGGTCGTTGATTGTTGCAACCCTTATGGTAGCCAGCGGCATAGTTTAGGCCGGCATGGCTTTGCCATAGATTAGGCGCGTCCAAATTAGGGTTTAGGTGCAAACCGTGTTATTTGACCTTGGGCCGGAAGTTTGCAGTACGTTTTGGTGGAAAACTTGGAGGGTCGAGATCTGCATCTCAGGCGGAAGGGTGGCCGTTGATTGTTGCAACCCTTCTAGTAGCCAGCGGCATAATTTAGGCCGGCATGGCTTTGTTATAGGCACGGTGGTGCGGCTGGCATGGTTTGCCATTGGCACGATGGTGCGGCTGGCATGCCTTGCCGTAGGGACGTGGCTAGCACGATGGTACGGCTGGCATGGTTGGCATGTCTTGGCGCAAAGACGTGGCTGGCATGGTTTGCCATTGGCATGATGGTGCAGCTAGCATGGTTGGCATGCCTTGGCGCATGGACGTGGCTGGCATGGTTTGTCATTGGCACGATGGTACGGCTGGCATGGTTGGAATGTCTTGGCGCAGAGACATGTCTTGCATGGTTTGCCATTGGCACAATGGTGTTGTTGGCATGGTTGGCATGACTTGGCGCAGGGACGTGGCTGGCATGGTTGGCCATTGGCACGGTGGTGCGGCCGGCATGGTTGGAACGCCTTGGCGCAGGGACGTGGCTGGCATGGTTTGCCATTGGTACGGTGAAAGAATTAGGGTTATGCATATACAAAGGTGATGTCAGTTAATACTAAGGGTTCTGCCGTGGAACATGACGCATGTATATATATATATATATAATATAAAAAAATGGTACCCTGGTAATTCTTACGTAAGCACGTTGATCAGTTCAATAAATGCGCTATCGTTCATAGTGACATCATGTCAGATATGTAGTTTTACGATTTTATCCCTAAGCTAAAAACCACCATCAACACCAGGTAAATCTCTTTCGTGGTCGATTTTCCAGGCATGAAACCAAACTAATTCTTCGTTACACAAAATTTCCCTCGTAGCCGACTGTGTTTGTGTGGTTATTAGTTCCCAAATATCGGTATGATAATGCTTCTTCGCTTCACCCGGCATCCGGTTTGACTAGAAGATACTATTGAATAGCTTGGTTAACCAAATTATCCCCTCATCTCCCAGACACTTCTACACTTCGACGGGGATGGGGCCGTCCCAACGCTTTCCCTCTTTTTGTTCCTCTAAGTGGCTCTTTTACTCTGCTTTCATGGATGTTACGGGTGGCCTCCTCGGACGGGTCCATGGGTTCACCAAAGCTCACAAGATTAACTGAGGGGGTTGTTGCCCCTGCATTAAAATGTTCACTTTTGTTATAGGGAGGGGGTTTTGGATCAAGGGAGTGGGAAAGACGGAGTTAACTCATTAAATGTGTCCGAGTCTAAACTATCCACTGAATCAGACAACTTTACCCTCAATGACCACACAAACATATGCCACGAGTATCCTTCTGAAATCCAAACAAAAGATTTCCTGTTCTTCCTCAGCTCCTCCAAGAACAAACCATAGAAATATATTTTTCAAACCTTTCGTAAAAGATTTTGGGACAGTAGAATTATTTTATTTAGTCAGGTCTTTCACACCACTTCACACGTTTTCAATTGATTTCATTTTGATCACGAATACCTTAGGTTACTTTTATCATCAACCTGCGTAGCTAACTATGCTATACTAAATCAATAGAGTAATTGATGGAGAAATACACTATCAGATGAACTTCCCATAAGAACAAAAAATCGGTAAGTAAAAAATTTGTAACCTGACAGGATCTTTTTGTTGCCCAGTTTACTGTGGAAAACAGGAATTCTCATTTCCTCTAAATAACGTGAAGCCAGGGTTGCTCGATATCCAGGGTAAACGGGATTTGAAAAGATTGTTTTATCTTTCGTGATTGTCACTGGGTTGTTTATTAAGCTAAGACACTGGCGATGTTCAAAATGGTTATTATAGAACTCTTTTGCTATTATATTACGGGGAAATTCTTGATGATTGGTTTTGTTAGAAAGACCTGTAGACTTCTTTAAAAAGTGGGCCAAGAATCTAATACTAACATAACTAAGTTTCAAGAATCGTGCATTTTGGGAAGTGAATGAAGATGATGGAAATTGGTTTACTATGGTCCAAGGAAGATAAAGTGGAGAAAGTACAAGAAATAAAAAAGTGTATACAATAACAAATAACAAGATTCATATTATTTTTATTTATTTTTTGACAGAAAAGGGCAAATTTTATAAAAAGAGTTACCGTCACCTAAAGAGTGACAGAAACTATCAGAGAACAAGAGTAATCAATACATTAGCTGCCAACGATAGCAGCCCAATTGCTAATAAGAGTACTTAAAGAAAATCCTTCGAAGATCTTATTAGGCATACCCCAGTTAAACAAAGTACACTTAATGGAAATGATTAGTTGTTTCCAATTCCTGCTTCTCTTGCCTCCATACAAACGATCGTTTCGTTCCTTCCATACCATACACCAATTTGCTAAAGGAATAAGACCCCAAAGCTTATTTTTCATGTTATTTTCCTTTTTGTAAGGCCATTTTCAAAGTGTCGGTTTAACATTTTCAGCAAAAGCCCACTGCAAACCAAAACCGTCCAAGAAGTAACTCCTTAGCTTTGAAGTTTCTTTACAGTGTAAAAACAGATGGCCATTAGTCTCTAACTGTTCGTTACAAAAGATGCAATTACCTGTATTTAACCTACCCGTTCTTGCCAAATAATCATTAGTTGGAGCTCCATTAAAGCATAGAGTCCAAACCAAAAAAGAAACCTTTAGTGGATTTTTTTGTTCCAAAGCTGTTTATGAGGAAAAGATAAGAAACCATCCACATCAAGTGAGTCATAACAGCTTGCAACACTGAAATCATCACCCGGATCCCACTTCCTTTTGTCATCTTCATCAGCTGAATTGAGTACTCCAGAAGGGTCTCCCAATAAATGTAAAAGAGAAATAACCTCACCTAGCTCATTTTCTCTTAGATTTCTTGTGAAGTCAAAATTCCAAGCCCCACTAGATGAAATGCAATCTTTAACAGTTGCTTTTCTATTTCTTGAAATCTTATATAGAGTTTTGAAGGAATCTTTTAAAAGGAGATTACCAATCCACTTATCCTCCCACATCAAGATTTTATTACCACTGTTAACTTTCAGGGTAGTGTTTTGCATTATGTGTTATTTTGACTTAAGGAACCCTGCCCACAAGCTATGACCAACATATATTGAACTTGAGTTTGGTAAGAAAGAATTGAAATTACCTCCAAATTTCTGGTGAATGATTCTTCTCCACAGAGCTTTTTTTTCTGCACCATAACGCCAAATCCATTTACAATGAAGAGCCTTATTAACCAACTTTAATTTCTTTATGCAATACCTCCCCTGTGTTTTGGAATATTTGCTCTTTTCCATGAAACCCATGTTCTCTTTTTATTATTTGAAGTAGATCCCCAGAGAAAATCCCTCATAATCTTCTCAATTGTCTTCATAACTGAGCTCTGCATATGAAACATTGCTAAATAGTATATTGGGAGGCTTGACAGAACACTATTTATCAATATCATTCTTTGGCCTTTTGAGATATATTTTTTCTTCCATGTAGCTAATATTTTTTGAATTTTCTGGATTATCACATCCCATATAGGTTGCAATTTGATTTGCTTCCCAAGGGAATGCCTAGATAATTAATAGGCAAATGAACCAGATCACAACCAAATATATCAGCACAAAGATGAGCATTATTATTAGAGCCAGTTCCAACAATTGCACTTTTCTTGAAATTTACTCTAAGCCCAAACACAAGCTCAAAACCAAAGAGAATATTCTTCAGATTAGTAACCTGCTCAACTGAATCATCTAAGAAGACAATGAGATCATCTGCAAATTGTAAATGATGAATCATAGTTCCCTCTGGAGAGACCTTGAAACCAGAAATAAGACCAAGTTCACCAGCTTTCTTGAGCATTAAGGAAAGAATTTATTCCACCATAATGAAAAGAAATGGTGAAATTGGATCCCCTTGTCTAATACCCTTCTGAGATTTGAACATAGAAGAAGCTCCACCATTTATTAAAATAGAAAATCTCACAAAAGAGATACACCATCTGATCCAGCTTCTCCAAACATTACCAAAACCAAATCTCTCCATAACTATATCCAGGCAGCCCCAATTAATGTTATCGAAAGCCTTTTCAAAGTCAACTTTACAAACCATTCCAGACTTATCTTCTCTTTTTCTTGAATCAATTAGTTCTGAAGCAATTAAGATACCATCATTTATTTGTCTATGTTGAACAAAAGCGCCTTGATAATCTGAGATAATGGATGGAAGTACAAGCTTAAGCCTATCAGCCAACAATTTGGATATAATTTTGTAAACTCCTCCAATTAGGCTAATCGGCCTAAAATTGTGTAAACAAACGACTCCATTGCACTTAGGGGTGAGCTTCAAATTAGTGCAATTGAGTCTCCAGTTCAGAGAAGAAGTAGACTCTAATTATTTAATAACAAGCATTAAGTCATGCTTAATAATATCCCAAGTACACTTGAAAAACTCCATTGTAAATCCATCCGCTCCCGGTGCTTTGTTAGTACCAAAATTCCAAATAACATTCTTCACTTCCTCCTCAGAAAAAGGTCTCTCCACCGAGATTTTATCTTGAAGAGAAATTGCAGTCATTTCTAATCCATCAAATCTTGGTCTCGAAGGAAATGATTCAGAAAAGAGTGATTGATAGAAATTAGTTGTTGCATCGGCAATCTTGTCTTTATCGTAAGTCAAGTCTCCCTAAACTTTTAGACAATTTGTAGAACTGACCTTATAATTGTAATTTTCCATTTGGTGAAGATATCTTGAATTCTTCTCCCTATCTCTAAACCACTTCTCTTTAGCCCTCTGACCCCGTTTCCTTGCAAGATCAAGAGACAAAGATGCATGTTTTAATTTTGCAGCTTCCCTGGATGCCACATGATCTGTAGAGAGCTGGACATTTTCTTCATTACAATCAAAAGAATCAATTAACAGTTCCAAATCATCAATTTTAGTCTGTAAATCGCCCAAAGACCTTTTCCAAGCTTTGATGAAGAATTTAAGTGATTGTAGCTTTTTTGCAATAACATAACTCGGCCTACCAGAAAACGAAATATTTGCCCACCAAATTTTCATATTCTCCAGAAAAGAATGATTAGAAAGCAAGTAATTATCAAGTCTAAATGGAGAAATGAATTTAGCACCAGAATTACAAGCCAACATACCGGAGCATGATCATAAATTGGTCTCTTCAGTCTTAATTGCATCAGAGAAGTACAATGTTCCTGCCAATCATCAGTTACTAGAAATCTGTCGAGTCTGATTAATAAAGGCGGTTGTTGTGAATTAGTCCATGTATACTTACCTCCGACCATTAGGAGATCAATTAGAGCTTGCCTGCTGACAATTTTTTTGAAGTATCTTCTATTAGTCACACAACCACCATCTCTATTTCTTTCATCTTGACAAAGAATTGCATTAAAATCTCCTCCTACAACCCAAGGATCATCAAACAGAATTCATATATCATTTAATTCCTCCCAACACTGTTTATAGTATCCCGGATCCGAAGAACAATACACAGAAGTAAAATCCCAAACAAAGTCATCGGATAAATTTTTGAATTTGATTGTAACTGAAAAAGCTCCCAGAAGATGATCAATCATTTCTACGACTCCTTCCCTCCACATAACAATTATACCACCGGAAGCTCCATTAGAAGGAAGATAAATGAAATTACAATCACTACTTCCCCATAAAGACCTTATTATAGCAACATTAACCACTTCTTTTTTTGATTCCTGAATTGAGCAAATTGTTATTTTATTTCTCAAAATTGCATTTCGAATTGCAATCACCTTTATTTCATATTATTACTAAACATCTTCATCTTCTTCCGCAATAATCTACTATTTTTTTTTTCTTTCTTCATGGGGCACCGCGAATTGTTGTCATCGTCTTCTTTCATCAAAGGTGCATCAATAGCTCTTATGTGTATTGGCTGGCTGGACAGCCTGGACCAGTAAAGTTCACCATCAATGAAATGGTGGTGAAATGTTGTATTTCACCGTCTCTCCGGTGGTAGTGAGATGTTGAATCTCACCATCTTCTGTTTTGCGGAGAAATTTGGATTTCACGTTTAGAGTTTTGAACGTGAATGTTGTATTTCTCTTCCACAGGTACCAAGGAACCAAGGTTTTACAAACTGATTTTTTCCTTATTACACATCTTCCTATAATAAAGAAAAGGTCATCTTTTCGACCGGGGATTCTTTTCGTTTGTACCTGAATTGACAATCGTACCCTTTAACTTTTAGAAGCGTAAATACAATTTTGTTAGGTTTCTGTTGCGGGCTTCGACACAAACCAAAATCACCGGACAAATATGATGGAGAAGAAATTAAAATTCACTTCTAGGTCGTCACTCCATCATAATTTTTTCCCACTTTTTCTCTGATGATCAAATCAACGATGTACTAACTCGATTGTGGATTCAAATTTCCTTCTGGATCGTTTCATCAAAATTTATTTTCTCTTCCTCTCTGATTATCAGCTCAACATCGTACTGATTTGGTAAGAATTTCTGCAATTCTGAGTTATTATTAGTTAAATTTGAGTTACTTGGAGTACCCACTTCTTCTTTTTTGTGGTTTTTCTTGGATTGATAACTGACAAAGCTTGAATGTTGAGAGTGTGTTTAGGGAACAAAAAATTAGGGCATTATCCTAATTTCTTTGATTAGGATCCGTTGTGTTCTTTTGATTTCATTAGGCCTTCAATTTGGGTACTCAGTGATAATCTAAGGTTTCTGCTTTAAGATTAAGTTTTTGAACGCTATCTATTTGTGTAAATGCTTGACAAAAGCCATTTTAGTTTCTGCACTAATTTTCTGTTCAGAATGCAACACTACTAAACTAATTATAAAGACTAAGAGACAACACTGAAAAGTGACAAATGAGGTAATACTGTAGCATCAAGGCGCTCAGCAGCCTCAACTCCACATTAATTATATGTTTCATGAAGCTTATTGCAATACTATGGGTTCGCTCTGTTGACGTGCTTGGATGACTCTATGCTTTGTTATTATTGTTTATTATTTTTTTCCGGTGATGATACAATTACAAAAGCTATTTTTTTCATCTAGATTATGTATTTTGCTTGATCTTTTGTGTTTCATTTCAGTGTGCACAGGTAAGGTCCCAAAATATTGGTGAACATTTCTTATTGGAAGCTATTGTTCCATTTAGAGCTCTCAGTGTCATACTTTTACGTTCAAGAATTAGAAATTTAAGTTTTTCCTATCTTACTGATATAAAGAAGAGGATGGTGTTTTTGCGCCCAATATTGGTATTCAGTTATAAAATAGTAGTGATCACAAGAGGATTGTCTTTGATACTCACATTCTTTGTTTTGATTTGTAGATGAATTTATTGCATGTGTCACTATTATCCCAGTTTGTGGAGTAAATGCAGTTCATTTTTTTGTTGTTGTCGTAATTTTATGTTTGCCGGAGAACTATTTGGCCTTCCTATTCCAAAGGCATCTTTTTGCAGGTTAATAGATTCAAATTTTATTCTGAATTCTTAATCATAATGCTCACACTATCTTTTTTTCTCATAATTTTGAGGTCGGCGGCGGAGCTAGAATGGATCTGCCACTGTTCGAGGTGGTATTAAAGCATGATCTCTTCCACAACTAAATCATACTAAAAGCTGATAGAAGGTAGTATAGGACCTACAGATCGTTATAGAAGTCGTGAGTGCTACAATATAAAGGAAGTAAAGTGTGATTGTGATATTATGATTAAAAACAATTGATATAAGAACTATCAATGTCTACTTGAAAGATGTCTTTGCTTCAATATAAAGTATTATCACTTTGCATATACACATACTACATCCTTCTGGGTATGTACTTTTTTTACTACCCAATTTTATAAAGTCTCCACCCTGAGCATGTTATAATGTATAAAAACTTTGAATGCACTACCACTACCACCCTTTGTAAACCAGAGCTATAATATATGGGCGGAATTATATAATCAGTAGAACAAAGTTTTTGTTATGGGGTTCACCTATACTGTATGTGATGTACAGTGCAGTAAAGGTTTTTCTCAAGTGTTTGTTGGTTGGTTTCATGGGCCAACAGTTATTTAGGTACAGCAGGAAGAACGGCAGGCGCATAGCGTGTGTCTAGACTAGATTGGCAGGTGTATCGCGCGAACGGAACGGCAAGCGCATCGCGCGTGCGTGTTATACTAGTATAATATATAAAAACAAGAGAACCATGGATCGTTAAAAAAAAAACAAGAGAACCATGATATAATTGATTTAGTGCTTCCGATTTTTCTTTCCAACAAATTTTAGAGATGATTATACAGTAACTGGTCCATAGGTGAATTAGATTTCAGGTTTCTATGAGATTTTTTGGTTGTGGAGACTTGATAAACATAACTCATTGTGAATCTGCGCTTTAGTAGAAGCAGTGAGTGAGTAAACTTTTGAGGGTATTTTGGTCTTGAAAATACTAAAATCTAACTCATCTGTGAGACGGTGAGTCAAATCCGATTTCCCCCTCCCTTGATCCGAAGTTCCCCTCCCTATAACAAAAGTGAAAATGTTCGTCGAAATATTCTTTCCAACGTACCTTTATTTCAGCGTCTTCCACCAGAACTTGATCGTCAGCAGCCTTAATGCATTGACTTGGACTAAGTCTCGTGTTTTCTTCTCCTGCATCAGGGAAATCTTGTAGACTCCCTTTTCTCCCTCTTCTGTGCCTAGCTTTCGACAGAAGTAGTTCTAAAAATCCCTTCATTTTGCCACGGACGCCATCCGCTTAGTAATGTTTTTGGCTACCTTATAATTCTGGACGTTTTCTTCGCTTAGTAATCACAAAACTTAGGGTAGTAAGCAAGTTCGTAATCCAGATAGAAACCTTCAGGCTTATTCTCGTCCTTAATAACAATATCAGTAAGTTGTTTTGAGAAATCTATATCAATTAACACCGCTGCATAGTAACCATATTCATGGTTTAGGGTTCTTTGATCAACAACAACCGGTTTACCTAAACCACGAGCAATTCTGAAAAGGATTTCTTCGTGCCAAAACTCCATATGCAGCTGCTTAAAACGTACCCAAATTGTTGCTCTAGTCATCTTTTCCGAGTCAGGATCAAACATTGGAGTCCATGGAAGAACCTTCAACGTTTGACGTGCTACTTTCCATGGTCCTTCATAATTAACACGTTTACGATCAGCTTCATTGAATAACTTGATAATAAAGTATCCCTTAACCCATGGAACAAACTGAACTTGTCCTGACAGTTTCCATTGATTACAAAGGTTTAGTTTAACTTCTTCAAACTTCAAACCTAGTGTTTTGAAATCAAAACGACCAACCAAACTAAACTTCCAAACGTCTTGTGAACGATTGATCAAATCCGTAGGTATATTGATAAGGGATATATTAATTATATGTCCTTCCTTTTCAAACCCAACAAATATATCCTTATTCAAAAATAAATATGTCTCTACTTTTTTATAACCTTATCCATTTAATATTACATTACCTTAATACCCTCACCCATGTAATATTTTTCTTTATTCCAAAATAGAACAAATTTCTTCCTCCACCACTTCACCACCACCACTAGCACCACCACCACCAACATTCAACTACCATTCCACCACTACTGTTCAACAACCACCACCTACCAACCGCCACCACCACCAATATTCCACCACCACTCCTTCACCACCACTATTACACCACCAACAGTCCTCCACCACCACTAGTCCGCCGCCATCACCATCGCCGTCGTCACCGCCGCCACCGTCACCACCGCCGCTACTGGTTCAGATATTTTTGTATCAACAACAGTAGTTGATCCATTTCAATTGGATCAACAATGGATGTTTATCCATTTCAATTGGATCAACAGTGGATGTTTATCCATGATGATGGATCAACAGTAAGTGGCATAAAACTGAAATTGATACATTTCACAGTAGAAGTTTATCCATTGCAGTTGGATCAACAATAAAAGTTTATCCATTGCACTTGGATCAACAACATAAGTTTATCCATTGCAATTGGATCAACAACATAAGTTTATCCATTTTAGTTGGATCAACAATGGATGTTTATCCATGCTGATGGAAAAATGCTACCATTTCAGCAGCTGCAGTTTCATATCCACCAACAAAACCATCAACCACCATTAATAATCCATAGAAGCAACCACCGCCACCGTCGTCGCCGCCACCATCTGTTCAGATAATTTTGTATCAACAACAATAGTTGATCCATTTCAGTTGGATCAACAATGGATGTTAATCCATTTCAGTTGGATCAACAGTGGATGTTTATCCATGATGATGGATCAACATTAAGTGGCATAAAACTGAAGTTTATCCATCTCAGTTGGATCAACAGTAGAAGTTTATCCATTTCAGTTTGATCAAAAGTAGAAGTTTATCCATGCTGATGGAAAAATGCTACCATTTCACCAGCTGCAGTTTCAGATCCACCAACAAAACCATCAACCACCGTTTATAATCCATAGCAGCAACCGTCACTGTTTTCTATGAAGCTTCAACACCAATTCGAACCACCACCGCCGCCGCTACCATTATCATCCTTACTTCTATCTTCATAATTTCATATTCCCTGTAATTCCTACACATTCATCGATTCATTTTAATCACAATTAATCCATTAGAAACATCAACAACTTCAGATTCGAACACACCCATTAGTTTTCAACAACAACAGGTTCATTATCTCCAACATATCCTATTGATTCACACACCATAACCATTTCGAAATCAATTTTATCGCAACAGCTCTCAGATCCCTTTTTCTTAATCGAATCGAACCACCAAATTGTTCGCAAACGTTGCTCAAAACTTGATTTCAAAACAAAACAAAATCAGATCTCGTTTTTTTTGGGTATGATTTTAAAAATCGCTAATCCAAGTTCCCAACCGCACAAACACCACAGACGGATTTCTCACCGATTTTATCTCTAAACACCAACGGTATATGCTACTTCTTGATGGAAGAAGAGAGCGTACATCTTATCACGAGAAAAGATTTGTTTTATGCACATCCTTTAATTGATGCTTTGTCTCACTTTGATGCTCTAGAGTAGAAACAGCAACCACCTTTTTCTTATTTAATGTGATAGAACTGTTACTGTAGCTTTGTGAAAGAAAAGCTCGTATAGCTTTTGATTAGGGGAAAAAGAAGACAAGAGACAAAGAAAACAATTGCTGTGTAAATCTAAGAAAGATACGTACGGGATCTTCACATAATTAATCGAGATGCTGATACATCTTGATTGTCGGCGGCGAAGGTAGGAGAATTTGCAGAGGTGGTGATGATGGAGATGCTGCTGGTGGTGGTGGAGCAATGGGGGGGTTCGCTGCTAAATGAAGAAGAAGAAGAAGTAAGTAGGGATAGACATAGATAAAAACAATAGATAAGAGGGCAGATTTGGAAGAAATAAAAATTTTATTGGACCCCTGATGGGCTTAGGGATAAAGAGGGACATATTTATTGTTTGATAAGGATATTTGTATAGACCATCAAAAGTAGGGACAAATATTTAATTACCACTATTGATAATTGTTTCTCCCGTTAAAGAACGAGATGGTGGGAGAGACAAGGAATCAGCGTCAATACTAGACATAACATGAGTAGTGTTCTTCACGGCATTAATATATGAACGACCATTATCAGCTCCAACTCCCTTGCTGTTTCCGGATTCCAACTGGTTTCCAGTTTTTTGCACATAAACTTCCCTAACCCTAGAACGATTCCTATTTCTCCTATCATTGAATCTAGCACGATCCTGTTGTTGTTGATCAATCGCGGCTAGATCAGGTGGAATAGGTTGATCGAGCGCCATTGTAGACGCTAAACCCTAGAGAAAAACAAAGAAAGCGTGATAAAAGAAGAGAGAAAAAACCGGAGCTTAGCCGGCCAAACCCTAGAGAATTTTCGTTTTTCATTTTGCCACGGACACCATCCGCTTAGTATGCTTTTTGGCTACCTTATAATTCTGGACGTTTTCTTCGCTTTCAAGGGTCTGGACCTCCTTGAATTGGTCTTTCTTTTCTTTTATAGCCTGTTGAACCTCTAAAGACCACCACCATGTATCTTTCGGGTCGCATTTTCCACTACCTCTTGATTCTCCAGGCATTTCACTTTTCTAATTTTCCACTACCTCAATTACGTTTTCTAAATGAGTTTTTCACTAGTCTGCTACGGGCCTACGCAGCAAATAGACCAAGCTTTCCAAGAACACCAAATAAGGGTTTTTGTCAAGGTTATCAAGCATTAAGGGTTTCTGTCAAGATTATCAAGCACTTATGCATATCCACTTGTGGCTGGGGGCAGCCTGGCCCTTATATAGTGTTAACTTAAATAGAAAACATAATTTGAGAAGCGGACAGCCGGACACTGAAGATCTCAGCTTTATAACAAAGAAAAGAAAAACACAGAACACCATTGGCAGTGAAATAAAAAGAGAAATTGAAATGTATGAATGAAATCTGAGAGTTCAACATTTAGATTTAGTGTTCAATTTCTCTTCTCTCTTTCCAATAAATTTTAAAAATAGTCTCTAGTGATCCCATTGATCGAACCAGAAGAAAAAAAATTCAAGAAACAATAAACTCAGAAAAAGATATCAAAGATGGAAGTTTATGTGCTCCTTCTTATCAGTTTACAGAATTGTTCTCTTTTCCTTCCTGCTTTCTTTCTCTTTCCTCCTCCTTTTTTCTTTCCTCCTGTTTTCTTTCCTCTCTCCAGTAATTAAATCGGTTAGTGATCTGCCCTTTTTGATAGTAGCCGGGTTTTTTTCCCTGCACCAAACAATTTTGTTTTAAGTAATTTCAAACATTATTACCAAAATTATATTATTAAAAAATACACTATCATAAATACACTTACCAATGATAGATGGCCATCATATGAGTCATAACTTTTAACCAACTCTTGCAACCATTTTTTCCCCGAATTTACAATTCCCTCTTCTCTTGTAATCTCGTATACTGTCAGAAATTGTGCAATTATAAATCTAAAATTTAAAGAAAATAAAGATAACAACTACAAAAGTTTTATACTATGTACCAAAAAAGAAATATGCCCTGAATGAAATCCCCAGTAAACTTTTCAAATTCAGATGTTCTGAAAACAACTTTCACAGCCAATTCAACTAACTCATCTTTTGTCATCTCATCCCTGTACCTATCAAGATAAACATAAAGAAATTAAAAGTTAACCAATATAATCTAAATAAGATAATGTAAACAAATTCCACATAACTACAAAAGTTTTATCCTATCTTACCATATAATCAACAAACTATCTGCTAAGTAACTACGGGGTCCAAAAGCTCGATGGCGTGATACTTCAAAGACCCTTTCATCAAGTGAATACCAGGCAGAAAGAGAAATGACTCTTGTCTGTTGCAAAAACATAATTTTTTTTGTTAAATCACATATCTCTGTTCTATTCAAAAATGTCACAATCTTAGACAGTAGATACAAAATTGGTTGGTGAAGATTGCAAGTAGATGCCAAATGATAAACACAGCTCATACATCTTCCTTTTTGAACGTGTAGAAGAAAACCTCACTGTACTCATAAATAATTATCATTATCGAGAAACCTTACGGTACTCCTAAATAATATGCACTATCGATTTTGGTACACAACCTAGAATGAATCTGTAAACTTACAAAGGCTGAACGGACAACAACTGTAATGAAGAAATTTATCGATTTTGGTACACGAACTATAATGATGCTGTTCAATTACAAAGGCTGAACGGACAACAATTACTCATTTTGGAGGGAAAAAACCCTCCAAACTTGACAATCACTGGATTCTGACTTCTAAGGACAGCAACACCAAAAGTGTTTTTCGAGATCAAGTAAACTTGACATCTTCGACCAACTAAACCTTGATTCAATATTACTGATCCTAGCTAGCTGTTGGCTGTTGCCAGTCCCAAAGCATCAGCAACTTAGGAACTTCAAATTCAAAATAAAACTGGACGACTACATACTCTTTTTAAAGATATTTTCCAGCAATTTTACATACCTCAAACCCCAACTCCCAAGATAATGATTACACAATCAACATTTACATCCTACTGGAAAAAAAAAAGGAAAGAAAAAAAAAAAAATCTTCTACGGAAGTGAGCCATTGCATAGAAAACTGATAAATTGGCAACGAGAACCTTTTGCAACTATTGCTCCAAAAAAATTTTTACAAGCTCACATTTATAAAAGGGGAACTATATGGAAGACATCCAAGTTTTAAATAACTCAAGCAAATTGAAGTACAACAGAAGACTCAACGGAGAACTCTACA
Source organism: Papaver bracteatum (assembly GCA_023529315.1). Classification (NCBI taxonomy): domain Eukaryota; kingdom Viridiplantae; phylum Streptophyta; class Magnoliopsida; order Ranunculales; family Papaveraceae; genus Papaver; species Papaver bracteatum. The sequence goes on along the minus strand of JAJJWX010004079.1, from coordinate 478,336 downwards.
AGTTTCTTGTTAAATAAACCCCATCTCGTATTTCAGCTGAACTAAAAGTATTTGCTGCAGAGCAACAACTATAAGAAATAGGCCTCCAAATCAAGTGTAACATAACAGTGCTACACTACTTAAGACCTAAGTAGATTGATAGCTGCACAATCCTAATATAAGAAACTGCACGATCCTAGTATTCTTGGCTCATTTTCAGTTTCCGATACCAATGAATTTATTAAACCATTAAGATGGAACAATCAAAAACCTACGCAGCAAATTAATGTTACTAATCATATGGCAAAATCAAAACGAGACCAATTTCAACATATTGCAATCATTTTCCTAAAAATGGCAAACAAATACAAAACATGATTAGTTCATGGCCTAACATCTTCACGATTGTATTACAACTAGCAACAATCCTATGACAAAGTTACTAAAATTATTTCCTCATCATGTTACATATATAACAACTAATAACTCATCCCCACTACATGAAAATCATAAATGTAATGTTCAAGGTCAATGGCGCCACCACAAAACTTTAACCAAACATGTTACTCAATGTACATAGAAGTTGGATACAGAAATTTAAAAACATCAGCTAACCATTTCAAATTACTTCACTAAAAAATTGCAGAACCCCATGAGGTGATTCACATGTAAATAAGAAGATAAAAAAATATATAATTTATGTACCTTTTGGTCCAATTCCGTGCCTGCAACACATATCTCTTGAAGCCCCACCTTGCGATGTTTATAATCAATTTGCTTCTTAACCAAATCTGCCAAAGATCCAGCTACTCCCTTAACTTTAAGTCTCTTTTGTTGTGCGGTAATCATCTTAATATAAAATAGAGAACAAAAATTAGAAAAAAGAAATAGGAAACGGATAAATATTAAATCAGAAATTAACAAATATCAGTTTCATAACAAACTTATACCTTCTTATCCTTACTATAATTGTCAATTGCTGTAGAAGTAATTTTTGAAGAACTGCAACAGACGATATTAGGTCCAACTGTTTTGAATTTATTACACAATCTTTCATTTAAACCTGAAAAAAATATTAGAAAAAATGTTTTTATATTAAATTAATAAACTTAAAAACGATTTAATATCTGTTAACATCAAGAAGAATAACACAAACCTTTGTTCTCCTCAAAGCCTACAGCAGCAACAACTACTGCAGTTGCATTGCGTACAACAACATAAGTTCTGGCCATCTTTTCATCCGCGGCAAAATTCACACAAGCTAAGCTCTCGCATCCTTTTGAAAGAGAGCAGTAAAGGTGGAAGAACAATTTGTTAATCACATCGTCAGCACTAAGTGAACTCATATATTGCCCATGTGAACTCAATGTTGTAGGTAGCAGCTATGTTTATCAGTAAAACAAACAAAACACTGACCTGCCTCATCCTCAAAAGCTTCCTTTTTCTTGTTGTAAACATCTGTGATAAGCACATACATCTAAACGTAAGCGAATTCAGAAATAACAGCCCCCACCATATATTTACAGTCTAGATGCCAAGTTAGTCAGAGACTCTGATATCTAGAAAAGATACTGCGCTGCTTCCTAATATACATGATAAACATAACAATAATGCTTCGACTTAAGTTTAATGAGTGTGTGTACCATTATCACCATTATAAATCAGCCTCATTGAGTTCTCTACAAGCTGATTAAGTTTATCTTTCAGCTCTTCTGGAATCTTTTCTTTCTTCCCACTACAACTGCCCTTCAACCTGAACAAAGCTTGCAAGACCTGACAAAACGAATATAATAGAAATCGAGATCAATGGAAGCAAATATATAGTAATGAAGACCTTAAACATAATTAAAATACATTGTAGAAAGACAAGCTCACTAGTGTTGATTAACCTGACTACATAACGTAATTAACTAACCAGTGGCAATTATTTACTTAAACTACCTCCGTTCCTAAAAAAGAGGAACTATCACTTTTTCATTTTAGCCTAAAAATAGGCCAAATTGAAAAAACAAAAGTAACTCCTTTTTAGGAACGGATGGAGTATATGTTTAGTAATAGTATGATGTACATCTGCTCTATAGTCCAGTAATGTAATATTTTGTAGTGCCCTTTCGATTCTCCTTTGTCATCAACAACACAAAGAAACGCCGGGAAAATTTTTTTTTGCTTGAACAGTGTAGTTTGTATTATTTTTAAAGTTCTTTACTTTCTAAAAGGTGGAATAGTTCCAGAAAATGTAAAGTTGGCCAAACCCCCCAGCAAAAGTATCAAGTTTTCGTTAAAGTGACCAAGAAGGCTCTACAAAACATTTTTGACAACTTCAGAGTCACAGTTATCATTTCACAATTTCAGAGTAAGAAGAAGTGAGATAGATCAGCATTTCACCATAACAAGAAGGGCAAAAGTAGTATTAAAAACCTAGTGAAGCAGTGGATAAGACTAAATGGATAGAGAAGACTAAATGCAAACTATACAAACATCAATTCAGCAAAGAAGTGGATGGGCAATATCTGGTAATTCGAAGAAAGCGTAACTTACAGTTTCTTCTGGCTGAAGGAGGTCTGCAATACACTTGTTGGTTTCCCTTACTTCATCAACAGAAAGTTCATCGGTTCTGTGAACATCTTCCTCGAAATTAGCACTTTCCCCGCCAAAGGTAAACCTTTGTTGTCACTAGTCCAAAGAATTGAAACAGATCCCATTTACTTTTGAATAGCAAATGAATTAACAATGATCTTGTTAACAGAAAAGTGAATTCAAAGGTAAGAATTGAAATAAATACATGTCCGAATCAATAATGAGCACCCAAACTTTAACCAAAGTTTTGGAACAACCCTAACCTTAAGCTATATATTGCAGCAATCAAAGAGTATGATAAAATTCGAAATTAGACAGAAAACTTGGGTGCCTCATATAGTCTGACCAAAGTGATGCTCGAAAACTAATAGAAAGGCATAACAAGCTTTACCCAGTTTTGAATATGATGCGAGAACAGAAATTCTAACAATGGAGCATGAACAGACACAAATTGAACATAATTGGGGAAAAAAAAAAAAAAAACTACAGGGACTTTTTAAAATCTGCTCTGCTCACCTTGTATACTCTTGCTCCACCAACATCTTTCGGTTTCTTCTCCATTTGTACCTCGCAATCCCTACGTACCTCACAATAATAGCAAAAACGTGAGAAAAACAAAACCCTAAAAATGTAACCACAGATAAACCCTAGAAATAGAAATCAACATTAAAAAACTTAGGGTTTTTCTTACATAACACTGATATCTTCTGATTTTCGTTTGTTCGAACGCGGTGATGATGATGATGCTACTTCCATTGTTTCTTCAGAGTTCCCCTCTCTTTCTCTTTCTCTCCTCTATTTCTCACTACTTTTACGACAAATCTATCTTGTCTTGCTCTAAGGAAAACATACGGGTGTTTTCATTTATATGCAAGGACCGGGCCGGTTTTGTTTGAGATGGATGTTGATGAAGATCTGGACCGTCAGTCTTACACCTTGTTTGTTCGCAGCGTCTAGATCTCGAATCGTCCGGTTTAAATGAAATTACTTGACTCATCTGGGTTTGACTCGCTAAGGTCTTACTCGGAAAATATATTGTATTTGTTTTGTGAGTCAGACCTAACTCAACCGACTATATTTTGTGGGACAAAAATACTCTTGCACGCATTTTAGATCATAAGCATTTATCACTACCAACTTATTCAATAGACTCTTTAACTATCTTTCTTTTTCATGTAATCAAACATATCAGACATCTCCAAGCAATAAATTTTACATTTTTATTTTTTGATGGAAAGAGATAATTTATTAACTAGCAAATAGAATACATGAGATTTACAATATCATTTTTATCGAAAATATTAGAATTTATGCTAGTTGAAAGAACTTTTTGATGCATTGTATCTGACATGTGTTGAAGCTTTTTAATCCTTGCCTCCTTCGCAATATAGTCCGTTGCTGAGTTATTCTTCCTCTTAATATATTTTACTTTAGCTTGAGGAAGGTCGCCCAATATTTTTCTAATTTCTTACAAGGTATTTTCCGCTGGCCACGAACCCTCTGTGCTTACCTTATTTAAGTTGTCCGCCAAAGCTTTACAATCAGAAATATGAAGACGCCGGATAATATGTTTTCCTTTAACCACGTGAAGCCTTTAATAGTGATTTTGCTTCCGCATGGAAAGCTGAAGTCGTCCACTCCGAGCCCGATGATAGGTGCATGAAGGTTTTCTCGTCAACTGAATATAGAATGAAGGCATATCCGATCGAAAAATCCTCTTTCTTGAAAGACGCATCAATGAAGATTATCCAATCCGAATTTAGGTTGGACCAAGAACAGTTGGTAGAAGTTTTTTGTTGAGTATTTACTTTACTTTGAATGCTATTCGCCGGGGAATATTGAAGGAAATTATTGATTTGCCCTATTAAGTTGATCAGGTCTGGGTTAATTTTCTCAAAAACTACCGAACATCTGTATTTCCAGATGAACCAAAGGATGGTAGAAATTTTTACTTGGAATTGGCTCAAAGTTAGCCTCCGATATCCATCATTTAACCCACGAAATAATTGAACTGGGAGTGAAATTGGAGAGAATGTTATTTAGGGATAGTCTAAACCAAACCGCTCTGGTAAACAGGCACTCACAAAAAAGATGGGATTTTGTTTCTGCTCTTGATTATTACATAACCTGCGCAAATCGGGTTTATGTCTTTGTTATGCGCTCCTAGTCTAATCTGAGGTTGGTAGAACTTTTTGAGAAAGTTTTCAGATGAAAAGTCTTATTCTAGGAATAACCCGCATTTTCCAAATCTTATTCCATGCATGGGTAATCTCAGCTGATTATTAATGTCTTGATCCTGATTGGCTAGAAAATTATAAACATTTTTGGCCGAGAATTTACCCGAGTGATGCGCCATATGATGATGTATTGTTCTTGATTCCTTGGATTTAGAGCTTGTATTTTAATCCTATCTTTTGGGAAAAAGAAATAATTTAGCTTTTCCTGATCCCACTTATTTTGATCTGTTATCAACTCTTGAACTCTTGTTGGCGCCTTCTCTTGCGCATTTGGGACTATTTGGATTATATTTGTGTTCAGAACCCATCTGTCTTCCCAAATTTTCACTGAAGCTTCGTTTTTTACTTGCCAAACGTAGTTACTTTTTATTAGCTCTAAACCTTTTTGTATACTGGTCCAAATCCAAGACAAAATTGAAATTCTGGATTTTTCTAGAGGGTGCGAGTTTGGGAAATATTTTGCTTTTAACAGTTTGACCCATAATTGGTCAAATTCGGTTACCAGTCTACTTGCCAGTTTAGTGAGGAGAGCTAAGTTGAACTGATGAGGGTTTTTAATTCCTATTCCGCTGATGGGTCGGAGAACCAACTTTGTTCCTAAAAAAGAGGAACTATCAACGAATATTAAGTTTAACTTTTAACCTTCCTAAAATCAAGTTTATATTATATTATTGTTATTAATTTTTTTTAAAAATATACAAAAAAAAAATGAACTCAATTTCATTACCGAATATTCATATCACTATAATTTCTTATAAATATGACGTGTCGCGTAAACAGATATATCCTTTTTAACGGCCCAACTGTGATGTTATCAAGTGATATTTTTCATGTCTTTTCATCTTCTTTACACGGGAAATCACCCGGACATATTAAATTTCAACTCAATATAATATTTCAACTTTTAACCTTCCTAAAATCAAGTTTATATTATTATTTTATTTTAATTATATTATTTTTTTATTTTGAAAAGATATATAAGAAAAATGAATTTAATTTCATTATTGAAGATTCATATCACTGTAATCTGTTATAAATATAACGTGTCTAGTAATCAAGTACTATATCTTTTCTAACGGTTCGACTGTGATGTTTTCCGATAATACTCTCAACGTCTGTTTTTCATCTTCTTTACACGGCATATCACTCAGGAATATTAAACGTCAACTCAATAATAAATTTCAACTTTTAACCTTCCTAAAATCAAGTTTTTATTATTTTTTTACCTTTTTTTCCCAAAAGATATATGAAAAATAAATTTAATCTCATTATTTTTAGATTCATAATAACCTTCGTTCCTAAAAAAGAGGAACTATCACTTTTTCATTTTAGCCTAAAAATAGGCCAAATTGAAAAAACAAAAGTAACTCCTTTTTAGGAACGGAGGGAGTATATGTTTAGTAATAGTATGATGTACATCTGCTCTATAGTCCAGTAATGTAATATTTTGTAGTGCCCTTTCGATTCTCCTTTGTCATCAACAACACAAAGAAACGCCGGGAATTTTTTTTTTGCTTGAACAGTGTAGTTTGTATTATTTTTAAAGTTCTTTACTTTTTAAAAGGTGGAATAGTTCCAGAAAATGTAAAGTTGGCCAAACCCCCCAGCAAAAGTATCAAGTTTTCGTTAAAGTGACCAAGAAGGCTCTACCAAACATTTTTGACAACTTCAGAGTCACAGTTATCATTTCACAATTTCAGAGTAAGAAGAAGTGAGATAGATCAGCATTTCACCGTAACAAGAAGGGCAAAAGTAGTATTAAAAACCTAGTGAAGCAGTGGATAAGACTAAATGGATAGAGAAGACTAAATGCAAACTATACAAACATCAATTCAAAGAAAGAAGTGGATGGGCAATATCCGTAATTCAAGAAAGCGTAACTTACGCTTTCTTCTCTTGGTCAAGGAGGTCTGCAATACACTTGTTGGTTTCCTTACTTCATCAAAAAGTTCATCGGTTTCGTGAACATCTTCCTCGAAATTAGCACTTTCCCGCCAAAGGTAAACCTTTGTTGTCACTAGTCCAAAGAATTGAAACAGATCCCATTTACTGAATAGCAAATGAATTAACAATGATCTTGTTAATGAAAGTGAATTCAAAGGTAAGAATTGAAATAAATACATGTCTCGAATCAATAATGAGCACCCAAACTTTAACCAAAGTTTTTGGAACAACCCTAACCTTAAGCTATATATTGCAGCAATCAAAGAGTATGATAAAATTCGAAATTAGACAGAAAAACTTGGGTGCCTCATATAGTCCGACCAAAGGATGCTCGAAAACTAATAAAAGGCATAACAAGCTTTACCCGCTTTGAATATGATGCAGAGAATGAAATTCTAACAATGGAGCATGAACAGACACAAATTGAACATAATTGGGGAAAAAAACTACAGGGACTTTTTAAAATCTGCTCTGCTCACCTTGTATACTCTTGCTCCACCAACATCTTTCGGTTTCTTCTCCATTTGTACCTCGCAATCCCTACGTACCTCACAATAATAGCAAAAACGTGAGAAAAACAAAACCCTAAAAATGTAACCACAGATAAACCCTAGAAATAGAAATCAACATTAAAAAACTTAGGGTTTTTCTTACATAACACTGATATCTTCTGATTTTCGTTTGTTCGAACGCGGTGATGATGATGATGATGTTACTTCCATTGTTTCTTCAGAGTTCCCCTCTCTTTCTCTTTCTCTCCTCTATTTCTCACTACTTTTACGACAAATCTATCTTGTCTTGCACTAAGGAAAACATACGGGTGTTTTCATTTATATGCAAGGACCGGGCCGGTTTTGTTTGAGATGGATGTTGATGAAGATCTGGACCGTCAGTCTTAGACACTCTCAGGGTTTAAGGATTTTAGTTTCTTTGTCTGGATTCCTGAACCTATTCGTGCCTCTTGTTGCTTCTCAGTCAGAGCTGAGCAGTCATCGTGGCTCGTGTACTCCATTCCGTCCTTGAGTATATGCCATGTCGTCGAGCTCCAAGCACCAAGCATCTCACCGCCTGCTAGAAACAAATCTTGTAATCTCATCACCCAAACATGATTGATGGTCCAAAAATATTTGTCACATCACAAGGGCCATTACTCTATCCAAAAACTGGTAGGTCCAACATAAAAACAATTAGTCCATTTTGATTAAATTCTTACTGTAGTGACTATTGAGTAAGGAGGTTAGCGACCTCATTTTCATTTGATCATATGATTCATATATATTAAGATAGAAAAGTGACGATTTTTAAGCCCGGCTTGATTGGGGTATACCCAAATTTAAATGGACATGTGCCCTTACTAAGGAGAGACCAAAACGTGGTAAAGTTACTTTAATACCCCTACACTAATTAACCTAAAACTAAACCCCAAATTTAAAAACTAAAAACTGATTAATCTTTCTCTAATCCTTCTTCTTCTCTAATCCCTCTCCTCTCCTCTTCTCTTTCATTCCAAAAACCTAAAATCAACCAAAATTTTCAATTTTGATTTTCTACAAAAAATGGTTGATTTTAAGTGAAAAGAAGATTGTAAGTTTGGACATGGCACCTTTATTATCGAATCGAGGCTAGCTAAAGGTCCTCGGTGTAAGATATCGAAGCATGAGAAAGCATGTGTTGACAATGGGCATGCTTTCGTCCCCTTTGCTTTTGATACTTTTGGCTATTTGGCTCCAGAAGCAGTTGGACTACTCAAGAGGGTCCAGAAAGTCATGCACAACAATGTAATGACCCCTGGCTCACGAGATTTTATTTTTAATAGGATAGGTTTTGCTATTCAAAAAGGGCTAGCGGCACAGCTTGTCGCTCGCTTGCCTAGTATGTAATTTTTAAACCAAAATGAAATTTTAAAATACAGTAATACTTTTTTTTTTTTTTTAAAAAAAATGTAAGTGATTTATAAACTCAAACCCATTATTGTTTTGTTTTATATGATTGTTAGATTAGGTTAGAAATCGAAAATTATGATTTCTGTGTTTCTGGTCAGCAAGGTCGTAACATGCATATCTTGCCGACTTTTCATAACAGCCATGGCGGCGACTGTAAATGTTTTCAACAGCCGACAGGGTATTTTTTGAATACCTTGCCGACCTATTCCGCCGGCGGGGTATTTTTCTCAACAGCCGGCGTGGTTTTTTTTGTAGACCTTGCTGACTTATTCCGCCGGCGTGGTTTTTCAACCGTTGGCGGGGTCATTTTCTCAACACCCGACGGGTTTTTTTTTGTAGACATTGCCGACTAAAAACAGCCGGAAGGGTATTTTTTGAATACCTTGTTGGCCAATTTTTTTTTTATGTCATCTCATGTATGTCAAAAAACAAAAGTAGGCAAGGTCGACGATGAAGAAAGTGGCCGGCATGATCTGCATTAGTCGACCTTGCCGACTTTTCATACTTTCGGAACTGAAAGTGTTGATTTATTCTTTGATTTTGAGTATGATTTCATATAACAGATTTGCAATCCCCTTTTTAGAAGTATTTCGGTTGTGTGCTTCATTTCCGTTGCAAGAGATATTCTCAAAAAAAAAAAAAAAAAAATCATCAAAAATCATCACACAAAAGTTCAATCAAAAACAAAATTTCATAACTTAAATTCATAAGTTTTAATCAATTTAAACTTAATTAATTAATCTAATCTAAATTTTAGTGTTAATTAAACAAGGGCAATTTTGCCATTTTGAAAATATTTGGTTAAAGGGTGATCTGTTTTACTTCAAAATGACTCTATTTTGTCTTATTGGGTATACCCCAATTAATCTGGGTATACCCCGATCAACCCAGGTTTTTAAGAACGGTCAATTTGGGGTATAGAAATTAATTGGAGATATAGGAAAAGGACAAAACGGGATCTAAATATCAATTCATGATATCCCCTTATCTAAGTATTTTACTTAATACCTAATCTACCCCTCACTAATCAGGATTAGTGATTAACTATAATTAGGAAAATCATAAGATTATTTGATAAAATATTAGTGTTTGTTTTTATTTGAATTTGGGTGAGTGAGGTGAGAGTAGGAGGGAAAAAATATTTGAGAGAGGGAAGTTTTATTTGGGGAAATGGAGGATGATTGTGAAGAGACAATTGTTGGTGCTGAATCTTTAGCTCAACTACAACAAGGAGCATATCTAGAATCTACAACTAATGACAACAACTCACAATTGCAACTCTTTGTTGAGCCAACACCCTTGAATGATGATTGTTACGAGCATGGAGAGTTTTTTGAAGAACCTACAGAAGAAAGTAAACTTGCACAACATACAAGCATCCCCAATACACAGGTAAAGCATCCCCCAATACACAGGTAAAGCTGCTAAGAGGTTGAAATTTTGATTTTTTTTCTTTGAACCTACCATTTTTTCAGCTGAAAAACCTTGGTGCCGGCATGGATGAGGTATGAATACAATGCCGGAAGCCTCTGTACCGGCATAGTATTCTCTTGGAAAGACTATTTCTGAAAAGGATATAGTGTGCAAAATTCTCAGATCGTTTCCTCCAAGATACGGTTCTAAGAAGCATGCAACTATAAAAGCTAATAATCTTTCTTCTCTCTCTAGAAGTTCTCTAGTAGGAAAACTAAAGATTTTTTTATCAAGAGAACGTGTCCAAACAAAGAGACAATTTGGCCTACAAAGCCATAAAAGGGGTTTCAACCCAATATTCGGAAATCTCCGAAGATCAGGAAGATCAAACTACTGAAGATGAAGCTGAGATAAATCATCACTTGTCTCTTCTTACTCAATGAATCAACAAAAATGTTGAGACATCGAAAAAGAGAAATACCTGTGTTAAAAAGGAAAGATATTTCTCCACAAAAACGTGAAGACGCCTGGGATGATAGTGATAATGTTCCTCAGTGCTACAAATGTAAAGGTTTCAGTCATATCTCTCCAGATTGTCCAACTAAGGATATACAATGGAAAAGGAAAGCTTATACTGCTACACTTGATTATTGTCCTAATGAGAATGATCAAAGTGATGAGGTGGATCATGTTGCAACCATTGCAGAAGTCTATGAATCTGAAAGTGTTCCAAATATAGATACTCAAGAGGAGTTTAACCCTTCGATTTTCAAAGAAATATTTTCGTATAATGATAAAAGAACTCATCTTCTTGAATCTGACATCATTGAAATAAAATCATCACTTGCTCAACTCAATTAGAGTTTTCAGAATGATAAAGAAAAATTTAATAAGCGAGTGAAGAAAATCGAGTCTACTCAATACTCCGAAAAGGTTGAAGTGTCTAAATTCATCCTTGATATCAAATGTTCTCAAGATTAGATAAGGAAGCTAAGAGCAGAAAATTAGAAACTGAGAGATAGACTCAATTGCGTTGAAAAATCATTATCTGACATGAATGCATCAAGTGACAAGGGGATAAGACGAAATAAATTTATGAAATCTAAATCTAGGAAAATAAATCTGGTGTTTGTTTCATGTGCAAACAAATAGGGAATTATCAAAGGGAATGTCCTGATACTAAACAGAGAGAGAAACTTTATAAAGCCAAAAAATTAAGATCTAAATATAGATCGAAGGTCCCTTCTCACATGAGAAATTAGGTTCTTGGATATCAAGATCTTACATCAAATGTCAATGTTGAAATCTTCAAAAGAAGAAAATTCAACAACCAAAAGGTGAAAACCTGACTGGTTGTCATAGATTCTTACTTGTTACAGTAAGGATGTGGGTGTAAATATTTGGTAAAAATATTTCCAAAAAAGTAATTTTTGGTTAAGAATTTAATTGAAATAATATTCTCAAGATTTTTGAAGAAGTTCTAGGACTTATAAGAAGAAAGATCTTTTATTTCTTTTTCACAAAGGTTTAACAGAATGTCTACCTCTAGCTGAAATTCTCGCAAATCCGAAAAGGTCTGGACTATCTTGTTTCCCAACAAGAAACTTTATCTCGAGTCTAATGATGACGATTCTGATTCTTCTAAATAGCTTCAACAATATGTTTCCAATTGAGAGATCTCATCTCTCAATGATAATCTTCTCAAGAATCTTTCACTAAAATTAGATCTAATTTTATGTGAAGTAAAGAACATGGAAAAGGATTTGCGAAAGGAAATTAAGGAAGTCAATGAAAATGTCGTTAGTCTTAAATCAAGACTAGTAATCATAGAAGGTGATTAGAATCAGATAAAAACCTCTGATCAGGATTCAACATTAGAAGAAACTCTTCAAGTTTGGAATTAGAATTTCAAAAAATGAAGCTAAAATAGACATCAATTTTTGATCTCTTGTATAAGTCTATTATGAATAAAGTTATTTTTATAATTTTCCTTGTGATAGTTTTTTTATTTACATAGCCTGTGCTTGAATGCTTTAATTATTTGCTATGGATGTTTATGGGATGTTTGATTTTGGTTTTATTACCTTGATATTCGATCTCATAATATGTTGTGAACGCTTATGGTTTGGGTGACTTTTTGATTTAGCAGGATTAAGTTCTAGCCCATGTTGGTAGGCTTTATCAAAGTATCATGAGGGGTTCCTGTAGAAAAAATATGTGAAAAAGTCACAATATGTTGAATCGGTTTTGGTTTATCATAAAAGCATATGTTTTTCGACGGTTTTCAACTTTTGCTTGCAATTGTTAAAACCGATTTTTAACCTTTCTCTAGTAAAGGTTGGTTGTTGTTATTCTTTTTTTTTTTGCATAAGGATGACAACATAATGGTATTTCAATATCAATTCACCCTGGAAGAAGAAGATGCGAACATATTGGATAAGTTGGATGCGAAATTGAGGTAACAATCTTGTGAGTTAATTGTTTTCCTGTTTAAGAAAAGCCTGTTTTTATTTGATATATATATATATATATATATTGTTTTTGCTTAAACGAAATTATCGGTACAATTGATATGTTTATTCCATTATGAATGTGTGGATGTATGTGTGATTCAATTGGTTCTGGTTAAGTAAAACTATTGTTATCTTGCTTTGTTGTGTGATATCAATCGTTTAGGCTTACAAAAGTTTGGTGCAATTGAGGTGCTTTAATGTCTATATTAATTCAATTGCTTCCAGTTAAGTAAAATAATTATTATTTTTCTTTATTGTATGGTATCAATTGTTTAGGCTTACAAAATTTTGGTGCAATAGTGGAAATTTAATATATGTTGTTTCAATTGCTTCCGGTTGAGGTGAATAATTATGCAAGTTAATTTATTGGTTTGTATAAATTATTTATGGCTTAACGAATGAATATATTGACGGGATGAGTTGTTTAGTCAAATTCGATTCCGGATAAGATAAACTAAGTTAATTCTGATCTTAGTTAGACTTATCAAAGTGGAGTTTCGGTTATTCAAGTCTAGCCGAATGCCTAAACAAGGAAATGCTAGTTAACTAACCTAGTATTTGACTTGTTTAAAATCTAAAGGTTTATGTTATATGGATAATTAGAACCAGATGAGAACAATGGAGTTTATCTTTGTTTTGGTCTTATCGAATGAAGCGGTTGTATTTATACAATCGGTTTACCAAAGGAACTAAGTTGCTTAGTTGATTTTTGGTTTGCTAAACTAGTTGGGAAAATTTCTTCGGGCAATTGTTTCCATGATAACATATCAAAACATAATTACTTTGTAGTTTCGGTTTTGATATTGGTTATCAAAAATGGTATGTGGAACCCTCGTGTTTGACTCAACAAGTTGCAAGTTTATTTTGAGATTTGTAAGATCCTTTTCGTGTTGTCCTTTATTTTTTTTCGTTTCTTTCTCATTTTTGTGACAAAAAGGGGGAGAAATATATGGAGTAAACAGGTGATGTTGGTATCAATTGTATATTGATCGGTGTCACTAGGGAAGAGGACAATGGTGCTTGAACGTTTATCTAACGAATGAGGAAAAGCACATACTAAGGTGGAATAACATATCATGTGATTGGGATAACAAAGACATGGGATTGAAAATCTACCTATCTCACCTTTAGGGTGAGTATGCGCTTTGTTATTATAACTAGACCTTAACCCATGCCATAACGGCACGGGCCATGATGTCGGTTCATTTTTAATATATCGTATAATTTGTGTCCCGAATACTTACGAACTCCTTGTGATTTAGTATGGGTTTGTCATAAAAATAGTCGGAATTTTCCTCTCTTTTTTTTCTTGTTTTTTTCCTTTAATATTTTACCGCCTGATATTTGCTCAAACGAAAGAAATATAATCTTAACTTCCAGATAATTTTTTATTTAGGTTCATTGGTTATCAAGAGATAATGCTCTACATGAACATGGAAGTTTAAATATTTTTTGGAAATATGTCGCCAGTAGCGCTCTTCTCAGTGAAATCCACTAATCAGTATATTCCATAAAAGTCTCCTCATGCTCCTATTTTTCTCCAGCTGACTCATTTATCATGGTCATGTTGTCGATCCTCCAAATAGGCAGAGAATAATATTTTTTTTGCATCGAACGGATGATACAAACTCTCCAATGTGACATGATTTTCCTGTAATTTTTTAACACCCATCAGATGACAATGTTTAAAATGTGTACCAATTACCTTTTCGAATGGATTGTATATATGCAAACCTCTGCCATTAAATCTTCAACAAAGTATTGTGCCCAACAGTTCGTCTTAACGAAGGCTTTGGTAACTTCAAAAGTCTTGGACATTTTGTCACTTCCATACGTTCCTACCTTCACTTGGAATACAATCTGGCGACACATTACCTCATAAAGAACCTTGAACACATATTGTACTCCTTGATCCTATTTCAAATTTATAGGTTGTCAATAGATTCTTTACCAAAAGTTAACATCTTCTACATTGAATATTTTTCAAAACAATTATGGTATTGTGGATCGTTGCTTTCTAAGATTGTAGTTTTCAAAATTGGTCTCTTCAAGTCCCACGGCTTTCTAAGTTTATATATCCTGTTTGTTTTTAAAATTTTAGTTAGCCATATTATGTTTGTTACTAACTTTAAACTTGATGTCATCTTCTACTGTAAACTTTATGTGATTTCAGAATCGAAATAGTTATACCTCTTTCATTCGTATCAAGTAATCCATCATCTATACCAGCAATTCTTATACAACAATTCCTTTCTTTTGTCGTTTTCGGACCATCGGTAGCCATTATTATCAAACGCAATCAGTCTAATTTTTGTTGATATTATGTATTTGCAATGTTCATTTTTCTTTAAAAAAAACATAAGTATTCCACCGGGTCTAAGTTACTATATCCAAAATACTCTGGATACTGCTTTTGGTGCCTTGTTTCCTCAAATCCGGACACTGCTTCTGGTGCCTTGCTTCCTCAAATTCATTGTTGCATTCTAGACAGTACATGCAACACCAATCATTTGCGAAGTGAGCTATTTGCGCAAGTGTGGTCAATGTATCCCTTACCTGTAATAATAATAATAATAATAATAATAATAATAATAATAAAGGTGTGGGTGCCCAGCTTGTAGCTAGGCTGCCCACCATTCCTTGTAATATTGATTTTGATGTTGAGTTTTAATAAAAGCCTCGCGGCGTCCTTTTTATAATAATAATAATAATACGTCAATTTTTTTCAAGTTGTAAATGGTATGAATCTAGTGAATTTGAATTGTACCTCAATCTTAGATATCACATTCTTCTCACATAACATAACAATTGAGGAAGGACAAATCTTGACCACTCTTTACATAGGCAGAGTTAGCCCAACTATGTTTTGAAATTGTCTTACGTGGAAATTATTATTAATCCATATTTTAGTCGACTCTTATCGAATCCGATCTAATTAGTCCTATAGAAAGTTAATCTTAAATTTTTGACCTTATTTCTTGACCAAATTATTAAAGTATTCTCATTCATGTTCTGCTTTGTGTGATCTACCCATCTGTATCTACTCTACCTTCTAACCCAGTGAATGAAACCTATACATATTGATCCGTAATTCGATATTGTTGATTTGTAATCAAGAGGTCGCATGATTTGAGAATGTAAAATATAAAAAATATTCTATAAACATCGGAGGCGAAATTTAGATTTATCATTATGAGTTTTTTATGATGATTTTGATGAACAAACAAATATTTTCAAACAGTTGTTGTCTTTGCAGGTAGTTTTCGCGAAACAACTCGACATTGATGGTCTTTCAGGAAAAACAAATGTAATAGTACTTGAGAGAGCGATAATGTTCTCTTACGCGGGCACACCAATTTCCTTTATATAATATACGAATACTTTTTCGGTGATCCAACAGTCATGATCATATTGTCTTATACGTTTCGGTATCATCCTCGAATATTTGATTTTTGTTCTTATCAATGGTGCTAAAACAACCAATTACATATTTCACAATACAACGTTGCATGTTTTGTGAAGATTTTTTTTTTACTCGGTCAATAAAACTCACTAAAAAGCAAAAACTATTATTATCCGCTACTATTACCAACACCCACCACCATAAAAACCATCAACTGCCACTATTTCTTCCACCAATAGTAATGTTACCGCCTCCACCATTCACAAACACCTGCCACCGTTTATACTAATCCTTCTTCCACTACCACCATTAGAATTAATGTAGCTTTTAGTACAATTATTTTATTAATAAAATTATGTATTTATGTTAGATTATTAAAGGGACATTTATAATAGAAATTTAATTATATCATTATGAACAATCAATGAGACACTAATTAATAAAGTATTTAAAAATGGTTAAGTTAAACAAACCCCATCGATAAATTTATCTTTGCCAAGGACAAATCCTGACCACTCTTTACATAGACAAATCGATAATAAATAATTTCATATGTTCTGATCTTGATTCATATCGTTCATTTAGTTATTACATAACATGGCAATTGATTGCACCAATTTTTTAAAATGAACATGTGTTTTATCGAGTTTATTTTAACATTAGAATGATCAACCACGTTTTATACTTTATAATTAGCTCTTAACCCGTGCCGTAACGGCACGGGCCATGATGTTGGTTCATTTTTAATATATTGTATAATTTGTGTCCCGAATACTTATCAACTCATTATGATTTAATATGGGTTTGTCATTAAAATAGTTGAGATTTTCCTCTCCTTTTTTCTTGTTTTTTTTTTCCTTTAATATTTTACCGCCGGAGATTTGCTCAAACGAAAGAAATATAATCTTAACTTCCAGACACTTTTTTATTTTAGGTTCATTGGTTATCGTGAGATAATGCTCTACATGAACATGAAAGTTTAAATACTTTTTGGAAATATGTCGTCAGCGGCTCTCATCTCAGTGGAATCAACTAATCAATATCGTCCATAAAAGTCTCCAAATGCTCCTATTTCGCTCCAGCTGACTCATCTATCATGGTCATGTTGTCGATCCTCCAAATAGGCAGAGAGCAGTATTTTTTTTCATCGAACGGATGATACAAACTCTCCAAAGTGACATGATTTTCCTGTAATTTTTCAACACCCATTATATGACAATATTTAAAATGTGTACCCATTACCTTTTCGAAGGGATTGTATATATGCGAACATCTGCCATTAAATCTTCAACAATGTATTGTGCACAACAGTTCGTCTTAACGAAAGGCTTTGGTAACTTCAAAAGTCTTGGACATTTTGTCACTTCCATATGTTCCTACCATCACTTGGAATACAATATGGCGACACATTACCTCATAAAGAACCTTGAACACATATTGTACTCCCTGATCCTATTTTAAATTAATAGGTTGTCAATAGATCCTTTACCAAAAGTTGACATCTTCTACGTTGAATATTTATTAAAAAAAAATGGTATTGTGGATCATTTCTTTCGAAGATTGTAGTTTTTAAAATTGGCCTTTTCAAGTCCCACGGCTTTCTAAGTTTATATATCCTGCTTGTTTTTAACATTTTAGTTAGTTATATTATGTTTGTTACTAACTTTAAATTTGATGTCATCTTCTATTGTGAACTTTATGTGATTTCAGAATTGAAATAGTTATACCTCTTTCATTCGTATCAAGTAATCCATTATCTATACCAACAATTCTTCTACAACAATTCCTTTCTTTTGTCGTTTCTGGACCATCAGTAGCCATTATTGTCAAATGTAATCTGTTTAAATTTTGTTGATGTTATGTATTTGCAATGTTCATTTTTCTTAAATAAATAGATTGTGGAAAAACTAAAAAAAAAAAAAAAACATAAGTATTACATCGGGTCTAAGTTATTATATCCAAAATACTTCGGACACTGCTTCTGGTGCCTTGTTTCATCAAATTCCTCGTTGCATTCTAGACAGTAATGCAACACCAATCATTTGCAAAGTAAGGTATTTGTGCAAGTGTGGTCAATGTATCCCCTTACCTGTAATAATAATAACAACACGTCAATTTTTTTCAAGGCGTCTAGTTGTAAATGGTATAAATCTAATAGATTTGAATTGTACCTCAATCATAAATTGAATGCTTCCCTCTTTTCCTGTAAGTAATGCGCTTTCACGGCTTCATGTCACAAAAACAACACACAAACTTAGTTTGTTACATTAAAATTGAAAAGAGTGGATTATGTCGAATTAATCATGAAGATACTTACGAGTTTTTGAGGGGGACAATGTACTATGGGTAGCCTGCGCGATCCGGTGTTTTATTTTTGAATACTCAACCACTGCATCTAGGATGATGCCATGTCATTGCTCGATTTGTTGAGCATTTCTTCTATTCGAGTTACCATAATCGTGAGTAAATTTGTTAAAAATATTCAACCACATTGAATCCTGTGAACTGTTATCCATAGTTGAAGGACGATTTTCAGAGTACCATGCTTTGGTGATTGCTAAATCTTCATCGGAGTCAAACGATGCCATTTGTTATATGTGGAAGTAGGTTTTATACTAAGCTATCTATAGATGAATCTTCTAGGGATTAAGATTTTATAAGTTTAGAGTCTCAAGGATATACTAAAGAACACAAGATTTTTAGGCAATTGGGTCCAAGTATTAGCTCTCTTTATATAGAGAAAAATCTCAACGAATAGTTTTTTTTGAAATAACCTGTGCCAGCATTGAAGTTAATATGAAGAGGTACGCCGGTACTGATAAGTGCTTAATTTACATGTTTAGAATGTAAATTCCATACTTGTTTTAGCTATAATTCTTGCATATTACTTATTATTATGATTATTTTTCTAGTTTATGTGCCATATTAGGTGAATCATCCAAAAAGGAGCTATAAAGTGCTTAAATGAACAAGGAAATGGAGTCTATCAGTGAAGGAAGCCCAAATTCCAAATTCAACTCATTCAAATCTAGAAGTTATTAATATCATTTTGAAGATAATGAGAATACAAAAATAACGCAAAAATAATGAGGTCATTCTGAGTTCGGACGAAGAAGTTATATGAGAAACAAGATTGAAACTTGAAGTTACAGAGAGAGGTTCGGCTAATAACTTCATCATCTCGAGTCAGCCGAACCTGGAGCTTAAAAATCAAGATTTTCAAAGAGTATACAAGAGAGTGTTCGTCTCAAAAGTAATCTAATAAAGTGAGCCAAACCTGATGATTGCCTGGAGTAATTTTCACTTGTCAGGTTCGTTCGGGAAAAGTCAGAACATTATGAGCTAAACCTGACAACTTCTGAGACATATTTGGACGCGAAATTGACTTCTAACTCAAGGAAACACGGTCCCGGAAGGATTATAAAGCCTAACTTTGAGAGTTTTATATAATAAGACATCCAGAGCCTTAAGAAGATATACCATACCTTGGGAGACACAATTCTACCTCCCATATCACATCTTCTACATCAATACCTATGGTTTACCCCTTTAGGAGGAACCCATTCTTTTGTAATTATAAGTAGCTAAACCTTTCTTGATTGAGTATGAATTCAATGTGCTAGCGTGAAGCTTTATTATTTATATAAATCAAATTGGATTTTTTATCATCATCGTTTGTTTTCACTATTTGTAGGGTTTATGATTGATTAATTAGATTATTTGGAGTGCACGCTAGATTAATCTTTTGTTTATTCCATTTCTAGTAAAGGATTAGGATATTCGTGTAATTGTTGAATAATCCTTACATAAGTAGAGAACGTGAGACCTCGCAGAGGGATTCTGTGAAACAATCGTGTGTGAAGACAACACTAGTAAGTGGACCTTGCGCTAAGAGTATAACTGCTGGGATCAACCTAAGTTCACATAACTTAAAGCTTCCGCTATGATACACCTTGAGTGCACTAATACTTGGTGGTTCGGTTTTATAAAACTTGATATGTTAGCGCTTCGGTATCCGATTACATAAGGATCTTTGGGGATAACACTGTGCCAGCTGCTTTCCTACGGTTGGTGATGAATGGTTCTAACGAAGATAGAAAAGGATACTAATCCAGATATCGCTTGGTAACGGCGAAGGATTCCTTGATCATATTTTTATTATTTATTATTTTTATTTACTTTACTTGTCACCCTTAGCTTTTATTTTATTTTGCTGATCAAATAACCTATCAATTACACAGCTCTCTGTGGGAATGATCTCTTACTACCGCTATTAGGGCTGCACAAGGGACCGGAACATGTCCCTGTACCGGATTGGAACCGGATGTACCGGAACCGGTGTAGGCGGTACAGGGACCGGGACAGAATATGAGAACCGGGATAGGACCAGGTACATGGAACGGTCCTTGGGGTGGTACCGGCTTGTACCGGACTAAGAACCGGTCATTACAAGCCATTGATATAAATCATATAATTCAATCACGGACGTTGAGTTTAGGGCATGGTAATAAAACCTAAATCTAAACTATCACTTGATATTTTCGCTCACTTCTCTCTTATTCTTCCCACTTTGTCTTCCTCACAGAGAAGAAGATAGAAACCACCGCCTTTACTTGCTTTGACTTCAGATCTTTGCCAAAATTTCCATGCCTTACCTAATTTCTTTGGCATCCATCTCTCCTGCCATTTCTTTGACAAAATCGAATTGTAATTATTATTTTTTTGATTTTTTTTTTTTTGATTTTTGAATTCAAGGAACTTTGATATGTCTAACAGGGAAGATGAAGATGGAGATTTGCATAAAAAAAAAAGATGAAGATGGAGACCCCTTGACGGAGATGGAAAGGGGTCACTGGAAGTAAACTAAATTGGGTAAAAAGAAGGTGAGAAAGAGATAGAGGATCAGAGAAATTATGAAGAGAAATAGAAGACTGATTTTTCCTTCAAGGGATAATTAATTTGTGTTTTTGTAATTGGGTAATTTGAGTAATCACTAATTTTTTGTTTCTATATTTTAATTTGGTAAACCCAATTTTTGGGGATGAAATTGGTTTTCCAGTAATATTAGGGTTTTGTTTTTGAAGGTTTTGAGTGATTTGAGGTAGAGGATATGTAGAATGAAGTTCAAAGGTCTTGATTTCAAATTGGTGGTGCTAGATGATTTCATGCAGTTCATTAAATTGAACTCAGTTGCAGATGGGTGGATGAGTTCATTGAATGAAGTTCATTTTTTTTTTTTTTTTGGAGTGTACATGAATGAGTTCTTGAGTTCTTTACTGTGTTTGCCATTATTTTTTAGGCCTGGAAATATTAGATGATGTTTGACATAATCACTGTAACCGGTTCGGAGAAAAAACCGGTACCGGCCTAGAACCGGACAGGTACTACCGGTACAGGGACAACACCGGGACAGGTACAGGCACCGGTCCTCAAAATGAGGTACCGGTCAACACCAGGTACAGGGATCGGTTTTATAAGAAAACCGGACTGTACCGGCTCTTGTGCAGCCCTAACCGCTATATTACCAGATAATTAGTGGAAAATATCTTAATTAACTGTTGTTGTTACGACACGCATCAAATGTTGGCGCCGCTGTCGGGGAGCGGTTGTTAATTGATTTGTTATTTGTTTAGCTTGCTTTTGTTTTTAGTTTCTTTTTCTTTTTTTCTTTCGTTGTTGTAAGTCATCATGTTTCCTTACGGGACATAACATGTATGGAGCATAAGACCAATCATCATATAATAGTGGTAAGCAATACGTATTTCAATCTCATTAATATAACAACTACCAACCATACCCTACGGAGCCTTATGGATATTCTCATACATGTCAACAACCTTATGACGGGCATGTAAGTGAACAATCATGAGGATGGAAGGATAGTTATACTTCTAATCAGTTTTTTTCTAGTAATGTGCAGATGCCAAAGAGTTTGGAACTAAATACGACCGAATCAAGATATACTCCTCTTTATCGTGTTTTTTCTTCACTTAAAGATGACATAAAATAAGATATGTCAACAAACTTCAACGGAGAGCAAATTGGTTGGCAAACAAGCTCAAACTTGTTCATAAGTCGAATTTATATGAGGTATGTAAACTCAACTCTTCTCCTAAGAAGTTAATTTCTAAAGAAAAGGTTTGACTTCTACATAAAAGAACAAGGTCTAAACATTCTGTGAAAAAAGGGTATTAAAAATTCCGTATGAGAAGTGTATGGTGGACAGATTATTCACTACACCATTTTCTTGGATTAGTAACTCCAATTCGTAACAGCCTACTAGCAGTTACGAATTCGTAACAGGAAATTGCTGTTACAAACTGGTTGTAACAGCTACATGCTGTTACAAATATTGTCAAATATCGTAACTGTCCTTGAGCTGTTACGAATTCGTAATTGGATATGATTCCACGCGTGCCATCCGTGTGCGTGGGTGGTCACAGCTTCATATTTTTCCACCCAAGAAATGTATAACTGGGGATATTTCATCCCTTGGTCACAGTTACACATGAGCTAGTCAGCTGAGATGGTCACTTGGTTATAGACTCATACACATGAGCTAGTCTAACCACTTCATCTCTTTTCACTCTACTCGAACCATTCTCTCTTTCCACTTTCCTCAGCTCTGCAGAAGCAAGTGAAGATTGGGTTTCATTTTGAAGGTTTGAGGGTTTCGATCTGAAGCTGAAACTGAAGGTGTAAGTAATTTGTGTTCGATTTTTGTTTGAATATGTTCTTTCTCATCTATTTTTAATTTCTTTATCTCTGCAGAAGCGAATTTAGGGTTTCAGGCTGCAAGTGAAGTTTGAGTTTGAGGGTTTAAGGGTTTCGGGTCTAAATCTGAAGATGTAAGTGTATAAAGCTTTCGATTTGTATTTCAATTTGAGTCTCAATCTGTTCTTTTCGGTTAGGGTTTCGTTAGGGTTTCGATTTTTGATTTTATATGAGATTTTGGTTAAGGGTTTCGATTTTGTTTGAGATTTTCGATTCCTCATTAGATTTATATGTGATTTTCAATTAGGATTTTGTCCATCTGATGATTTTTGGTATTTTCTTATAGGATTTCATTTTTCATTTTGAATCAGTAAGGTTTCAATAGGTTGTACATTTTATAACTAGTTATAAATTCTATACTTAGTTAATTCAAACTCTATTGATTCTAATTGAAGACTATGCAAAGTGGGTGGTGGTGGTGGTGGGGAGTTTTCAAGTTATGGATAGGTTTTCTGTGTAATTTTGTACCTTATGAGTGAGTGAAACTATGCAGGGTGGGAATCGCTAGAGATTATAAGATTGGAAAGTAGTGGGTATTGCAGAAAGGGTTATTGCTGGAGTTTCGGAAAGAATAATTGCAGATCAGGTTCTTGTTGAATTAACTAATGGTGGCTTTCTGAATAGGTTGTTATGCGTTCAATTCAGTATGTTTGGTTACTTTTCTTTTACATTTTTCTGATTGTGTGTTTTGTTTGGAATTCCGTGAATAGAATGGTCACGTCTTCTATTAAGTCGCAACAAGTTACATATATCATCCCCGGTGTTGAAAATTTCAACTACGAGGAGATATCAAGATTCATTCAAAAAGTTGAGAATAACTTGGTAGGTCGCCTATGCAATTAATGAAATTTAGATGTAACATAGCAGATTGTTCATTTGTTGATTGAATTTTTACATTTTTTGCATGAAGATCCGACAGTGCTCGAGTATGCTTGGATGGAGCTTCTTGAGAAGACAAATTCTGTCACAACTGAATAAATATGGCAGAGATAAAAATCTGCTTAATATTGTGAGATTGTCTTGGTGAACCTTTGGTGAATTTACACTCAGATCACATATTATTTATGGTAGCAAGGAGCCTCTGGAAAGCTACTCAGCACATGTTTTTCTATCGAAAGATGAAATTTACTTCAGCGTGGTGGAGGTCAAGGGTTCCCATTCTTTTTATGGTCCATGTTCTAGTGAACAGATACCTCATATAATAATCTAGTTTTTATTTATTTTGGTAGTCCAACTGAAGGTCTCAAATGAGTTACCTTAAGAAAAATTGCGGCAAAGTAGGTCGAAGAACTTCTACGCAGGAAGGGTTGCAGAAAAGGAACTTCAGGAGTTTGCTCAGCTGCTTAAATCTGCTAATACTATGCCTAATTCTTCTAAACCTCGCAAAGATTTTGGACATTAGAAGAGAAAAACAGCCAAAAGATTGAGGCTCTCGAGGCTTATGCTATTGATGTGTGCAAAAATGATGATTATCACACATATCATCACACAGCTGCAAATGTAGATGCTAAAGCTTATGAAATCGGCTAGTACCCATCTTAATGGTATCACTATTTAGTTTTGTGCAAGTATTATTTTCTCATACCCTATCATGAATCTCCCTCGCCCTGAGAATCATTTTTTGTAATGTTACAGGGGACTGCATCTGTGGTTTTTTCAGGGGTCGTTGCAGCATTGAAGTTAGTAGGTGGAACCCAAGCTGATCATAGGTCTATATGTTTATAGGTAAGCTATATTTCGATATGTTTATAGGTTCTTCTTCGTCATTATGACTTAAAGCAGTTATAGATTTATATAAAAACTGAAATGAAAATAACTCAAATGGTAAAACAATTTGAGAATAAAGTTTGTATTATACTTGGACTTGAATTTTTTTCATGAGCTACTCCATATTACATGGTTTGTGCTGTATTAAAGTGATCTGATTAACCTCTATTTTTTTCACTATTAAATCCCTTTACATTTTGGGACTGATTTTTGAATGGTTAACATAATGGTTAGCTGGAATTTGATCCCCTTAATGTTAACTGCAGGTCATGATAGGGGAAGGTTCATTTTTACTTTGTTTTCTCCTTTTTTGTTTTTCATTTAGTGAGTTGTCATTTCCAGATAAACTGCTAAATGAGATTGTGTTCTTATTTAGAGTGACAAATGGTGCATCTTGAGATTATATTGTTATTGGTTATCCCTAGCTATGCAGTGTATGTGTTTATCTGTTGTACCAGCATTATTGTCCAGCTCTGTAGAATCTATGTTTCTCTGGTTCCAGTTTTTTTGTTCAATTTTACATCAGCTCATCGTATTAATCTAATGAGAAAGTGTAATTTACAGGGCAAAAAAGTATGCAGGCATCTCTTTGTTTGATGTGGAGCTGGTGCAGTTGCCTCTCGACCAGGAGGCTGGACAGTGCAAAGGGTTTGGTTGTCCAGTTTGCACATGTTGAAGCTGCTAGAGCTACTCATAGTTTGAATGGCAATTAGATATTGTGAGTCCTGTTTCTGTTGGTTTTCTCTCATCTCATATGCCTTAGGAATAAAACTTAGGGATTGCCTTTCAAGTTATGAATTGATTCGAATGTGGAAAGAACAAAAGTTATTCTTAATAAAAGAAGTTGTTGATGAAAGTGTGGTTGAATATGTGGGGTGGGTGCAATGAAAGATATGCCGGTTATTTTGAATTCCGACGTATTTCTGGCTGAAGGTGTACTGACCATGGTCAATATTGACCAGGTCAAAGAGGGAATATTTGACAGGCAGTAATATTTTTTGATGTTATTAAATATTTCGTAACTGCTTCAAGCTGTTTCAACCAGTCCTGTAGTAACAGCTGTAAGCTGTTTCAAAATGACACGTAGTAACAGCCGAGGTCAGTTACAAACCCTGTTACAACCCAAAATTCGTAACAGCTACATTGTCGTTACAAATATTTGTCACTCCACCTTTTGAAACAGAACCTGCCTGTTACAACCCTGTTTTGTAACATGTAGAATCTTTTTCGAATCGGCCAAAATGGTGTAGTGATTGTTCACCCCAACACAGTTTAATTGTGTTGAAGGTACATCTTGTCTCATGTGCCTGATCTCAAAGAGACAATATTTAAGCACAAAATGGTCTTTAGGAAAAGAAAAATTTTGTTTAATTTTTCTTTTTGTGATTTCTTTTGGAATTCTGTTGATCTTTTAATATCTTGAATTGGTATTGAAAAGGGTTTCCCTGTTTGATCATTAAAAAATGGGGTTAAAATCGGCAATTTTACCTTATTTAGGGTTCAAAGTTGTGTGTACGTGAATCCATTTTTACTCTGAATAAAGGTTTCGTAACCTTACATTCCTTTTTCCTTCCCTGAAAAATCTTTTTATCACAAGATTGCTTGTAGAGCTTGAATTGTGTATTTTCTCTCACAATCCCATTTTTAATGGAGACTCCAAGCATCATGTCTTCTGATGAAAAAGATGTTAATACGTGAAGGAAAAAGATAAATCTCCTTCCTCTATAACTTTGAAGAGAAAAATGAAGGATATGAAGAAACCAAGGGTTATTCCCTCAAATCTTCAGAAGTTTTCTAGTGTTCTTGAAGAGTTTAAGGAAACAAGGAAGGAAATTCTGCAAAATAAAGGCTATTGTTTTAAGAACTCTTGAAATTCAGAAGGCCCTGGTTCGGCATTAGTCTAGAAGGTTTGTTGGAATTGACTCATTTCTTCATGAACCTTATGTTCCAATGTCTGTCGATGACAAGGAGTTCGGGGACGATAAAGAATTTTTCAAGAATCTTAATATCTAGGAAACTTCTTATGAGAATGTATTCTTCTATTTTCATAAGGATATAACTAGGGTTTGGAATAGCATAAATTGTGATCACACATAGATTTTGCCAACGATTTTCATTTTGCAATGTTTTAGATTTATTTATTTGAATTCTAAGTTAAGATGATTTTGCAGTATTAATCTTTATTGGTTTCATATATTGCAAAAAAATTATGGGATATGTGTGTTTACGTCCGTGAACTATGATTGTCATATATATGTCAAAAGTTAAGTCTATTATGTCTTTATGCAAATATTGATAAAAGATAAAATGAACTTTTGAATATTCCGCAGTATTGATCTTTCCATGATCCACTTCTATGTGAAAGTATTGTATGGCTCCGTAAGTTTTCTTATGTTGAGCATTTCCAATTAAATTAATCATTAAGGTTCTCTTGTGGTTAATTTAATTGAATTTTCTGGATAAAAATTCATGTTTCATGTGATTTGCTAATGTCCAAAGAAATCTTTATTTTCTTGTAAAAGTAAGGTCGATCTTGTTGTTCTTTCAAGAATGACATTTTATGGGGGAGAGTTCTTAATTGAACTTGTGCTTAATTGCCATATATTTGTGGGGAGTGCGGCTGTAGAATATTGTAGGAGTTATCTTGTATCTTTATAAACTCCTTGATGGATACATTGAGTTTCGACTATGTGAAATCATCGAAACCAAGTTTGTTAGAGCACTACTCGGTCAAACTCGCATGCGTTGGTATCTCAAGCATGTTTGTAAATCTTAGTGATCAAAACTATATAGTCTTGATTTCTAGTTTACTATAGCTAAGGTCTCAGACTAGGATAGAAAGTGTAGTTGAGCTTAAGAACTTCATGGCGATCATCATACAAGACGAATAACTACTCAAGGAACTAGTGGATCTTCATCGACTAAAAGGTATGTGGAGACTTGAACTTATCTATCACTCAAAAGTCTATCTACTTTATCTCTTATCTTGAGACAAAATTCGTTTTACTATATAGACTAAGAATATGCACATGTGACATTTCGAGATGAGTATATCTCGCTTATCTATTTCTCGAAATGTGTGTTGGTAAAGCTTTCGCTTTAGCCAAGTTCATCTTTGCCTAGTGACGAAAGTCATGTTATGTTTCAATCACTTTGGAAATCGCTCTGACAAAAATTAGTTCTTGAAAACAACTATATAACGTCCTCTGAGAATGTTTCAATGATTGAAATGAGAGTTTAGACTATATAACCATTGTGGGATATAAACATTATTGTGGCAACACATATATGTATAAGACCTTAACTCTTGAACCGAAGTTTGCGAACTTTGTTGATCAAGTGGAACCGGAACGTGAGCAACAACTCAGTCCGCGAACTCAGTCCACGAACTGGCGTAAGTTCTCGAACCCGAGAATATCTGCTGGAGTTGAAGCTCATCCCGAGAAATTCTACTGGAGTTTATTAACTTCAACCGGTTATCTTGAGTCCGCGAACTCAAGAGGTTATGTCTGAAAACGTTGTTCGTGAACTTATCTTAAATTACTAAGGAATGCTTTTGCAAACTGTGGGTTTATAGTTCATGATTAATGATTCGAGTGAATCACATCGTTTTTGATTCAATTGTGTCTCTTGTAGTACTTGAGATCTCATAGCAATTGAACAAATCTCTAACTAGTTCATTTGAATCATTTGGACTAGTTATGGTGAAAAAGAATATGGTTGATATGAAATTTATCATTTGGCTAACCATTTGGTTGACTAATATTGAACCAACCATTGTACATGTTTGGGTACGGTTACACGAACTCAAAACTTCAAGTACATGTGTGTATGACAAGCTAAGTTTTCGATCTAACAGTTGAAAGATATTAGCTTGTATCTAATCAGGTTTTCATCTAACGGTGAATATTGAATGCTTTGTTACTAAGATAACATTGATTGCAAACCCTGATTTGAAAGACTATATAAGGGAGAACTCTAGCAACTGGGAAACCTAATCCCCACACATTCTGTGTGATACTAGTTGGCTAAATCTAGAGTCAATTCTCCTTTAACCTTTGGTTTTCTTCTCTAAAACCATGTTAACAACTTAAAGACTTTATTGGGATTATGCAACCAGACCAATACTACTTATCTTGTATTTGTTTGATCTGATCTTGCTATTTCTATCGTACGAGTACAATTGTAATAATTGGCTTGAGATTTATATCTCCGATAGGCAAGATAAAAGTAGTCACAAACATCTTCGTCTCATTGTTTGTGATTCCTCAATAATCTTTTTCGCTGCGTCGATTAAGTTTATTGTGAGGTGATTGATAAAACTGAGCTGTTCTTCGGGAATATAAGTCTGGTTTTATCGATTGCTTCCTGTTCACCTTGATTTATCAAAAGACGGAACAAAACTCATAGGTTTATTCGTGGGAGACGAGTTTATCTATTACATGCAGACTTTTCTGTGTGAGACAGATTTGTTTGCTAAAGTATCCGACTTTGGGTCGTAGCAACTTTTGGTTGTGGGTGAGATCAGCTAAGAGAATCAAGTGCGCAGTATCCTGCTGGGATCAGAGGCGTAGGAGAATAACTGTACCTTGGATCAGTGTGAGATTGGTTGGGGTTCAACTACAGTCCAAACCGAAGTTAGCTTGTAGTAGGCTAGTGTCTGTAGCGGCTTAATACAGTGTATGTTTCATCTGGACTAGGTCCCGAGGTTTTTCTGCATTTGCGGTTTCCTATTCAACAAAATTTCTGGTGTCTGCGTTATTTATTTTCCGCATTATATTTTTATATAATTGAAATAATACAGGTTGTGCATTGTTCAATCGATTAGAATATCCGACCTTATTGGTTGTTGATTTAAATCGATTGACACTTGGATATTGGTCTTTGGTACCATCCAAGTTATCTCTTTTTGATTCACGAATAATATTTGCTTGAGTAAATCAAATCGAGAGATTGAGATAATAACTCCTTGAGTATTTTCTATTGATTGAGTCTTGTTGATTCTCTGGAAAACAACTCGGAGTTGTCCATACAGATTACTAATCGAAATATTGGGTGGTGTTGTTAGACCCCCGCATTTTCAAAGTTGATATGGTCTCTTTTAGTCATGAATAATTAATCTCTTTGAGATTTTCGTTATGATCCCGCTAGTTTTTGTACCTTTGCCAATTTATATTAACAAAAAGGGGGATAATTATTTTGTAGTTCACACTGTTAGAGCATAGCTCGGTTGAACCCACCAAGGTTGGTATGTCAAGTTTGGTTGCCATATTTTAGTGAATCAAAACTCATCTAAAGAGTCGCTTGATTATGTACTAGCGACAACTTCGTATAGGTTAGACTATAAAGTCTAGGATTATGAGACATACAAGTATTACTCGAAGACTTGAAGAATGTGAAGAAGTAACAAGATACAATGACGACATCATCCTTCCTCTTGAGGTTAGTAATATTTGACTTGAACTGTTTCATTCCTAATGTATCTTTCAAGTCGTGCTATATTGAAAACATAACTGCGAAGCTGTTAATGATTATACTCTAGTAGTAAGACATGATCACATGATCATAGTGTTAAGTAATTAGGATGCAAAGTATAACGCTTATCTTTTGAACTTCGTATATAAGACATCGACATAATCATATGAATGCTATTGTGATTATGTGTATGTGTAAAGGTGAAGGTGAAGATTTCACCCTAAGAAACAATGTTTACATTTTTTTTAAAGGAAGTACATTCATGAACTTGTTTTATGAATTGAAAGGGAAATCGCTAGGCTTATTGGTATTGTTATTCATTGCATATCTTTGAATTACCAATATATGTGAGTTAGTAGAACCGATCATAACTTGTTATGTATCTTGGTATAACTAATGACAGTGCCTGACTTATGTATTGGTATGACTTTTATTAGTGTAACCTATCCAAAGTAATCGCATGAGATGGTATGATCGATATTTGTAATTGGTGTGACTGATCACAAAAGATTTGTGTAATCGATAATTGTAATTGGCGTAACCGGTCCTAGTAATTGGTGTATTGGTGTAACCGATCCTAGTGACTTTTGTAACCGATCACATGTAATACCATGAGTATATGGTAACCGGTCCTGGTAATTGATGTCACCGATCTGGTAACTGATGTAACCGGTCCCAGTAACCATGTTAAGGTAGAACCGATACTTTCGTTTGGTAAAACAGTAAACCATGATTAGTGAATTGATATTTGATCAATTACATAGTTGTCTTGGAATACAGATGAACCAATTCTAAACTTGTTTGGAATTGTGGTATAATCGATTCCAAAATTGTAAATATGAAAGAGGATTTACAAAAGAAAGATGTCTACATACTTTGAAGATGATCAGTAACTCTTATCTTTTATTTTTCAAAGATATTCCTTAATAACTCAAGGAAAACCCGGACCGAAATAAATTAAGAATCTTTTGATTAAGGTTATTAGTTTTATATGCTTTAATTACCAGCAATTAAATGCATATCTCTAGAAATAAAAATTGGTAATGTGCATTTACTAATTGGAGATTTTCTAGTGAGATTTCAGAAATTTTGGACAAAGCATTTCCAGGAATTATGAAAACCGATTTAGGCATTTATTGCATATCTTGAGAATATTCAGTTTTGGAAATTCCTTGGTGTCCAAACATCCTTGGTCTATAAATACCCAAGTTTGCATTTTGAGCAAACCATTCTAAGATCCAGGCAAACTTCATCTTTTTGTTGTTTCTGGTGGAGCCGTCTATCAGGAGAGAAAAGTACCCTAATTAGGCAAAATCTCTTACGACCGCTCGTTTAAAGACTTATGTGGGATCAAGAAGCTCTACGAGTACCGGTGATGGGAAACTAGATAATTGCAGTTTATTTTAGTTTTCGATTGATTTGATTGACTAGCGATTATTGAGCTTTGATTGCACCTAGTTTTTTTATTCTTTGAGAATCTTCTCTTCTGATATAAGATTCACTCAAACTAGATCGAAGTGTTAACGGGATCTTTAGAAATGTCTGTAGATCTAAAGACGTCTTGTGATAATCCATTGTTAACAGACTCCTTTATGTACGTGATTGATCACAAGAGATTCAAGTGTTGTTGTACAGGTGTTTATTGAAGATTAAAGAAGATTTGAATACAAAGAAGATTATTGATTTGGTTTATATATCTTTGGGTGTGCACAAACCTTGATCGACTGATCCAACTAGAATCAGATTTATTCGATTGTTTAGTTGTTTAATATCGGCATCACCTTATAGTTTCGTGTTTGATTCTATATTGATTGATTGCAAATCTAAACTCTGCTACTTCGGTAGTTGTTGGATATATTGATCTGACGAGGCAAATAAGTTTATTGGTTAAACGGAAGAGCCTTTGCATATGACTTGAGATATCTTCATCTGAAAGAATCAAGAGAGTTGTTACCAAATGGATTTGTTGTTCCTTTACTGTTTGGAATAAGATCCAAAGGAATTGTTCCAGTGCGTGCACTTATTGAATGTCGGAAGCACGGGATACTGAAGAAACTAGGTGAACTATAGGTTTAGTTGCTTGGTCTCAACTATACGAAGTTTGTTAGATTTTGTATAACGGCTTGATTACGAGAGTATTCAATTCTGGACTAGGTCCCGGGGTTTTTCTGCATTTACGGTTTCCTCGTTAACAAAATCTTTCTGTGTATGTGTTATTTCTTTTTCGCATTATATTTTCTATGTAATTGAAATATCAGGTTGTGCGTAGTTCAATCCATTGGTAAATTTAACCTTTGGTTGTTGATTGAAATTGATTGACACTCGAACATTGGTCTTTGGTACCGTTCAAGTTGTTTATCATAATAATCAGGCCCGCGGATTCCTATCTGTTTAATTATCTGATTACATTGAGAAACAAATGTATACCTATTGGATATATTCTCTTTGATTGAGTCTGATTGTCTAGTTGATTCTCCTGGAATTATATTAGAGATAGTCGATACAGATTTCCTAACGAAATATTTGGTGTGGTTGTTGTACCCCTCGCTTTTTCATTATCCACTTCATTTTCTAATTTAATTGTGATAAAACCCTTTCCTAATGGAATTATTTGATATTTACCAGTCGATTTTCATTATTTCCTCAGGATATTTGAAGCATCCACAAATTTAATACGAAGTAAATCAAGTCGACCAATTAAACAAAACTTCCACGAATCATACCTTGTGTTTGCTTGAGCATCAATCAAGTTAATTAAAGGTTAAGCTTCATAAGTTTTAGATAAATCCACCACAGATGGATGTACCTCAGAATCATCATGGTTTCCTTAAAAATTCATGTTCTTACCAGGATGCATACTAATCAATGCTAATCATTGCAAGATATGTTAAGAACACTCAAATTCTCATTAATTATACTCGAAAATGAAAGTCAAACAACAAAAACGATGACAAAATGTCCACTGAGTTGAGGGAACCGATTTGCAGACAGTCTCTCTCCTCAACTCAACCATTTTTTTCGGCTACCTATCGATTCAGAAGTTGCATATTTCATTGTATTGAGGAAACATAAGCCTCTATATGTTATTTTGTATGTATGATATCAATTTATATAGAACTAAAGCATTAACTCAGTGTGTAGAGGAAGATGTTAAGGAGGAATTTTCTATTGGTTCAGATGTGAAAGAAAAACTCTGATACAAATGTACAAGAAAAAGTTCTTATTACATAAATGTTGAAGAAGTAACCTCAGTCGGGTAGGAAGTTTAATCGGGTAAATGGTAAAATGAGGTATGGATAACTGTCGGGATTTTGGCGCCTGTAAGGGTATTGTATATATTTTCCAGAAATAAAAGATTAATTTTTTTGTTTAAAAAATATAAAAATCTGTAATAATTGTTGTTAGGTTAATAGTTTGATGATATCACATCTTAATAATCCGATGGTGATTGAAATGTGCTTTCAAAAGTTGGCGCTGTGCGATTTTTTTTTCCCTTTATGAACATTTTTTGTAGTTACGGTTTCCTCGTTAACAAAATTTTGTGTGCGCTTTTACTTTACTTTCCGCATTATAATTATTTTCTTAGTTATAATAAAGTAAATGCATTAATAGAAAACTTGGTTTGATCCCATAGATTAGTCCGATTTCGAACTTACGCTATATATCAAGTGTACATCCTGCGCTTGTGATCTTTTTGACAAATCATGTTTATATTGGATCATGCAAGGTATGTATTGAATAGGTGGATATCAAAAAGATTGTAATGTAATTGGTATCCTCGTCATTTCAAAAATGGGTGTTGTTTAAATCATCTACTTTTATTTTTCTAATTATTAAATATGTCTGTAAAATGACAATTTTGTATTACCATAGCCATGGGAATACAATGCAGTACTTATTTGATCTTTTCATAAGTTTTATCATAACAAGAAGTCAGAATTTTCCAACCTATGTGGCCTGACGAATGTTTCTGTTGTTTGTCCATTAGCATAGAAATTGCTCTTAGTGGCTCCCTTACCGGCTCATATTCCGTTTAGAAGCATATATTTCTGCTCTTAACACTAGTTCTTAGTGATGAAGTTATCTTTAGAACCCCTGATACTAAAGATAACTTCATTATTAAGAACTAGTGTTAAGAAGAATGATACCTCTCTTCCTTTTCTCTCTTAGGAAAACAAAACAAAAAAAATCATAAAAACTACTCAAGTAGCCTCCATCCCTTTGCTCAGATCTAGTCCGTTTTGGACTAGCTTTAAGCAAAGAATTTGTTATGTTTTCGTTTTTATTAGTTTTGGTGTAGGATTTTAATTTTAGTTATAATTTTGATGTCGTTTGGCATTTTTATTCACTTTTGGAGTGATTATATCTTAACTTTTGTGCTATTTTGTCCTTCACATGTACGGTGGTTTTATCATCGTTTCCAAGGTGATTATTTCTAGGTGTTTTGGTTGGTATGTGATTCGTTATTTTGGATTATTCAACAACATCAATGATTCAACTCGGCGACGCTTCGATTTCACCTTTAATCCAAGAGATTTAGGGCATCCAAGTTCGTCTCAGACAACATTTAGAGCAAATAACATCTCTACTTTAGAAGCATCTCTTTTTGAAGAAGACAACTATATTAAATGTTTGGATTTTATTTTGGTTTGTACCATCCTTACTCCTCCCTACAAAAAGTGGTTACTGTTGCAGTTCACTGCTCTTTCTCTTCGCGATTAATTAGTAATTCGTATCTTTATTTGTATTTTATTTTTCTTGTTTTACGATGTTATTAATTATCTTGTAAACGTCCATATAACCTTTTCCATGAAATGAAATGTTACATGATATAAAAAAAAAAAAAAAAAAAAAAATAGTATCATGAAAAACAAGAAAAAGAAAATCGCTTTGAGAACATGTTTTGGCAACCAAAAACAAAATAGATCCTACTTTTCCAAGCCGAAACGGAAACAGTTATAGCACGTCGGGACTCGGGATACACATCCACAAATAACTCTTTGTCTTCTAAAAATCACAAAGCAAGAAATTACGTTGGATGATGTAAACTTTGAGAACGACTTCTCGAAGCGAAAAAATTGACTTTTTTAAAAGTAAAATATATTTGCTACTAATTTGTGCTTCTGATATCTAAACGCAATATTGTAAGTGTCCCCTTTCCCATTGGTACCACATCTATGGAGTCTGCATCATTGCCCCATAACTACCACAAGACTCAAGATACAGCTCGGTAGGCCGTATCTTGACACATTTGATTTGACTTTCTGTTGGTAGAATATTCGAATTTTTTCTTTTGCCTATAATACAAGCATTTTTATTCCTTTTTTATTTTACCATTATTGAGTGAAGGTTTTGGGAGAAAAACTTGGAATCAAAAGAGTCATCCCCTCCATCCATCCACTTATCTGAAACAAGGAGGAGGAACTCAAGAATGACTCTACCACTCTGTAAGTAAATATCTCTTGATCACTTTTTAGGGTTCATATTGAGTGCTGGAACTGTGATTTCTGTTTTTTAATTTCATTTTTATGTGATTATTAGTTTAATTTAATCTACTTTACTTTTGTGTGCTTAGTCTTAGACCAATCCAATTAGTTATAGGAATGAATCCATTCATAGTGATTGTATGTGATATCATCTGCAGGGGTTGTGCAATTTCTGTTACTATCCCTACTTATTGGAGAATGTATTGGAAGGCCATTTTATCCACTTCCAAGCAAAATCGATAATAAGAATAAACAGCCATTGCAGACATTTAGACCTTTTAATATTGCACACCGAGGTTCAAATGGCGAAATCCCTGAAGAAACTGCTGCTGCATATATGGTAACATCAATTTCATTTGATTGCTTAGTTATGTTGTCGAATAATGCACTGGCTTTACCTTATTGAATTGGTTGAATGTTCGTGTCTATGTTTTCTTGTAGAGAGCTATTGAGGAAGGCACAGATTTCATCGAAACTGATATTCTTTCGTCTAAAGATGGTCATCTCATTTGCTTTCATGACGTCACGCTTGATGCCACGACTGATATTGCTGATCATAAAGAGTTTGCCGACCGTAAACGGACTTATGAAGTTGAATATGCCAATATGACTGGATTTTTCATCAGTAAGCAAGATCTTTTTAGCTATGCTCTCTTCAAAATGGCTTTTGTATCGTACGGTTTTTGCTTATTATCTGAATTTCTTGATTTTGTATGTTATAAATATATGTACCACATCATCTCCTGCGCTAAAGTAACCCCTCCTTTTTGCACACTCGTTATAGTTGTTACATACAGTCGGCAAGTAACCCCTCTTATATAACTCTTTATTACCGGATAAGTTGTTTAGTTCATACTAATAAGAGAAAAGAACTAGTTCTAGTGGTATTGGTTCAGCAATTTCTCAACTCACCAAGGATCTATTAAATGAGTATCGTCTATTTATGAACAGTTGACTTCACACTGAAGGAATTAAAGTCACTACGGGTGAAGCAAAGGTACGCGTTCCGGGATCAACAATATAATGGTAAGTTCTCAGCAGGAAAATCTTCATAGTTCTTGGTAATTGCCACTTCCATCCTATGAACACGTTCTGTGATATATTGCAGGGAAATTTTCAATTATTACTTTCGAAGAGTTCATTTCAATTGCGCTGGATGCACCCAGAGTTGTTGGAATCTATCCTGAGATTAAAGATCCAGTTTTCATCAACAAGCATGTGAGTATTTCCATGTAATGTTTTACATCCTTCTGAAGGAATATCAATAAATACCTGCCCAGAATGGACGGAAACTGATATAAGTTCACCTTATTGCCATATGTGAGCAAGGTCAGGGACGATCACATTGGTGTATGTGGTTATGTGAAATGAAGTCATCAAATATTTCTGATGTCTATCCTATTCTGATATGTTAACTGGTTAAGTTCAGTTGTATGTGTGACATTTCAGCTACATTTACGCAAGTTTAATATATGCACTAACGCTGTTCTTCAACAGGTTAAATGGGCAGATGGGAAAAAGTTTGAGGACAAGTTTGTAAACACGCTTGAAGAAGTACGGTTACTCAGGCTCGTATTTGTCTAAAGATTGGATGAAGCAGCCTGCTTTTATCCAGTCATTCGCTCCAACTTCTCTCACATACATTGCGAACATGACAGATTTGCCGAAAATCTTCTTAATTGATGATGTTAATATCCGCACCCAAGATACAAACCAGGTTATCCTTCTTATTTTGTTTGTTCTTTTATTGCTTTCTCGAAGATGTTTTTTACAAACCTTTTTGGAGGGTCCTCATCTGCAAGAAGCATTTTTCCTAGATGTTTTTACTGAGAAAAAAAATAATATGCAATTTACTAAAGAAAATTTCGAACAGAATGCCTGAAGACTTTGGGTAATTCTCTATACAAATGTTGTTAATAATGATAAAAAATTTCAATTCATGGAGTTTTAGAAGTTTTTCACTTTAGCGATATAACCATGTTTCGGTATATTCAGTGCTTAGCTAGTATGCTCTTTTTTTTTAATAGTTACTGCATTTGAATTGATTCTTTGTGTTCCCTTGTCAATAGTAATTTGTTGTTGATTCCTAACAAAAAGGAATGATCCTTGGATATGTGCAGTCTTATGAGGAGATTACTTCGGATAGTTACTTGGATTTCATAAAGAAGTATGTGGTAGGGATTGGACCCTGGAAAGATACAATTGTACCAGTTGACCATAATTATCTACTAACACCAACAGATCTTGTCGCCAAAGCACATTCCCATGACCTGCAGGTGTGTAAACCTTCTGCATCGTTATTTCTTTTTGTAGCATCCATGTTGGTTATGATGCTCCTATCCTCTCAGAGGTTGAATCAGTAAAGAAAGAACTGTAAAGGGTTGATATCTTTCCCGAAATCCCTTAAAAAAAAAGTAGATGAAATCTGGTTGATCAGTGGTACATGTTTTTGCAGTCAAAATTTCTCTTTGCAGGATCAGTTACACTTCTATTGCTCAAATTTCAACCAAAGAAATGAACCTTTTGTAAACTCTATCGTAATCTGTTTGTACCTGATCTGTTTTCAGGTGCACCCTTACACTTACCGTAACGAGAACCGGTTCTTACACTTCGACTTCCATCAAGACCCATACGCAGAGTATGGTTACTGGATAAACAAAATAAAAGTCGACGGACTCTTCACAGATTTTACTGGGAGCCTCCATAATTATCAGGAGTTGTCATCCCAACATAAGACACCAGCGGATGACAGTTCTGCTTCTTCCCTATTGCGTAAGATTGCACTGATGATCTCCTACAGAAAGTTATGATTATCTTTTTTTTGATTCCGTGAAATATTTCTGAGCACGGTTCTGTAAATGATGATTGTTATGACTTACTTTGCAAAGGAAAATTTTCGAGTAAGAGGTCAAAGATTTATTATTACTCCTCCACTGATTTAATCAAGAGATCAAAACGAGTAAGAGGCTGGATTCTAACATGGCCAGTTGTTAAAAATGGGAGATGGCCAGTTGCCAACCCCAATAATTTATGCACGGCCAGTTACCGATGTCAAGATTGCAATCATTTCCGAACGGATGGTATGAACAGCCAAAACAACAACCAACACATTCAGATGATATGAACAACCAAGTAGAATTGTGATGAACCGCATAGCGGCTGCCTTTGTACCCTCTCCGTTGCTCAAAGGGCCAAACCACTTATTACGTCAACCGGAGGCTTAGGTAGTGTATATTATACTCTTCTCAACTGGATATTTAGTGATAAACGTGTCCCTCTAATTTGATGACGGTGCGCAACAAATTGCATGGTTATACTAAAGCATCTCAAAATGGCATGAATGCGACTAATAAGTTTCGTTGATCGTAGGAACATATTAACAAACACTACCTAGACACCCAGATGATTAGTAAAATAATCCATCCATTCAATTGAATTCAAAGTTTTGTTTATAAAGACAAATCATCACTTAGAACATGGAATATCTTCCACGGATCTTGTGAAGATATTAGAGTCTTATTTATGCTGAAACTTGTTACATAACGTGACTGCTCCATAGCGGATTTATTCAACTCCGTCACTCTTTGAAGCACGTCCGGCTTGAGAGACTGCATCTCAGACATGGCGGAAGAGAGTCTCTGAAAAGAAAATGGGTAGCATTAGAATGATTTAGTTTGACATAAGTGATCAGAGAGAAGAATCAACTCACTCTGGCATAAGTAGATTTTTTCTTGGCGAGCATGAGATTGTAATCTGGATGCCCCCACCAAACTGGAAAGGTAATAAACAAGTCGATCATCAATCCATAATCAGAAGTGTAGAATTAGTTTAACATGGCAAAGCAAAAACAGTTTATGTTTTTTTTTTTTACCTGCACAACCTTTCTAAGGTGATGTAGAGGTCAATTATGTTTCCTTTCTTCCTAAAGCCCTGAGCCTGAATACCAACATAAAAGAAAAAATTACAACTAAAATCAATAAACAAACAAGTAAATCAACCTATAGACTAGTTTGATTCATCACAATGATCATTTCAGCAGTCCGGGGATTTGTACATATAGGTGGATATGTTCCTATGACAAACCACAAACTGATGATAATGTAACATTTTATACCTTCAATTTCCAATCTAATCACCACAAAATTCATTATCATCAATTAATGCATCCCTAGTTCTCTAGATTAAGAAATTAAACCTGTTCTAGAAGAGAAGCAGCTGCTCGGTAGCAATCAGGGAGTGGAACATCGACATCTCCGGTCTTGGCTTTTGAACCCTTGATGATCAAAAAAAAATAATAATTTGTTAGGGTTAAATTTTGGAACAGTGAAGAAGAACAGAGAGAAATATTTGATTTTTCAACAACTTTTATACAATAATTCTCTTTAACTTCTCTAACCTTTTTCTTGTTCTTTTTTGTGACCCACCAACGTTTCTTGGTTGGTGGTCTTATGCCAACAACCTTTTTACCAAATTTCTTACCGAGAACATACGGTGCAAATGCCGATAATATCACTCCTGCCAGTGATATCCGTATAACAGCTTTTTCGGATGCATCTTTTCTGGTGTCCCCTTTGAATACTCTGATGACCTCAGCTGGAAATCGAATCAGTACGGGTACCTGTATGGTCTTGTTGAAGCATGGGAGTAATATCTCTACATCCGCCACCACCCCTGATGATTTGTCTGACACATAAATGCAAACAGTTATGATCGGGACTCACAGTAATCAGGAAATTAGACCCACATGCTAAGAATTAATTATATGATCTTACCATTACCAGCAGCGGCGTTGTTTAGGATCCGCGATGCATCGCCGAGTGGAAGGAAACAAATGACCAGTACCATTACACCTAACAAACTAATCCCCATTTCCAGTACCAACAAATATCAGTAAATCCTACCACTGTGTTTGATGAGATAGCTTGGAGATGACAATAGTGAGGTGAAAAATGAGGAGTAATCCCCATTTTCGGTACATATATTCACCTAATTAATTGAGTTAGAAGGGTTGGCAGGCACATGCCATAAAATTGCACCTACTCAGTAAGCTGGAAAATATCTACCGTTTTCAAACGTCTTCTAGCTCACACCTAATTGCAATGCTGCTAATTGCTTGGGGGTGTACCAAATACAATTACCTTGTCAGCAGTGAAATATTATTTTTCCATTACAAGTTTTGGCTAAACCCAGTTGTGTTGCTCTTTTTTACAGATTGTGCTGCAAGTTAACGG
Source organism: Papaver bracteatum (assembly GCA_023529315.1). Lineage (NCBI taxonomy): Eukaryota > Viridiplantae > Streptophyta > Magnoliopsida > Ranunculales > Papaveraceae > Papaver > Papaver bracteatum. Next base: position 437,594 of record JAJJWX010004079.1, on the reverse strand, counting down.
AAACCAGCAACAAAACCAACATCGTGCATGCCTTGCAAAAAATCATCGAACCCCTTTGCAAATCCGCCATTGTAAATGCTGGTCCCAAGCTTGGGCTAAGGAGGAGGAAATTGGAGCACTTGAAAATCCACTTCTGCCTTGATGTTTATTTGCTTTCAGGAACTTGATTGGCGTATCTTCTGGATCCAATTTATGAGTTTTCACTCCCTTGAACAAGCTTTTCTATCTCTGAACACAAGTCTCTAAGAAGCTGTTGGGCATTTAGAGTTCTCCCCGCAAGCCTATTGCTCTGGAGCCATGGATTTAATAAAGGACCCACGGAATCCAGTTTATGCTCCGGAATTTCATTCACAGAATCGAATACCAGCTTCCTATGTAATTTCTCTTGCTGGTGACTGGTGAGCATTTGAAGCCACTGCATCTTCTTTGCAGCTCTTCTCAGTTCCAGTGAGATAATTGTTGCTGGTCTTAGTTTGCTCCAGCACAAAGAACAAATCTGGATTGATTGGATGGCCTGATGGGTGGGGATTGAAGGGACATCAAGCCGGATTCAAGGCCTCCTAGTAGCAATCCGGATGCTAATAATATCTCTGAAACGTATCTATGATCTGGGTTGCTGTTCTCACACAGCGATGCAATATAATCTGTTTTGGATTCGTCATGAGTTGAGTTTAGCCGTCTAAGCTTCTGAACCAGGTGCTCAACGCTTTCTAGTTTCTTTCGACCACGATGCAAATGATCAAGATCAGTTGGATTCTATTCTTCGACGGGATATTCATCAGGGCTTTGTGTCTTTTCATCTGTAAAAATTACAAGGAATTTCAGAGAAGGGTTCAATCTTAATTTCCATTTTTTTTCAAGGGAATTGAAACCACGACCATATGTGATATTAGCTGTACGAAATGCACATGAAACAATAAATCATCTCTGTAGAATGAGGAACAGAAATTGGAATCTGATGTTGTCTTACCAGGTGAAGATAAATCATCTCTGTAGAATGAGGCATCAAGAACAGAAACAGGACTCGGTTGTTCTGGGGGTAGCTGCCGTCAATTCTGCCTGCTGAGCATCCTAACTCGGCATGTACAACTGCTTCTGATAAATTAACAGGATTTTTGTTGTTAGCTAGTGAACCGAAACATATCAAAACTTTAAGACGAAGGAAATGAGATGGAACTTACTTTTTGTTCTACTGGAGAACTGAACTTGTTGGGGACTTTTGCCGATGGGCTCAAACTATCTTGTTGAATGAACATGCTATTCATTTCAACTGATCTATCAGCACTTGTTACTTCAATATCCATCTGCGATGCTGAGCTAAAGTTGCTATCTGAACACAGAGAAACTTCATCCCCTTGATAACTTAAACTTCTTGTTTCGTTACTGATTTTACTCGGTTTGTCATCCACTTGCCGCATATTCGGAGATTTTGTTCTGCGCTTTCCACTTGCAGAACCTGACTTTCTGACAGATTGCTTTTTAGTTGTGCTCGAATCTGATGAAGGGACGGGAGGACGGGATTGTCTCTCCGGTTGAGGTTTCTTCTGATATACTTTTGGACTTGCAGATCCTGAGCTCCTAGTGGAACTTAATGCCTTCTCCCTTGGTAGCTGCTGAGACCTGGTTGAAGTTTTTGCTGAATTTGAGGTCATGGCATTGACTTTTGGGCACAGGTTCTTAGCTACTCGGCCATTAAGTGCCCCTTTCCTGCACTCTGCAGAATCACCATTCACAAGCTTTTGAGCAGTTGAGATGCCATTGACTTTATTGACCAAGGTACGAGCACTTTTTGCTGGCTTCATGATTACAATTGGCGATTCAGCTGGACTGGAAGGCCTGGAAATTGCAGCAACTGGACGGCTATTCTCAGGGTTTCTCCTATTTTTCAACCTAAAGCTCTGATCAATGTCAGAATGGTTCAGTTTGTTATAGTTGATCTCTAACTCAAAGTTTGATGCTTCGTCCTCCTCTCTTTGGATTTCATATAGCTCATTTTCCTGCGTTGTATCCAACATATGCTCGAGAGTTCTGAGATCACCATCCAGTTGCTTATATTCAAGTTCTCTTAACCTTCTCTCGATGTTCCCATAAACAGAAGGACTGAAGGAGAAGTAAGTGATGAGCTAGTGGGGTATCCAAGGTTCCTCCCTGCTGGCCTTTGAACACCACGAGTACCATCTATCTGCCTCCAAGGAGCTGGTTCAATTGGCACCGTTCTAGATCGTGGTGAGGTGGGTTCCTTAGACAAGCTCCTCGGCGAACAAGGGGCTCTACTATTCAGCTTGCATTCAGATGGTCTCGAGAAAGAATCAATATCTCTGTTCGGGTATGCTTTAGCCGACCACTGACCCTCAGAAGCTGTTTGGGAAGTGGGCATTAAGTCTAAACCCATCAGCCTTGGCACGACATTAGAATGTTGCTTCACGTGCATTCCTGCTTCTTGTAGTGGTCTTTGGGCAATCTGTGATGTGCCGCTATCCCTCTGCAAATCCATCACATTTGAATTTGAATTTGGACCAGAATTTGTTCTCTTCATTGAACATTCACTGCTATCTAAAGACAACCTTGGGTGCTCTTTCAACTTTGTATTGGACTTGAAGCTGCCCCGTGATTCGGAAGTTGTACGAGACATTTCCTGCCCATCATAGGAGAAACGGGGAGCATCCTTAGGGGACTATAAATGAACACCCGTGTCTTCCTTCATATGACAATCTTGGTGGATCAATAAGACTTGCATGCCCTTCTCGAAGTCTACTAAGAAGTCTGAGCGACTCACTGAAATCAGCTGGCATTCCTGACATCCCATAATTTCCTACTTTATAAGATCCATCCACCGATTCTGAGAGTTGAAGTGGCCCAACAGCATTTCTATGCTTCCCAACACGGATCATCGATTCCTCTTTGGTCATAGTTTTAGTTGGTACACCACAAGCTTCTTTGTAGATTGAATCTTTCACTGCATCTCTGAAATCAAGTGCTGGCTCCCGTAATTGAGGAGACGCGTTTTGTTGGGCATTCCGTAGTTGCTTTAAAGATGTTTCTGAAAAACTGTTTCCCTGTCGAGGAATTTCTGTTCGCACTACATTCTTATGATTGACCGAAGAGAAAGAGGATGAACTGGAGGTAGATGAGATAGAGGTTCTCGATGACTCAGCTGGAACTCTTTGTCTCTCAGTGATACTAGTGCTAAAATACCTTGCCTGCAATTACAAGTCATATTGCACAAACACCATCATTAAACTGGAAACTGATATCAAATACAACTATGGCAGTAAGGTAACTTACATTGAATGATTACAAAAGAAAGGTTTATAAATATGAGAATGTACTGCTAAAAAATAGTACTAATTGAGCAATCTCACTTCACTTGAATGCACAGAATCAAATTCAAACCACAAAAGAGGGGATGAGAAAATTTTCAAAATCAAAAGTCATTTACAGCAATCTCCCCTTCCTAAAGGAAACCTGATGGCAAAGAATCAAATGGATCGAAGGCGAAGGCAAACTATTTGTTCCAAAGAAATTACCCAACTAGTCTAAATTCCTTGACTATAATTAACGTATGATGGGGTTCTTTTCTGAAACTGCAAAATTCTTACATGGTGACTACCAGCAATTGAAGATCTTACTGTGGAAGGTGAAATTCACACATTTCTAATCAAATGATAATAAAAATCTAAGGAACAGGATAAACACTTTATTAAGAAACATGATAATTGATAAATAATTCAGTTGTTGTTCTTTTACCTGTAAGGGTTCTACTGTGACTATGATTAGTAATTCTTCTTGCTGTAACTAGATTATTTTGTATGGATTCTGAAATCTGAGAAGAAAAAACAACATGAAGATGGATTTTTTGTTGTGTGTGTGATTTGTTGGCCATTTGATTTGATGTTAGGTTTGCTCCTCCAGTAAAGTGTTGTAAAGTGTGATGTCGACTCAACCAAACAAAGTTGGAGCCATGGGGGGACAATGGATTTCATGAAATATCTTTGTTGCACGGGGTGAAAGAGTGAGAATAAATCTAGGCATCTTCTTCTTTGAAATCTGAATCTGACTCACTGTCTGACTCAATCCTGGTCAGATGTCAAATTGTTAGGTTTGCTCCTGTAAAGTGCAATGTACATAGAACCAAACAAAGTTGGAGGGTGTATAGATTTGAGGAAACAATTTTTTTTTTTTAAATAAAATAAATTGTTAGGGTTCTAAACCAAAACACTGTAACAAAATAAAAGAATAAAAGAACCCTAAGATAAAATCCTTTTTTATGGGGATTAGCCACCTCTGCTGTGTAACAAATAAGAACTGAGTTGTTGTATTGATTGAAGTGAATCGTTTACAAGCTCATGATCGAGTATTTAAAGCAAACTAAACTTATTTAAGAAGTCATCTAAAATAAGGAAACTAACTAAGCTAAACAGAGTTTAAATAAATAAGGAAAGCTAGCTATATGTGGTGTTGGTATCACAACATCCCACCCCACTTGAAACATTGCTTGTCCTCAAGCATCAAAATCGGGGAAAACTTAGAAGTAGCTCATCAGCATCAGACTTTTCAACTACTAACCAAAGTGGTTTCCACAATCTTGACTAATCATCACCCTCTCCAACGGCTAAACTAGTCGGCTTCCATAATCTTGATAAGCTTGACTTGTGTGAAGAAACCAATTCCCAGTGTGAACACTTCCAATTCAGTACGTGACAAGGTGGCTTCCATAGTCTTGATAAACTTGAGCATAAACTTGACCCGTATAAAAAAACAATCTTACCAAGAACTTGGTTGTTTGATAGAGCATAAGCTATTTTTCCAATATGGACTTCAGATATCATGGATGTCACGTCCAAAACTACACGTTCCACAAGCTGTCGCCTTGATAGCCAAATCTTCAAAGGTATCTGCCAATACTGGTCTAGGAACATGTACGAAATCCTCACAGTAAGAACAAGTCTGCCAAATTTTCCCGAGCAAAGAGCATGATCTTTCTGCCTAAACTTTATTGCACGAGCAACTGCATCATGAGTGAAAATAAGTTTTTCAAGGTACAAGAAAGTTCTACAGTCGATAACAAGTTGTCTTATATGAACATAAGCCATAATACTTGAACAGAATTCACGCAAGTGGACCTGTACAACATATCCATCATCAATATTAGTTTGCTCCAAAACCACCCCATTAGGAATTTCTTTTTGCACTCTTACCAAAATGATCCTCTTTAGACGTGGTTCCGTGCTTATAAATTCAGCAAGTTTAAACTTATCTTGTCCACGATCAAATAAAGTTGGAGTATCCAGATGATACCAAATGGATATAACACGTCTCAATTCTAAAGTCTCATTATCTAGTAAGTAGTTCATCCTCGAGGGGACAAGCAACTTAAGCCAACTCGTTTGCTAGGCCGTGGCCAAGCAATAGTGGTAATGGCCTAGTCCGTATAGGCCGTTCCATCAAATACATCCAAGTGATGCATCATCGAGTCCGTGGAATGGCATAGTGATGCCTAAGCATCAAATGCCCTCTCTCAAGGCTAAGAAACTATAAATGAGCCTTAGGCATCATTTATACTCTTCCTACTTAAGCTATGAAGCTTACTTGGTGCATAGTCCGCATATGCACCTTCAACCAACTACCCTTCCCTATATATGTTTATTTGACATTTTTAGAACTCTGATTAGGGTAGGAAAAATCATTCATCAACTCCCCGTTTTACTATTCATGGCCGTTGCCATGTATTTTCCTGAATAACCAGCCAAGTTGGATGTACATTCAGTTCTGGCTTACATGCCAATTCCTATGCTCGGCCAGGATGGCTGAACATTTCCCGAGCCAAACCCAATGAAGGGACGTGATGGATATATTTCTAACTTTGGCCCATAGGCCACTCCCATGCCCAGCTGTGATAGTTGTGCATTACCAACCCAATGTCCAGCCATGTTGGTTGTACATTCTCAAGGTCATCTACCCAATTGGCCTGAAGCACTCTTGGGGCGAGATTGGCTCTTGGCCAATGTAACTTCCAACTAACGTCATATTGGCCTTAGCCAATATGCATACGCGATGTGCCTTACCTGGCACCCAATATTGGCCCTTGGACAAATGCATCCCTTGACACGAGACTTGGCTCTTGGCCAAATACCAAACGCAAAGCGCCATTTTGGCGTGGTATTGGCCTTAAGCCAATCTACTACTCACCAACCAACGGAAGCTTTTGATGAAGCTTCATCTCAGGCCATGGCGCATCTTTCAGCATGCACCATGCTAAAAATACGGGGTGTTACAACTACGGTCTGTGCTTGATTCCTTTAGAGTAGGGAAGGATACGTAGGCAGTCGTAATGAGTTGCACCATTGCCGGTCCAGCATGTTGGCCCCTCATATCACCTAAGCTCGGTAGCCCGACGCAAGAGATGATTGTGGCCACACTTGATGAGGCTTGGTTACATGCCAGTAAGTGGATGCTCATACCTCCTATCAAGTTATAAAGAGTTGGTAAGCGAAGTAACGTGAGAAAGGGCAAGGGCTTGGTGAAGCCTATGCCTAAGTCCACGGCTTATGCCTTAAGCCTGGACAAGACACGGTAATGCGACGGTTGCTCAGCTAGTTAGGAAATTCAGTGATGGATTCCCTATGCTGAGGCAAAGCCAGAGATGCATGCGAAGTGCATTGGCATTGGACTTATGGCCCTAAACCCTTTTGTAGAACAAGGGTAAGTTGGAAAGGTGTGGAAGCTTAAATAGCTGCGTCATGCTCAACGAGCATGCCTGCAAGGGCAGATGAGCGTGCATTTTCCTAGGGATGAGGCCCAGATCGTAGCTTCATCATGGCGCACCGGGAGAGTTGCGGCCTGCGGGGCGACGCGCAAAAGGCGTAATTTTCCGGTCCGTCACAGAACTTTTTCTAGAAGAGATGTTGGATTTTCGATTAATCTCCAAACACTTCTATCCATCATGGCTAAATTATTTATCTCACTCATTCTAAATACTAATCCCCCTCTTTCTTTGTTTTGCAGATACTTTCCCAAGCAATGATATGCAATTTTCGCTTCTTAGAGTTCAAATCTTCCCCCACCAATATCTTCTGAGGTGAGAGTCAATTTTGTTGCACATGCTTTTAGGAATTAGGAAAGTAGCCATTTGGTAAAGAGACATAGCTTGGACAACATGCCTAACCAGTGTTGACTTGCCAGACTGGGCTAGAAATTGAGTTAGCCAATTATTCACCCTTTTCTCCACTGCATTCAACAGTGATAGATGCATTTTTGTCTTGGATCTTAGGATAGCAACCAGTGTTCCTAAATATTTTTCTCCTAGATTAAGAGAGCTAATGTTTAGGATTTTAGCCAAAATTTTCTTATGCTTCGGATGGACTTTCGAGCTAAAAAATAATCCCGACTTATTGAAATTGATCTCTTGACCACTTGCATTGCAATATTTTTGTAGGTAATTTCTGATAGCATAAAAATCAGGAATAGTTGCGTTAGTGAAGAGAAGGCTATCATCTGCAAACAAGATGTGACTTATAGAAGGACCAGACTTAGCACATTTTATGCCATGAACCAGGTTAATAGCTTCCAGATGTTTTATGTATGAGGTAAGGGCTCCAGCACATATTATGTATAGATAAGGGGACATAGGGTCCCCTTGTCTTAGCCCTCTTTATGGTTTAAAATTTCCAATAGGACTTCCATTTAGAAGAATAGACTATGAGACTGTACTTATAAAATTCATAATTAGTCTAATCCATTTTGGATTGAACCCCAATTTTGCCATTGCTTTAGCCAAAAAAAAACCATTCCAGTCTATCATAAGCCTTGGACATGTCCAGCTTAATGGCTGCACTTCCAATTTTTCTTTTGTTCTTTTTTATAGAATCAATAAGCTCATGTGCTAGGATAACATTATCAGAGATTTGCCTCTTGGGAATGAAGGCACTTTGATTGGATGAAATAACTTTGTCCATCAAAGGCTTCATCCTATTAGCCAGAGTCTTTGATATCACTTTATAGATAAAATTGCATAAGCTGATAGGTCTAAATTGATCCGCAGAGTCAACCATCGGGTTCTTTGGTATCAATGTTAAGTTAGTGTGATTGAATTGAGTAAGTAGATGTTCAGTCTCAAAGAACTGTTTGACCATTTGAATTACACTATCCCCCACAATATCCCAATAAGACTGGAAAAAAAAGACCAGTGAAGCCATCTGGCCCTGGTGCCTTTTTTGCCCCCAATTGGAAAGCATCCACTCTAATTTCCTCATCAGATAGAGGTGTTTCTAGTATATCATTATCAAGCGTTGACAATTTAGGTTTGATAGTATTCAGAACCACATCCTGATCAGTAGGATCAGAAGTTTTGTATAGTTGATTATAGTATGAAATGAATTCATCTCCAATTGCTTCTCTTGTGGTCAACCAGTTACCATTTCCGGCTTTTAACCAGGAAATATTATTCCTTTTCCTTCTAAATAAAGTGCATTTATGGAAATAAGGCATGTTCTTATCCCCTTCACTTAGCCATAATTCCATAGACTTATCTTTCCACAAGATTTCTTCCAGAGAATACAAGTATGATAACTTATCATCTAGGTCAGCAATCTTCCTTGTATCCCCTGGATGGTTTGTCTGAACCAACTGAATTTCAGATTTAGTATCCTGAAGAGAGACATTTATGTTGCCAAAAGAAACTTTATTCCATAATCTCAATTTGATTTTAGCATGGTTTAACTTTTGTTTTAGTTGAAAAGCTTTTGATCGTGTAACTTGTAGTGACCATGCTTTTTCTATGACTGTTTTGCAGGAATTATCCTTAGTCCACATGGACATAAAATGGTATGGTTTATGAAAGTTGTCAGCATCCGCACTTAAAGAGACTAGAATGGGAGCATGGTCAGAGCTAATTTTAGGGAATGCAGAGTATGGGTATGTGGAAAAGCATCTTCCCAACCCCCATTCACTAAGGCTCTGTCAATACGTTCCATAACTAGATTGTCTCCTATTTGTTTATTAGTCCATGTAAAATTAGGGCCCGAGAAAGGTAAATCTCTCAAATCCCAAATATTCATAAGATTTTCTAAAAAATTTGTGTCAAGCTCGGTAACCGGTCTTTTCCCCCACTTGTCTTGGGCTAACAGAATACAGTTCAAATACCCTATGATAATAGTAGGCATATCTGGATTATAAGGTTGAGACATAAATGTCTCCCAAAAATTGTTTCTTAAGTTTCTATTTGGTTCACCATAAACAAAATACATATTACATACCTTATCAGCTTTGATAGATTTTGTTGAGCATATAAAACCTTGTTGGCTTGAATTGCATATAGAAATATCGAATCCATCCTTCCAAGCCAGTGCTACCCCTCCTTTCTTTCCTATAGAGGGTACCACCGCAGAATTATGGTAGCCTAGAGACCTCAACTTAGATGTTATAATATTAGTACTGCTCATTGTTTCACATAAGAAGATGATGTCAGGCACTTTGAGCTTGATTAGATCACGAAGTTCTCGAAATGCTTCCCGCTTTCAAAACCCACGACAGTTCCATTGCAAAATGCTCATGATTCACCGATCCAATTACGTGAAAAAACACAAGATCTTGTCTTGGACCAAACAACAAACAAAAGACGGGCAAAAGAGTTCACAGTAAACCAGTAAAATAATTATTCTGATGTCTTGCGAAGGTAGCTTAAAAATCTTCCAATATAGAGTCTTCAGTGTCTTTAATGTCAGTTTACCCAGATGTGTCTTCCGTGTCTTTTTATAACTTTGTAAACTTCGAGTCTTCTGAGAATTAGAAACAAGGTGTCTTAGAACCATTAACAAGAGATAACGTAGTCTCAAAACTTTACAAAATCAGGTTTTTTAACTCAAACTTATAGAAGAAAAAGAGAAGTCGGGACCAAACTACAAGGGTTATGATTTGATATAGAAATGGTGTTGTTTATTAGATTTCCGGTGATAAGAAAATAACTTCCGGTGATTGGGTGGCGGTATTCTCTGATTAACGTTAAAATAACGGTAACATAACGGCTACAAAAGAAGTATTGAGGGCTGTAAAAAGTCGAGAGAGGTGGGAGAAACCACCCTTAGGTGGTTTCAGATGCTTTTTGAAAATAGAGAGAACAAAAGCAGTCGTACATAGGAGAGAGGGTAAAAATAAGTTATGTTTATCACCCTCTTCAGTCCTCATTCAATCACACACAATCGGCTAATTCGTGGAACATTGTGATGTAAGTCCCCAAAACTTAATTGACTTGCGGGTACAAACAAATACTACCGACAGACCAAAATATGGTTCCTTACCCAAAAAAAAAAAATGACAAAAATATGGAGTACTCCCGCTACCAAATTTACGTGACCTCTAGTCACCATTTGATTCCTCTAATGGTTTTCTACCGAAGAGACCTGATCGCATGCGGATACTGAAATCGGAAGTTAGAAATAAACATATTTTACTTAACAGCAAGTTAGAAACTCACCCGTATGAAATTCTTTATCAATAAAAAGAAAGTTATAATTTTTTTATTTTTAAATTCTATAGGTAGTAGAGTAATTTCTTGTTTTCGATTTCAGAAAGTCCAAATGTTATTTCCCGATATCTATGACTCAAAAAATAAAGGGCACGCTAGATTTTGTACCCGTGCTACGCACCGGGCGGACTATATTTTTATATTTCACCGTATTTTTGGTTTGGTATGATGTGATTTTGCCCCGTCCGTCGCGATGCATTTTTTTTATTTGGTGGGCTTGGCTTTCCCAGCCCTCCACGATGCATTTTTACTTGGTGTGATGTGGCTTCACCCCATCCATCATGCATTTTTTATTTGGTGCGGCTTGGCTTCCCAACCCTTCACGATGCATTTTTAATTGGTGTGATGTGGCTTCGCCCCGTCCGTCGCGATGCAGTTTTTATTTGGTGTGGCTTGGCTTTCTCAGCCCTCCACGATGCATTTTTTATTTGGTGTGGCTCGTCTTTGCCACGTCTGTCGCTTAAAGTTTTGATTTGGTGTGGCTCGGCTTCGCCTCGTCCCCGTCCAGATGCATTTTTGATTTGGTGTCACAGGTTTCGCCTCACCCATTTTTGATTTGGTGTCACAGGTTTCGCCTCGCCCATTTTTGATTTGGTGTCATAGGTTTCGCCTCGCCCTGTATGATGCATTTTCATTTGATGTGCCGTGGCTTCCCTTGTTGTTATGTATTTTTATTTTGATGTGCTGGGATGCATTTTTAATTGGTGTGCTAAAACCAATTGGTAAGAGTAAAATTAGTGTGCAACGTCTTTAGCACATCAGGGATATTAAGATTCAAAGATGCAGAAGTGCATTTTATGACGCATGGGTTTCTCGTGAATTCTCTTGTTGATCCCTTTGTGGTATAAAGGACCTCTAATATCCATGAATACCCATTTGAACCCGTATATGTACATTTTTAAGGAGTTTTAGTTAACCGGTTATCGAAATAAAAATCTTTGCCAAATCGTGCAACCAAAAAGGAAGAAAGCTTAAGGAAGCTAGCTCATAAAATAAAAGAATTAGTGATCGACACACGTACACCGATCAACATAAAGACTCACTTCATTTGTCTATATTGAGTACCTGATCATTTTTAAATCTGTAGCTAAAAGTAATTGCTAGTAAATCACTAATGACTTCATGGGAAAAAATAATTGATAGATATACTATTTTCACAAATGTACCTGCGCCAAAAATATAAATACTCATTTCTAGACACCAAAAATACACTGTAAAGCATATTTTGTGGTTTTCAACATGCAAGATACCTACACAACCGAAATATTGAGACAGTAAACATACACTGTAGAGTATTTGCTTTCCAAGCCGCGTCTTTTTATTTCTCTTCTCTTGCCAACCATGAACCATGTTTTTTAGATATTCCACCAGTTGCATCTTACCCGCCTCCTAGAAATTTCACAACATGCACCAAAAAATTCAAATAGTGTCTTTTTTTAATAACAGAGTTCGATATCGTTGAATATCACATTGTTAAAGGATAACTACTTGTACTTGACATAACAATAACTACGTTTACTTGACATAAGTAAAACGTAAGGAAGAATCAAAAATCCAAAACTGATTGGAATAGCCACTTTTATACCCATGTTGAAATATACAACACAGTGCATAGCTAAGAACCCCAACACGCAAATGTAGCAGGATGAAAAGCATTTCGATATCATCAATTATTCTCCAAACATATCAACAAAAAAATATATGATGCCAAACTTACTATATCTAGTATTTACCCTACTTGCATCACAGAGCACACACATAAAAATCGTAAAGGAACCTCAGGTTGGACCACATGTGGGTTTGTCCTTGCATTAGGATGAAAGAGATTCACATCACCTCTTTTTTTTTGTTCATAGCGATAGCCAGCAGCTACTAGTAGTAATGTTCAAGATCAGTTGAAAATATAAGTTCAAAACATGCTTAAATTGAAAACTGAGTAATGTTCTTTAGTTCACGTAGTTAATTTAGGATAAAATCAGTTTGGTATACTAACATGCTTAAATTGAACTACAACAAAAAAAAATACTGCAAAAATTTCATCCCTAAGTCAGCAAACCCTAAAAAAGTTAATAAGCGAAAGAACATGAACTGCCGAAATTAGTCGCCTTAAATAAATCATCTACATCTATCACCTATAATAATCATGTTTTTCTTCTTGTACTCAATTGCAGTCCTGTACTCGACTCAAGCATACACAACTTGGCACTTGCAAATGATCTCTGTGGATAGATCCCTTTGAAACTATAAGGTTGACTGTAGATAGATACAATGCAAAAGTGAATCCTACACTTACTCTTAGCAAATCTCTCGGCTTTCCATATGCAAGTTCTTATGTAAGGTAAGCGCCAAGCACAAAGCTGCAAGCAGTAAAGTTACTTTCTTCTCTTCATTGGGATCAGTTTACAAATCTTCTTTTGTTTTAGTCTTTACTGTCTTTTTTTGTCTATCCCTCCTCGTAAACACACAAAGCTGCAAGCAGTAAAGTTACTTTCTTCTCTTCATTGGGATCAGTTTACAAATCTTCTTTTGTTTTAGTCTTTACTGTCTTTTTCTGTCTTTCCCTCCTCGTAAACACACAAACTTTTACTCAAAAAATGCAACAACAAATTTTAAGATGAATTTTTCATTAGCAAAAAAGTAAATTTCAATTTTTGAAGTCAAAAATGATATCTAAAAGGATAATCATCAAAACACATTACAGAAAAAACAGATTGCTAACAATGGTTATGGTTTGGCTCAATTATGTGATATTGTTTCTGAGAGAGTGAAGTTTGATTAAGAAAAGCTTACATAATACCTTTATCAGGCAATCCTTCTACTCATTCACCCGTGCATTAGAAGCAATTATAGTGGCTTGGCCCTTTACATGGTTTCACAATAATATGAACAATAAGAACACCAATTCACAAATTAACTATGGAATTGATTGGTAGTGGAGGAAGTTCATATACCGGTTGTTTACTTCCGTCAAAATCTTTCTTCATGATGGGTTACATCTTCTTGAAATAGAAGAACCAATTGTTTTTAAACCCTACATAAAACAAAATTTCAAAGAAAGAAAGTTATTGATTTTTAAAAAACAAAGGGGGAAAATTGATTAAGTTTCTTCGACAACCAAAACGGTAGCCCCTATTCAGTTACATCTCATGGATTTACCAATATGTTATGTCGATGATGAGGGTTACGCTGATTTGAATCCAACCCATAAATCTCCAATTAAATCACAATATCGAACCCAAAACAACCCCAGATTTAATTATTAGTAACTTTTATCTTGGAATCTCAATTCCTTCACCATCACTGGTTCTCATAAAACCCTAATTCACCGATTCTTCCATGTGAGTAGAGAATCAGTAGCTAAATTCCCTCCCTTAATCTCAACACACAATACCCATCTCTAATCTCCATCTGCATATTCTAAATCGAACCCTCTTCCAAATATACAACTTGTTCCATTCTCGCAGAAACCCTAATTTCCATTTTTTCTGATTTCTTGTTCTTTCAAAGATCAATTATCTTCCAGATTCATCAATCCCTTCTTCTATTTAACTTGGATCTCATGATTTACATAAATCACTCACAAAAAGAAACTATTCATTGGAATTGAATTCGGCAGGGAGAAGACATGAAGAACAGAAGAAAGAGATGAAGAAGAAGAGAATAAAACTCTCTGCGATATATTTGGTGTCCCCGTTAGCTTCTATTTTTTGACGTAAGTAGTGTCCACACCAACGACGTCAATTAACGTACAATTAATATTCGGTGTAAACGAAGTGTAATGAACTATTTGGGCACAAAAGTTCACTGAAGTGTTGTATACCCACGTTTTTTCAAACGGTGTTATAAACAGTCAGTTAAATACATGGTGTAAACAGAGTGTAATCCAAGTTTAATTATTAGTAACTTTTATCTTGGAATCTCAATTCCTTCACCATCACTGGTTCTCATAAAACCCTAATTCACCGATTCTTCCATGTGAGTAGAGAATCAGTAGCTAAATTCCCTCCCTTAATCTCAACACACAATACCCATCTCTAATCTCCATCTGCATATTCTAAATCGAACCCTCTTCCAAATATACAACTTGTTCCATTCTCGCAGAAACCCTAATTTCCATTTTTTCTGATTTCTTGTTCTTTCAAAGATCAATTATCTTCCAGATTCATCAATCCCTTCTTCTATTTAACTTGGATCTCATGATTTACATAAATCACTCACAAAAAGAAACTATTCATTGGAATTGAATTCGGCAGGGAGAAGACATGAAGAACAGAAGAAAGAGATGAAGAAGAAGAGAATAAAACTCTCTGCGATATATTTGGTGTCCCCGTTAGCTTCTATTTTTTGACGTAAGTAGTGTCCACACCAACGACGTCAATTAACGTACAATTAATATTCGGTGTAAACGAAGTGTAATGAACTATTTGGGCACAAAAGTTCACTGAAGTGTTGTATACCCACGTTTTTTCAAACGGTGTTATAAACAGTCAGTTAAATACATGGTGTAAACAGAGTGTAATCCAAGTTTTAATGTTTTAACTAATAGAGTCTCGCCAAGTGTCCTCACGAGGTTTACTAATGCCCAAAGCTTTTATCTAATTAAATTTGAGGGGGGTGTCATATTCACCGTGCGACGTGGGAGCGGATATAACTTAGTGTTTTAAAGGAGGGGAGATTATTTAAATACCCCTCAAAATTCGCCCCTTAAAATACACCTTTATTCAATTTTTAAAAATGCCCCTACCTTCTTAAAATTGGAAGCAACTAGTACAAGTTTCTTTTAGAAGTGGAAGCAACTACCACAAGTTGCTTCCAGAAGTGGACGCAACTATCACAAGTTGTTTCCAAAAAGTGGAAGCAACTTTCACAAGTTAACTCCAAAAACATTATTTTTTACCCCTCGGGGGTATTTGTGCAAGATAAAAAAAATGGAGGGTATTTATAACATTCCCACAAAAATAAAGGCACAGAATAAGAAGAATACAAAAATTACATCTTTTCGGCAAGATAAATGGTTTAGTATGTGGACCGATTCACCATCTCCTTGTAGTCACTCTATCCGAATAAAAATGATGCTCATATATAACTAATATTTATATTCAAACAAATTGAATGCGGAAGCAGGTTAATAATTCATACCTTGTAATCACTCCAAAAATGGATGAATTAAGACCGGTGGATCACTTGCGTTTCACGTTATTGAACCTTCAAACTCGGCGATGAGTAGGTGCCACAAAAACGAGCACAAACTATATTTCCACAAACTAAATACCGTATAGAACTTCAACTTCTTCTCCAAAGAACACGAAGGGATTTTGGTGATTCTACAACTAATGTCTCAATATTTAGAAGACTTTCCTAGCTTAACTAGAATGCTCACTTAGTACTCTCTAGCTTACTCTCCATACATTGTTTCTCTCTTACTAAATTCACTCTTATTGAGGTGTAGTATGTTCTCTTCTTCTTAGTGTTCCAACAAATAAAACTAGAAGCTTATTTATACTCATAGACCAAGCATCCTCACTTGACAAGTGTCAAGGAAGAACCAATCACTTGGTGCCATGAAACAAGACACATGTCTCACACCTCTTAGCATGAAAAAAGAACCAATCACTTGGTTTCATGAAACAAGACACATGTATCACAACTCTTAGCATGAAGAAAGAACCAATCACTTGGTTCCATGAAACAAGACACATGTCTCACACCTCTTAGCATGAAGAAAGAACCAATCACTTGGTTCCATGAAACAAGACACATGTCTCACACCATGGCTTGGTTAGTTGGAGAAGGATTCTTCCTTTGACAAAGTCAAGCATATGAATTTACTCATCCACCCAAGATGGACTTTGGGCATGCACAAACATATGGGTGCCCATATTTCCAACATCGCCCACTCACACATAGTGTGTGTAACGCCAGCATGATTCCCAATCCAAGTCCTATGAGAAAAAATGTTCATATTAGTAAATAGTTTGTGCGACCGCCGAGATATCTTTATTTTGGGAGCTCCATACTAGAACCTTATTATAAGTCAGCATGGAGACATCAACCCTTCACAAAGAATGTTTGTATCTCATTACCTCAGATAATTTGACTACACATGATACAATACTCTTAATCCCTCTAGCAAGCAGTATTACACCCCATGTATATTTTATCAATTGTACTCATGATTTTCGACAGATAAAAAACGATGGCTAGCTATGAGTCACAATTCATGGTGTATCATCAAATTTTCTTCCAAGAAATTAATATCGTTCCAATTCAACTTAACAGCTTTCCTAGACATGTATCATCATACGGGAAGTTGCATCGTATTAGAAAACATGCTAAAGTAGCATCATTAAGTATCCTTTTCATGACATAAACTCAAGTTAAAAGGGGTAAATGAATTGGATATTAATCCAGTGTCTCACACAGCAATGAAGCAGGGATTCATTCATCGCTCTCACAATCGGTCGACTTAGCACATACATCACAAAGTGTATGATATGACGTTTCTCCCACTCGAATGGGCATGTCCAGCATAAAAATCATACGTCATACAGATCTTAGTCTAGTCGCCATTTAGGCGCCTAACTTGACTTTCTGTTCCAACAGTTATTCACATAGTAACTGTTCAGAAAATCACATCTGGCTTTATAACAGGCTTCATTAAATGGTGGTTACATTTAATGATCGATCTCTTTATGAGATCTCATCTTAAACATATTAAGGCGACTTCAAATTGTATATAAAAGTTTGCCATTAAAAGCACGTGGTTTTCCGAAAAACAGATATTCCGAAAAACGTCTTTTCTTTGTCTCATCTTGCTCGTTATACTAAGCGCCAAGGCGAATCACCTGTGTCAGTAGGTCGATTCTTGCCTTATAACAACTTTAATACCCAGGTACACATCAAAAGTATATGATTTCTATAAAAACATATTCATTTAAGAAAGCATTAATACTTATAATAATAATGTCATTATCACATGTTCTACACATCAAATCCTGTTTAATCTCATGTTCTCTACGTGGGATTGAATAACAATTCTCGGAATGGGCTTAGTCAAAGAGTCAACCAACATTCTATTTGTGGAGATATGTCTAAGAACAACCTTTCTTCATGCAACCATATCGCGTATAAAGTGGAATCTCCTACCAATGTGTTTGGTTTTTCCATGGAATTTTGAATCTTTTACATATGCTAGAGCTGATGTGCTATCACTGTGAAGGAACACCGCTTCTTTTTCATGTTCTGATACACCGAGTCTCTTAAGAAATCTCCTCAACCAAACAACTTCGTGGACGGCTTCCGCAAGTGCAACATACTCTGCTTCCATTGTAGACAGAGCAATACACTTTTGTTTCTGACTACACCAAGTGATTGCACCACCCCCAAGTTTAAAAAACGTATCCTGGAGTGGATTTAAACTCATCTCTATCGTTGCTCCAATCAACATCGCTAAATCCTTTGAGTCTAATGTCTTCATCAAGGTAACAAAGAGGGAGATTAGCAGTCCCTTTAAGATAACGAAATATCCTTTTAGCTGCTTTATAGTGATTTGGTCCGGGGTTACTTTGGTAACGACTTACCATCCCTACTGTAAAACTTATATCGGGTCTAGTACACAACATAGTGTACATAAGACTCCCAACCGCAGATGCATATGGTATATTGGACATGTATTTCTTTTTTTCTTCAATCTTAGGGCATTGATCGTTACTTAGGACACATGCTTTGTCCATAGGAGTGTTAATGGGTTTGCAATCATGCATTCAAAAGCGCTCAAGTATCTTTTTTATGTAAGTCTCTTAAGACAAACTAAGAGTCTTTCTTAAGCGGTCTCATGTGATCTGAACACCTAATATATAATTAGCTTCACCCATGTCCGTCATTTCAAAATTAGAGGACAACCACTTCTTAGTGGCAACAATTCCTTCTAGATCATTACCTGCTAATAGAATGTCATCGACATATAAGGCTAGGATAAGAATGCTTTCCAGGGATCGTTTAATATACACACAATGGTCTTCCTCAATCATTTCATAACCAACATAAGTGATAGATTGATGGAAACGCATGTACCATTGTCTAGACGATTGTTTTAGGCCATAAATGGAACGTTTGAGACGGCAAACTTTTCGTTATTATCCTTTGACCTCGAAACCCGTTGGTTGAGACATGTAAATCTCTTCGTCTAGTTTCCCATTAAGGAATGCGGTTTTAACATCCATTTGGAATAATTCTAAATCCAAATATACAACAATAGCAAGCACGAGGAGAATTGAGGCAAACCTTACCACAAGAGAGAAGGTTTCCTCCTAGTCAATACCCTCTTATTGAGTATATCCTTTCTCCACTAGTCGATATTTGTATTTATCGATTGAACCATCCGCCTTGTGTTTAATTTTAAAGACCTATTTGTTTCCAATGGCCTTTCGCTCAGGCGGAAGATCAACCAACTCCAACACGTCATTCTTATCCATTGATTTAATTTTCTCTTGCATTGCAAAAAGCCATTTATTGCAATCAACTGAAGAGATGTCTTCTCTAAAAGAATTAGTCTCATCTTCAATACTCGCAGCATACATTAATATTCCCCCTTCAATCTCAAAGTGACGACGGGGTACTTTTCCACGCTCACTTCTACGTGGTTCAAAAACTTGTGTATCTAGAGGTTCACTCCACTCCCACTAGGATGTAGATTACTCCCACTATCTTCAGCGATTATAGGTTGAGAAACTAATTCTCTACCTTTGCTCGAGGATGGTAAGATATCTTCACTCTCTTATATTTCAAAAATTTCCAAGTTTTTGTTAATGTCAATGATTCGAGGAAAATCATTTTCAATGAAAACAATATCTCTAGACTCTATCTCAGTCATCCTTCCACTTGGATGTTCACCATACATCACATATCCTTTTGAGAAATCAGAATATATTATAAACACAAGCTTTCTTGCTCTAGGACCTAGCTTTCCATACGCATGAGAAGCGTTGTGAACATAACCAGTTGAACCCCATGGGCGAAAATTTCCTAAATTAGGTTTTTCTCCTTTCCAAAGTTCATATTGTAATACCCAGTATTTTTCTGTACGGGTTTAGGCTTCTAGTTATGACCCATTTGGTATATGATGAATATAGAAGCCCAATATACACATATTTAATCAAATAGTTAGCCCATACAATCTTTATTGTGACATTTAAAAATAATGTTAGACTTTTAAGTTTTGTTAACAAAAGAAAAATGTAAAGAATAATTAGAATATCTTATTATTAAAATATTAATATATATTTGTGGGACATGAAAAGATAGAATGAAGTAATTGTAGTGGAATGCTAGTGATTAATTGATTTAGGCACATAATGACTAATTATCTCCCCCTTTTAATGCAAGCAAGCTTAATTGAAATCCTTACATTTTTTTTGGTTCACCAAACGGAAAATGGTTCACCAAACGGATTAGGGACTAAAATGTTAAAAAAAAGGGACTGTTTAGTTAAGGAATATAAATAAGGACTGAAATGCTTAAAGGAATAAGGACTTTAAAAAATAATATATAATATCATTTATTTACAGAAATACCATTTTTATAAAAATAAAAGAAAATACTTTAAAACTCCGTATCTTCCAAATGGTATGTCGGATTTTTGTGAATTTTATATATTTGGAAAGCTTTTTCAATCACGAACGCAACGAGTATAAATAACCATATCAAATTTTTACTTTTTAATATATTTATAGTTCTCCGAAAAAATAGCTATAATTTAAAAGCAAATTGAAAGAGTTTATGTACTTTTTGTATATTGCATATATAATACTCAACTACTTCACTTGATATATTATAGAATTACCTAGAAAAATCTCTAAATTTTATCTTCGATTCGGAATATTACCTTCGTTTCATTAGAAAACATACTTTAATTTGTTTCTCTTTCCATTTTTATAATATTTGGAAAAATTGAAAAGTAAAATGAAGATACCACATTGAAATATTAATGTTACCGACGTGCATCACACGTGCTCACTACTTGTAATATGTAATGAAAGTTATTATGAAAATAATAAATGAAGGGATTTGGACTTTTTTTAGAAAATAAGAGGAAGAAGAAAAACAAAAGAAAACGTTTCATTTGTAAGGGGAGTAAAACATAACATTTAAGGTTATCATTATCATTATATTAATATTAGTGCATGCATTTATTATTGTTATTATTATTTTGTATTGCATGTGCATGGAAGTGTTGGTAAATGCTAGAATTTTCTAGCATGATGCGTTATACATAGATGGTTAAGAAAGAATGGTGAATTAAATTAAGTTGAGAATTAATTAATTAAGAATGGATATAAATATATATTTTCATATTTGGAAATGCTAGAGGTACCACAAGTAGCCAATTCTTTTCTTGTAAACCATATTCTTTTCTTATTCTCCTTATGATAAATATCCTTGATAAAAAAAATAGTTGTCTACCATAGTTTCTTATGTGGATCATTTAATAACAATTTTTGGAGGGGTTTATGGATGGAAGAAATATGTTGTTCTCCTAACATGATTTATGAGTTTTATTGAAGATTTATTTATGAGATGAAAAACAATAATCAAGGTAGGCTTACTAACCCATCTTCTTTAAATATTTGTTTGTGATTTCTTTGATTGGAAATGGTGTCTTCTTCTTTTATTCTATTTTGTAATTTCTTTGATTGAGACTAATGACTTATTTTTATGTTTATTTTGAATAAATTTGAGTGATTATACATAATTGTTGTTTTGATAGTTTGAATGATCATGAAAATGGAATACAAAGATTATTTAAGATTAAAAATAATAATAAAACTTTTTAGCCTCTTTCCGACCCGTAACACTTCGAGTTCGGATCTCCATGCAAGTTTGACCCTAGTCCGAAACTCGGGGTGTTACAAGTTGGTATCAGAGCTCTAGGCTTTAGATCTTGAATAGGACCATGAGTACAAAAAAAATAATGTTGTGTGATTTGCTACGCATGATTGTTGTTTGTTTAATTTTATGCGCATTGATCTTTTTGATTTGTCGGAATTCGTATGATAGTTACTTGAGTGCTAAAATGAATATTGATTTGTGAATTTTATTGTTTACATGATTTTGATATTGTAAGCATGTTCTAAATTTTGAGGACAAAATTTGTTTTAAGGTGGTAAGAATGTAATACCCAGTATTTTTCTGTACGGGTTTAGGCTTCTAGTTATGACCCATTTGGTATATGATGAATATAGAATCCCAATATACACATATTTAATCAAATAGTTAGCCCATACAATCTTTATTGTGACGTTTAAAAATAATGTTAGACTTTTAAGTTTTGTTAACAAAAGAAAAATGTAAAGAATAATTAGAATATCTTATTATTAAAATATTAATATATATTTGTGGGACATGAAAAGATAGAATGAAGTAATTGTAGCGGAATGCTAGTGGTTAATTGATTTGCTATTGATTTGGGCACATAATGACTAATTATAATATGTAATGAAAGTTATTATGAAAATAATAAATGAAGGGATTTGGACTTGTTTTAGAAAATAAGAGGAAGAAGAAAAACAAAAGAAAACGTTTCATTTGTAAGGGGAGTAAAACATAACATTTAAGGTTATTATTGTTATTATTATTTTGTATTGCATGTGCATGGAAGTGTTGGTAAATGCTATAATTTTCTAGCATGATGCGTTATACATAGATGGTTAAGAAAGAATGGTGAATTAAATTAAGTTGAGAATTAATTAATTAAGAATGGATATAAATATATATTTTCATATTTGGAAATGCTAGAGGCACCACATGTAGCCAATTCTTTTCTTGTAAACCATATTCTCTTCTTCTTCTCCTTATGACAAATATCCTTGATAAAAAAATAGTTGTCTACCATAGTTTCTTATGTGGATCATTTAATAACAATTTTTGGAGGGGTTTATGGATGGAAGAAATATGTTGTTCTCCTAACATGATTTATGAGTTTTATTGAAGATTTATTTATGAGATGAAAAACAATAATCAAGGTAGGTTTACTAACTCATCTTCTACTAATATCCATTTGTGATTTCTTTGGTTGAAAATGATCTATTCTTCATTTATTGTATTTTGAATTGTATGATGGTTGTTTTGCTAATGTATGCATAACCATGAAATTGAAATGGGAATGAGAATATTATATAAATTAAATTGTAAAAAAAATAATTACTTAAAGGAAGAGTTCATGTTTTTCCGTTAGATATACTAACGACGGGTAATGATCCCCGTGATTTAAATAGGTAATGGTCCCCAATAGGAACTTGTGTTTCATGATCATCAATGGCGGTTATAAGTACCGGATAACAAAAATGAAATGGGTAATAATCCTTGTGAGCAAATGGGTATGATCCCCATAGGAAGCTTTGTTCCTGACCATTGATGGAGGCTGTTCGTGCCAAACGATAGGTGGGTGTACGAACCAAGGACATTTGTACCGTGAACTCGTAAACTAAAATGAACTCAAAAATTAAATGAAATGAATAATAATTCAGAATTAATTGGGAAATGTGAAATTATAATCAAAATCGTTGAATGCATTCCTTGTTTGATTTATTGTGATGTTGTATATTTTTAGAGGAAGGGAAAGTATGCCTATTGAGCCGTCAACTCACCCCAATTGACATTTTTTGCAGATTTCTTAAATGGTGGAAGTGGAAGTTAAAATTAGATGGATTGTTGACAGTGTTGTTTTTGTTAATATCATTTGATGTGTAATTTGATTTTAATATTTTGTTGAGAATATTGTTAATGTATTTATTTATATAATTAATTAACTCATGTTTAAGAATAATTCTTTATGCTTAGTGAAATAATTGTAGAAAAAAATAATAAAACCTTTTAGCCTCTTTCCGACCCGTAAAGCTTCGAGTTCGGATCTCCATACGGGTTTGACCCTGGTCCGAAACTCGGGGTGTTACACATATAGCGTAGAAGGAACTGACCGAGTAGGGACACGATTCAAAATATAGGCCGCAATCATAATATCATCCCCCAAAAAGATATTGGTAGGTTGGCTTGCACCATCATTGATCTAACCATATCCAATAATGTTCTATTCCTTCTCTCTGCAACACCATTTGGTTGCGGAGTATTTGGAATAGTAAGATGTCTAGTTATTCCCTTACTCTCACAAAATTCCCTAAACATATCAGATGAATATTCGCGTCCACGGTATGTACGGAGAGTCTTTAAACTCTTCCCAGTTTGATTCTCAACTTCTGCAACAAAGCACTTGAAACAATCCAAGGCTTCGTAGAGGTGAGCGATCAAATATACATAACCAAATCGCGTATAGTCGTCAATAAATGTGAGAAAATAAGAATAACCGTGTCTAGCTCTCATATTCATAGGTCCACAAATATCAGAATGTATCAAATCAAGAGGTTGATTAGCACGTTTGGCCTTACCAAAAGGTTTTCTACAAGCTTTTCCTTCTAGACAAGGTTCACATACGGGTAAGGAAACTTCAGCGAGTGAGCCAAGATGGCCTTCTCGAGCTAACTGGGTCATCCTATCTTGCCTGATATGTCCTAGTCTAGCATGCCAAGTCACACAGTCAATAACACTATTACTACTAGCATCAGACACTAAAGTCTCAGAAGAAACAGAATTAAACAAGTCTAATTTAAAGAAATTATTACATAGATAACCATGTCCAAACAAAGTACCATAAAAGAAGATGTCCAACATACCGTCTTCTATTTTAAAAGAGTACCCTAAACTAAGAAGAGAAATAACTAAAAGTAGATTATGATGAATTCCAGGTATGTATAACACATCGTGAAGTGTTAAAATGCGTCCAGAGCGCATAGAGAGTTGATATGTGCCAATTCCCATAGCATCCTCACATGTGCCATTGCCCATATAAACTTTATATGTACCACGTGAAATACTTCAATAATCTACAAACCCCGCTCGATCTCGAGCTACATGTTTTGTTGCCCCCGTATCTATAATCCATTCAGGGAGAGAGTGAGCAACCATTACATGTGAGCACACATATGTGTAAACAGAGTTAAATGAACAAAGTACCTTTTTCGGCTCAGTACACTCACGACCAAAATGTCCTTTGTTTCCACAGTTATAGCATTTCATCTTAGATTTGTCTGTTTTCCCAGCACGCTTGCTACGACGACGCTTAGCTGGTTTTTCTGCCTTTTCAGCATCTCTTTGGATATTTTTCTTATGCTTTCCTTGTGGTTTGCGCTCACCTTGTACATACAAGGAATCCACACGTGTCGCCTCTTGGCGCTCAGCTTCAAGCTCAACGTGTCGAGAGATGTCAGAGAAATTGTTGATGCTTTCATTATGAGTCAGAATTTGCTTCATATGCACCCAAGAATCAGGCAATAACCTTATCACAGCTAAAACTTGTTGTTCATCACTTAGAACATGCCCATCAGATTTCAATGCACGAATCATTGACGACATCCTTCTTAGATGTTATGTCATTGAATGCTTGGGATCCTTTCGGTAGACCTCAAATTTTATCACTAAGATGCGAAGTCTAGTGGTGGACGTACCACCATAGTCAAATTTTAGCCGATCCCACATTTTCTTGGCAGTATAAAAATCCTCATATTCTCCAATAAGATCACTGTTCATGCTACCCAACATAGTGTGGCGTGCACTACGATCTTTCTTAACCCAAGTTTCGTAGGCTTCAAGTTCACGACGTTGTTGGGTAGTATGACCCTCTGCGGGTCAGACCATTTCATTTGTTAGGAGTTCCATTTTTCCTCCTTCATCCAACAATAATTGGATTTTTCTATGCCACACATCATAGTTCTTCCCATCAAGTTTGTCACCCTTATTGAAGTCATCAATCACATTGTTGCTAGCCATTTCTACACATTTGTTGCACAAATTTGGACATTATTATTATGTGTACACTTACTACATAGTCTCAAAATCTAATTGATAAAATCATATCTACACGCAAATCCGAGATCAAAAATTTCGCTAGGCTCATAATCATCACCCAAATATGCATTTTAATATAACCTATATCAATTAATTTTGGACTAATAAATATTGGTAAAGCACATAACTTAAGCCAATAAAACCACTTAAATCAACCAACATATGAAGATTAATTATTTATCAACAGAGATAAATAAGCTTGTAATTAATTTTCAAAGTATCTTGCTCACAAATTATTTCAACTAACGAAAATAAAGCAAAAATATGCACTGTTTCAGAAACATATATTATTAAAATTACTTTCAACTAATGAAAATAAAGCAAGTAAATTATTTTTCAACTAATGAAAAAATAAAATATGTCCCGTTTCAGAAGTAATGAAAAAAAATCCTCTTCTAAAATTCTTGAAAAAATACACAAAGTAATATATATTTTTGCAAACACATACACCAAGTATTTTTGTTGAGCAAGACACTTATGATTAAACTAATGATATTAATAAATTAAACAACATGATTCAACAAATTAATCAAAAAATAATATTAATATCATGCATGTAGTATTTATATGGAATTAATTAAATCAACCACAAAGATGATTAGTCCACAAAATTAATTTTTGTTCGTTGTCCTTTCGGGAAGAGGCATTAATTAAATCAACCACAAAAGTGATTAGTCCACAAAATTAATTTAAGGTCGTTGTCCTTTCGGGCAGAGGCCGTTTAGTCCATGTTCCATTGAGGCCAGAAATTGGAACACATTAAACCACAAAAGTGATGGCTCCACATGATTAATTTTAGGTTATGGTCCTTTCAGGGAATGGCCACTTAGTCCATGGTTCAAAAAATAACGAAAACGCATAAAACGCTCTGATACCAATGATGCTCATATATAACTAATATATATGTAATTCAAACAAATTGAATGCTGAAGCGGGTTAATGATAATTTATATATAACTAATATATATGTAATTCAAACAATCTGAATGCGGAAGCGGGTTAATGATAATTTATATATAACTAATATATATGTAATTCAAACAAATTGAATGCGGAAGCGGGTTAATAATTCATACCTTGTAATCGCTACAAAAACGAATGAATTAAGACATGTGGATCACTTGCGTTTCACGTTCTTGAACCTTCAAAGTCGGCGGTGAGTAGGTGCCACAAAAACGAGCACAAACTATATATCCACAAACTAAATACCGTATAGAACTTCAACTTCTTCTCCAAAGAACACTAAGGGATTTTTGTGATTCTACAACTAATGTTTGAATACTTAGAAGACTTTGCTAGCTTAACTAGAATGCTCACCTAGAACTGTCTAGCTTACTCTCCATACTTTGTTTATCTCTTACTAAAACTCACTCTTATTAAGGTGTAGTATTTTCTCTTCTTCTTAGTGTTCCAACAAATGAAACTAGAAGCCTATTTATACTCATAGACTAAGCATCCTCACTTGAAAAGTGTCAAGGAAGAACCAATCACGTGGTGCCATGAAACAAGACACATGTCTCGTACCTCTTAGCCTGAAGAAAGAACCAATCACTTGGTTCCATGAAACAAGACACATGTCTCACACCTCTTATCATGAAGAAAGAACCAATCACTTGGTTCCATGAAACAAGACACATGTCTCACACCTCTTAGCATGAAGAAAAAACTAATCACTTGGTTCCATGAAACAAGACACATGTCTCACACCTCTTAGCATGAAGAAAGAACCAATCACTTGGTTACATGAAATAAGACACATGTCTCACACCTCTTAGCATGAAGAAAGAACCAATCACTTGGTTCCATGAAATAAGACACATGTCTCACACCATGGCTTGGTTAGTTGGAGAAGGATTTTTCCTTTGACAAAGTCAAGCATATGACTTTACTCATCCACCCAAGATGGACTTTGGGCATGCACACACATATGGGTGCCCATTTTTCCAACAAAAACAAATATATCATACTATTGCATGTTTTATTTTGTTTCTAAGCGATGAAAACAATGTTTTTGTATGTCACTATGTGTCACTAATTCAGTTGTCAATTTATATATAGACAGAAGTATGGAAATAGCTCGAGAATTGTGTCTATGTACATATATATTCTGTGATCGAACATGGGCTTCTAAAGTTATCTTAATGGTCATATGGACGAATGTAACAACTAGCTAGCTAACTAGTAATTTAGAGGAAGAAACAAACATATATATGAGATTGAAATGTTAACGTGTGATCTAGGGTGCTTGATGTTAACATTACTAATTATGAACATATTTATGTCCATGTCCTTTCCTTCCAACAATACAAATCTCGAATGTTACTTGAATTTTTCATACTTACTGCTAATGGAGTCAGAACTGGAAGATATAAAGATAAAAAGAGAATTATATTATTGAATAAGATGATTTACATTGAGAACCCATATGGTATATATAGCGATACCGTAACTTGGTATGCAAGAATAATGCTTGTAAATCAATTCATACTAAATATATCAAATACTAAATATAACCCTAAATACTAAAACTTTCCATATAATTTATTATTACCAATCATATACTTTAACACCCTCCCTCAATCTCATGGGGATTGCAAATCACATAAGATTGGACTTGAAAGTTGATGATGAAGTGCAGTGCCAATAAACGCCCGAGAAGTATAAGAACAAGCGCTTCGCCATTAAAAAAAAAAACGATTAGGAGAACCGCCAAAATAGAGAAAATAACAGAACCGTTGATGGAGCATATAAGAACCATCGATAAGAGAAAAGAGATAATACCCTGCAAAATTGGGATTACAAAGTTGACGAAGAATGAATATGATGGGTGTAAGAGACGAGACTGATCAGTGAGTGAAGGTGATAAAGACAAATTACGATTTTGGACTTGAACGGAATTACGGGAAGCAGCTGCCAGAGACAAATCATTGGAAGCAGGTGCTGGAGTCAAACTGGGTGTTGGTGTAGAAGACAAACCATGAGCTGATGCTGGAGACAAAATAGTGGCAGGTGTAGAAATCGGGGGTCGCCTAGCACGAGTCGAGTGCCGGTCTATTTCCTTTGTCCATAATTGTTATGGGGCGAGGTCCATGTTCTCATACGTTCGTGGATGTTTAATGTACACATGGGTCTGGCAGAGATAATTTCTTACTAGTTCATTAGTAAGAGGGCCAACTCTGCAAAGAAGAAAGAGATGTTTTGAAGTCGCCACCTGACTAAAGGGAGTCAGGACCCTTTTAACTAGTTTTATTTCTTTTGAGGAAAACAAAACCTAGTTATGACTTGCATATTTATGGTCTGCTATCAGAGAGTCTGGGTAAGGAGATTCTAATACGGGATGGGAAGGTGTTAGGCACCCATCAGCCGCCTAATCGTAAGATTGGCCTCTACTTCATGATTAAAGGGGAAAAGTTTATAATTTACTTTTATCAATGCTTATGTGCAGGATTTTAATACCGAAATTTATTAGAAATTGAGAAAAGATTCTTATGCATCAATTATTTAGAATATAGAATTAATGCAAACTTTAATATTATATATATATATATATATATATATAATAAACATATTTATTATGGGTCTAATGTGGGAGGGAATTCCGCTTTAAACCCACACTTTGACTTATCCTACTTGGAAAATTAATAATAAAACATAATTATTTTTATGTAATGTAAAGAGTAGCTGCGGTGTTACTACGAAATGGAAAACCATTCCGTTCCCGTATGACTACATGATTACCGAAGGGATAGGAAATTAATATACCTGAACTATGATATTGAAACTTGAAGGATTCTTAGGACGATTTCTTGCTTTCGTCAAGTATGCAGAAAGTAATTAAAGTACCAGCAATTTAATGCTAATCTTTTAAGAACTTAAAGACAATTAACCTGAAATATGATGTAAGAAAACTTGAAAATATTCTAATAACGATTTCTTGCTTTTGTCAAGTATGCAGAAAATAATTAAAGTACCAGCAATTTAATGCTAATCCTTTAAAAACTTAAAGACAATACTTGATTTGATTACTAAGCGAAGGAAAAATAAAGGAGAAAGTGTTTGAATGCGAGAAATTATTATTGAGTCTCTGCTTGAAGTGTTTTCCAGTCTAAAATGAAGTCTCTGGAGTGTTTTTCGTTGTTTTTGAATGAGAAATTCGATCTCTATTTATAGGAAAGAAAACTTCAATTCTCCGTCAATTTCGGGCTGCTTTGTTGAAAAAAAAGGCCGTAAATCGTCCTTTTTTTATTTCTTCTTTTCTTCGCAAATTTTCCTTCGTTGCTTTTCAATTGTATGCGACAATTTAAAATCTGATCATGACATGTGGGTCCACTGGGTACTGTTCACGGTACTGTTACTGTTCAAAAGTATTGTTACTGTTCACCGGTGTTACTGTTAATATCGGTGTTATTGTTCACCGCATCAAGAACATGATTGATGTGAAATTAGTCTCCTACCCAAGCTCCATATCATCCCTAAGAACCTAGTGATGAATTCAAAATCGAAAATCATTGTCGATCAAAATCCATCATCATCGTGATCATCATGATGACCACCATTAAGAACACCCATGTTCTTCATGTTCTTCATGAGGAAGAAAGAGAGGTGCCCTTAGTAAAAAATCGGGTGCCTTTAGTATTTCCCTGGAACTTGACTGCTTTGACTTTTAGTCTTATGATATTTTGTTTTGCTCATAACTTCTTCATACAAACTCAGAATGATTCCATTCTTTCGCCATTGGATTCGTATTTTATTCCTCTCTATCATGATAGTGAGAATTCCGAGGTTTGGAAGGATAATGAAATGGGTAGGAGCTGTGCTTGTGGGCTTGAGAGCTTGTGGGCTTGATTGGTAGAGCTTGTGGGCTTGATTGGTTGAACTTATGGGCTTGATTTAAAGGATATGAAAATCCTTAATGGCTCCACAAAGAAATTTCTCTTGTATCCGGCTTCGAAGTATAAGAATGATATTTTCTATGGAAGGTGCGGAAATGGGGTGTCAACAGTTGCCCCTCTTTGAGAGTAACCGTTTTCGGTTAACGAACAAAGCCCTGAACACCCTTTCGCACCTTATATTTTCCAAGAGGTGATTTTGATGGGTTGATGAAGAAATTATGACGTTGTCCGAGTTTGCCGCAGTTAAGCTTGTCATCTCCATTTTCTTGATTTTTGAACCTTTGCGGTTGATTCAGTTGGATTGCCCTTTGTTCGAGCCGATTGAAATAGTTGAATAGGTTGATGAAGAAATATACTAACGTTGGCTGGGTCTGCCCCAGTTGAGATTGTCGGTTTCATTCACTTTCTAAAAGCATCTACTTAGCTTGCTTTCCACGCTTTGTCTTGACATGACTTGTTTTTCTTTCACGAGACGATTCTTGAAAAAGTATTTCTTTTCAAAAACTTCTTGAAGAAGTAATTACCCCTTTTTTTCTTGATAATTTAATACCTTTTTTTTTTTAACTCATTTCCTGTTTTAGGCTTCTAGACTTCTTCAAGAATACTTGCTCCGTTTGGTAGATAGCCGTGAGCGCCAATTGAAGTCGGTGGTGAATGAGATGTACGGGATCATGTTGAGGCTTGATGAAATCAATAGAGAATCACTGGAGAGGCAGGCACGTATTGATACTCTCTCTGAAGAATTGTCCACGCTTCGACTTCTTTACGAGGTATACTGCATTTTTTTTTTTTGATACAGGGAAAAGGAGCTAGCGGATCGGATGAATGACCCTAATGGGTTGGAGAAACCCGACGGGTCATGGATCTCATTTAGGTTTGCCTGAAAAGTGATTTGATGGAGCCCTAATCTTTTGCTTTAAATACTTCATTTTCTTCTTCCTCGACCATCAGTTTCTCTTTCTTCCTCTTCTTCTTCTTCTTCTTCTTCTCTGCAAATCCGCCTCTTTTCTCCATCTTTCCTTCAGATATTTCTTGTATCTGCCGGATCTGTTCTTTGATCTTTCTTTTTTTGATCACCGTCTTCATGTTCTTCTACTTTCTGCTTGTTTGGTTCATCGCCATAGTAATCATTTACTGGTGGAGTATGCGATATGCAGTTTGAGCTACGAAAGTAATGATAACTGAAGTGAGATTTTGGTGGAATCTCGGTATAGATCTGTATGAATCTTCTCTTTTAAATACTTGATGGTAGTGCATCTTGAGATCCAGTTAATGTTCGGCTCGAAGATGAAGATCTGATGATTTAGGGAAGATGCAAGATCGTTCCATATGCGGTTTCAAAATACATACAAAGATAAATCCAGATTTCAAAGTTGAAATCGATTTAGATTTAGATGTATTCTCGACAAGTATGGATGATCTGCATGTGATGAAGATGTCTAGATCTAGTGTGTCACATGGACACTTTTACCACTATTACACATTGGTTTCGATCAATGGGAAATGGTGAAGAAGTTGGATCTTGGTCTAGACTCAGATAAAATCACCAGCTTTCCTTATTTGTTTTTCATTTCTTCTTCTTTGGTTTGCCGTCAGATCATTTTTTCATTTCTTGTTGTTGTTCTTCTTTTTTCTTTTCTTTTGCTTGTTTCTTATTGTTGTTGCTTCTTTTTTTTTCTCTCGATCTGATCATGTATCCTTCATATAAGGAAGAGTTCATGCTTTTCATTGTTGTAGACGAAGATTCTGTAATTCCTTCATTTGTGAATGAAATATTTTCTTTCTGGTGATGCTCTTGTCCTTGGTTTGACTTGCACTGAATGTGCAGATCGCTGCCTCCGGTGGAGAAGCCTTAATTCAGATAACTCGTCGTTCAAAAAAGCTTAAAGCATGGTTAGAACATGATTAGGCTTAAAATAACTCAAGAAACGTTTGCCTCAGTTGCCTATTTGGTACGTGTGCAAGGCACAGTATCATCCTAGGGCTTTCATCATCATCATTTATTTTATTTTTATTTTTATTTTTTGAAAACAAAATAAAAAACTTAAAAATTTACAAAACTGAAATTTTGATTTGGAGAGTTTGTCTCAGCTGCCTATCTGGTTGCTCATAACACCATACCCAAATCCTAAGCTTTACATCATTGATAAACTCTCCGATTTTTTTTTTTGAAAACAAAACCTTAGAAATCTGTGTTTTTTTTTTTTTTTTTTTTTTTAAAAGAAATTAAAACTTAATAAACTCTTTTTTTTTTTGGTTTTTTTTTTTTTGAAAACAAGATTGATAGCGTAGAAAACGATGATAAAAATCATGAGTGTTGACAAACCAGTTGATCTTTTGAGGAGATGCATAGATTAGGCATGCTGGAATGTCGCCGTTGGTTAAGCGTAGTACCTCTTGAGTTGATCAGCATTTGTGGGCCTTGGATGTTCTTCTCCATCTAGGTCCATCAGTTGTACCGCCATTCCTTGAAAAATATTTTTAAAGATGAATGGACCCTCCCACTTTGGTTTAAATTTGCCCCTTGGGTCAGTATGCTTGACCGGACGAATATCCTTGAGCACGAGATATCCTTCGTCGAACTTGCGGGGTCGCACGTGTTTATCAAAACTGCGTGCGACTCTGTTCTGATATGCCTAAGAATGGCAGGCTGCTGCTAACCTCTTTTCATCAATGAAATTTAGTTGCTCGACTCTTACTTTTACCCATTCATCTTCAGGTAACTGACTCTCCTTTAGAACTCTTAGAGTTGGAATCTCCACCTCTATAGGATGCATTGCCTCCATACCATATGTGAGCGAGAAAGGTGTAGCCCCGGTTGCGGTGCGAATTGAGGTTCTGTATGCCCACAAAGCATATGGTAATTTCTCACTCCAATCTGTATATTTATATGTCATCTTATTTAGGATCTTGACAAGTGTCTTGTTGGCTGCTTCTACTGCTCCATTGGTTTGAGGACGATAGGTGAGGATAGATGATGCTTGATTTTTTACTTTCCAAGAAGTTGTTCGGTTTCTTCACCGATAAAATTTGACCCATTGTCTGATATTATTTCATGTGGAACTCCATATCTGCAGATGATGTGGTTTCGTATGAAATCGACTGTCGGCTTTCCTTTGAAACTTCGGGTTGAAATGGCTTATACCCACTTGGTGAAGTAGTCAATTGCAACAAAGATATACTTGTGACCGTTGGAAGATGGATTGATTTTACCTATGAGATCAATTCCCCAGGTAGAAAAAGTCCATGGAGACGATAGTGTATGAAGTTGAGAAGGAGGTACATGCATAAGATTCCCATGTATTTGACATTGGTGACATCTCATGACGAAGTTGCAGCAATCCGACATCATGGTTGTCCAGTAGTATCCCAAGCGAGCTATCTTCCTGCTCATCATGTGTGCGTTCATATGAGGACCACACTCACCACTGTGTACTCTCTCCAGGATCTTCCTTGCTTCGTGTTCGTTCACGCATCGCAACAAAGTTCCGTCTCTTGACACTTTGTAAAGAACATTTGCAAAGATCATGTACTGACATGCCACCCTTCGGATGTATCTCCTTTGTTGTTTTGTTGAATCTTTTGGATAAGACTGATCCTCGAGGTATCTTCGTATATCAACAAACCACGGAGCGCCGTCTAATTGTTCAGCGGCGATTTGAATGGCGTAACAGAAAGCAGGTTCATCTCTTTGGCCTATTTCGATAGGTTTCACCGTCATTCCTTCGGGGACTGCGAGCCAAGAAGCTAAAACAGCAAGAGCATTAGCACCAAAGTTTTTGTTTCTGTATATATGGTGGAATTCGATGTGATCGAATTGTTTTGTGATCTCTTCAAGGTATGTATGATATTGGGATAATTGTTCGTTAACCCTCCATTCCTTCTGGATTTGCTTGATGATCAGCAGTGAATCTCCGTATATTATGATGCTTTTGACATTGATTTCAATAACAGCTTTCAGTCTGGCTATGCATGCTTCATATTCTGCAACATTATTAGAGCATGGAAAACATAGCCTGATAACAATAGGTGTGTGGATACCTTCTGGAGACTCTAGCAGTGCCCCTACACCCCTTCCTTGTTTGTTGCGGGTGCCATCAAAGTACATCTTCCATGGTTTATCTTCGGCCACATTAGCATACATCACCCATTCGTCTGGGAACTCAATCTTTAGCTCAGTGTTGTCGAGGATAGGATGAGATGCTAGATGATCGGAAATTTCTCTTCCTTTGACAGATTTCTGAGTGATGTAAGTGATATCAAACTCGGAAAGTAACATTTGCCATTTTGACATTTTTCCGGATAACACAGGATTCTCGAACAAGTATTTGATAGGATCCATCCTTGATAGAAACTGAATCTTGTGAGCCAACATGTAATGACGAAGGCGTTGGGTTGACCAGACAAGCGCCAAGCAAGTCTTTTCTAACATGGTGTATTTTGACTCGTACCCTGAAAGAGTTTTGATGATGTAGTATATTGCCCTTTCTTTACTGCTTCCTTCATGGTACTGTCCCAACATTGCTCCCATATAGGTTTCGCCAATCGAGAGATATAGAATCAAAGGAACACCCGGGGTGGGGGAAACAAGTACTGGCGGAGCAACCAAATATTTCTGGATCTTTTCAAATGCTTCCTGACATTCGGGGTTCCATCTTTATGTAAGCACATTCTTTCTTAGCAACTTGAATATCGGCTCGCAGATGGGAGTGAGTTGATTTATGAACCGACTTATGTATTGCAACCGACCCAAGAATCCTCTGATTTCCTTCTCCGTTCTTGGTGGAGACATTTCGATGATAGCTTTAGCCTTTGATGGGTCGCATTCAATCCCTCTGTTGCTGACGATGAAACCTAGTAATTTCCCGGACTTGGCGCCGAACAAGCATTTGTTGGGGTTGAGCTTAAGTTGAAATTTTCGAAGACGTTGGAATATTTTTCTCAGAACATTTACATGATCCTTACTATGTTAAGATTTCGCCACCATGTCATCTAGATAAATTTCTAGCTCCTTGTGTATCATGTCGTGGAAGATAGTCGTCATGGCTCGTTGGTACGTGGCTCCGGCATTCTTCAATCCGAAAGGCATAACTTTGTAACAGAAGATTCCCCATGGAGTGATGAAGGATGTTTTAACCATGTCTTCTATCGCCATCATGATTTGATTATATCCGGAGAAGCCATCAATGAATGAAATACATCCTTTCCCAGAGGCATTGTTGACCAAGACATCAATATGCGGTAACGGGAAATCATCTTTTGGGCTTGCTTTGTTCAAATTGCGGTAATCAATGCACATTCTTACCTTTCCGTCTTTCTTCGGAACAGGTACAATGTTAGCCAACCATTCAGTATAAGTAACTGCTTTGAGGAAGCCTGCATTGAGTTGTTTCTCTACTTCTTCTTTGACTTTTAAAGTCCATTCTGACCTTAGCCTCCTGAGCTTTTGTTTGACCGGATTTACGTCTGGATAAGTTGGTAAACGATGGACTACCAAATCAGTATTCAATCCAGGCATGTCCTCGTAAGACCAAGCAAAGACGTCCTAGAACTCAGTGAGTAGCTCGATCATCTCCTTCCTTTATTCAGCCGATAATGTCGTTCCGATCTTCACATTTCGTGGTTCTTCCTCTGTTCTCAAGTTGATTGTTTCTTCTTCCAGGAATTCGGGCTCTTTTTCATTTTTTTCGACGTTGCTTTGGATCTCTTCTGGAACGTCTTTCAGGCAAGTTATCATTTCTTCATCCTCATATTCAAACTTTCCTGTAATGACATCCTCCAAAACCAAGACATCATGCTCTTTTATTTCTGAAATCACCCTTTCTATATTTTTTTTGTTTTTCTGATTTTTTTGGATTTTTCAATTTTAATGGTGAATTAATCATACAAATACCATCTTCTGGGGTCCACGAGGATTCTTGAGGTTCTTCCTTCGTCGGCGGTGGACTTTCGTCATTCATCATCACCAGATTGTTTTTGTCATTGGGAGAAGTTTCGGCCTCCTCTGCTTCGTTGAGAGTTATCATGTAGACACTTCTATCAGTTAATTGCTCCCTCATTCTAGCGTATGTGGAACCTTTTGCAGATTCCATTTTGCTCTTAGCAACGACTTTGGAGGCTTCATTTGTTTGGTCCTTCTCTTTTGTCGTACGGTCCGATATTAGAGATGGTTGACGTATTTCAGCGTCATCTGCCTCAATGAAGTTGATTCCTGATTTCCTTGATGCGCTGGAAGTGGATTTTGTTGTATATTAGGTTGCTTTGATGCTCCCTCGATGATTGTCTTGCCGTCGTCCAGCAAATCTTGGATAAGATGTTTCAGGAAGAAACATGAATTGGTATCGTGTCCTGCACTCTGATGGTAGCCGCATGTCTTTGACTCATCGTAACCCCGAGGTTTGGGATTAGGTACAGGCTTAGGATCTCGGAGTTGAATTAATTTTTCCTTAACTAGCCTATGAAGGTAGTCACTCATTTCTCCATCCAGATCAGAAAATACTCGATTCCGGCTCCACCTTTTCTCGACATATTGTTGTCCTTTGTCTTGGCGGAATGCATTGGTGATAGGTGCTTTCCCTACAGCTCTGATGTAAGTAGGTGTTGCAACAGTTTGGTTGACATAATTAATTTCCTTCTTTTTTGTCGAGCTTTGCCCTATATTGAATCCGGAGTATACGCCGTCCTTCATTGCATCCTCGATGCTTGCTCCTTTCCTTCGAAAATCGGAAAGATTTTCGGTCTGACATCTTGATGAATACCCTGTAAGACATTGAGAGATTTTTCATTAGAATTTTTAGTTGCGCCTCTTCTGATGGTCGTTCGAACATTTCGAACACTTTCTTTTCCCACCGACTCATCCAGTCGACGAAACCTTCATGTGCCCCTTGTCGAAGGGACTCAAGCTGGCGTAAGGCCATAGAGTGATCTGTATTTTTGCAAAATGTTCGACGAATGAATTAATCATGAGTGGCCATGTAGAGATTTTTGATTTCTCTGCATGTTGGTACCAATCAAGGGCTAACCCAAAGAAGCTTTGGTGGAACAAGTTTAGCAACCATCGTCAGTTAAACCTTGGGGCTTTAGGTATTGGAGATACAGTTTAATGTGAGACCCCGGGGGTCCCATGCCATTATATTTTTCTATTTTTGGAAATTTGAAACCTTCAGGCAAGTATCCACTTGGAGGAGTGTACCATACTTCACCATCCACGCTGGTGTTGTCCTCGATTATTGACAGCCTCTTCATTACATGTTCTTTGAAATGCTCGAATTCCAAGCTCTCCTTGTTTGGTGTTGGAATTTCGTCATTGTCGCCTGTACCTCCGGATTCCCTGTTTTTGTTTTGATCTTTTGGTTGATGATCGTCCTTGGATCCAGAGCCATTTGTATGTTGATGAGAATCTCGAGCCTTTTCCGTCATTTCTAGCCTCATCTTGCGACTTCTTAAAGAAATTGGCGAGTTTTTCCTCAATGATTTGTTCTATCTTTGAGGTGAGGATGTCGATATTGTTGGCTTCCCCTTTCCCATGTTGTGAATCATCCATCTTGACCCGCCTTCCTTCCTCCGACCGATGCCAAGTACGAGTGTAAGCCCCCCCTCGCGTTATGGTTGCTTACGCTTGTATAAGTGCCTGAAATCACAAAATCTGAACTATGATATCAGTATAAAGAAAAGATTATAAAATTTCCCTTTAATCATTTTTAAAGTCGAATCTCTTGTTTTTCCCCAGTGAAGTCGCCACTGTAGAAATTGGGGGTCGCCTAGCACGAGTCGAGTGCCGGTCTATTTCCTTTGTCCATAATTGTTATGGGGCGAGGTCCATGTTCTCATCCGTTCGTGGATGTTTAATGTACACAGGGGTATGGCAGAGATAATTTCTTACTAGTTCATTAGTAAGAGGGCCAACTCTGCAAAGAAGAAATAGATGTTTTGAAGTCGCCACCTGACTAAAGGGAGTCAGGACCCTTTTAAATAGTTTGAATTCTTTTGAGGAAAACAAAACCTAGTTATGACTTGCATATTTATGGTCTGCTATCAGAGAGTCTGGGTAAGGAGATTCTAATACGGGATGGGAAGGTGTTAGGCACCCATCAGCCGCCCAATCGTAAGATTGGCCTCTACTTCATGATTAAAGGGGAAAAGTTTATAATTTACTTTTATCAATGCTTATGTGCAGGATTTTAATACCGAAATTTATTAGAAATTGAGAAAAGATTCTTATGCATCAATTATTTAGAATATAGAATTAATGCAAACTTTAATATTATATATATATATATAATAAACATATTTATTATGGGTCTAATGTGGGAGGGAATTCCGCTTTAAACCCACACTTTGACTTATCCCACTTGGAAAATTAATAATAAAACATAATTATTTTTATGTAATGTAAAGAGTAGCTGCGGTGTTACTACGAAATGGAAAACCATTCCGTTCCCGTATGACTACATGATTACCGAAGGGATAGGAAATTAATATACCTGAACTATGATATTGAAACTTGAAGGATTCTTAGGACGATTTCTTGCTTTCGTCAAGTATGCAGAAAGTAATTAAAGTACCAGCAATTTAATGCTAATCTTTTAAGAACTTAAAGACAATTAACCTGAAATATGATGTAAGAAAACTTGAAAATATTCTAATAACGATTTCTTGCTTTTGTCAAGTATGCTGAAAAATAATTAAAGTACCAAAGCAATTTAATGCTAATCCTTTAAAAACTTAAAGACAATACTTGATTTGATTACTAAGCGAAGGAAAAATAAAGGAGAAAGTGTTTGAATGCGAGAAATTATTATTGAGTCTCTCTTATTTATAGCTTGAAGTGTTTTCCAGTCTAAAATGAAGTCTCTTGGAGTGTTTTTCGAGGTGGTCTCTATGAGAAATTGATCTCTATTTATAGGAAAGAAAACTTCAATTCTCCGTCAATTTCCATTCTTTCGCCAAATTTTATTCCTCTCATCATGATTTTTTGTTGAAAAAAAGGCCGTAAATCGTCCTTTTTTTATTTCTTCTTTTCTTCGCAAATTTTCCTTCGTTGCTTTTCAATTGTATGCGAAAAACAATTAAAAATTAGAAATGAGTTACTTGTAGAAATAGTTTTTCTTATAGTTCTGTGGTGAAATGGTCCTATTTATGCTGTACTATATCTAAAATCTGGGATGTGCCTATACTTGCAAGGCAAGTCAATACCAGTATTGGATACATACCGATACTGGTGCTCCCAAATGTTCTTTCGCAACCATCTTCATCCTAATGTTGTTAAAGAAATTGGAGCACCTATAGCTGAATGTTTGGCATGTGTGCATTCAAATACATTGAACTTGTGTTCTGGGTTGTGAATTATTATTGAGTCTCTGCTTGAAGTGTTTTCCAGTCTAAAATGAAGTCTCTGGAGTGTTTTTCGTTGTTTTTGAATGAGAAATTCGATCTCTATTTATAGGAAAGAAAACTTCAATTCTCCGTCAATTTCGGGCTGCTTTGTTGAAAAAAAAGGCCGTAAATCGTCCTTTTTTTATTTCTTCTTTTCTTCGCAAATTTTCCTTCGTTGCTTTTCAATTGTATGCGACAATTAAAAATTAGAAATGAGTTACTTGTAGAAATAGTTTTTCTTATAGTTCTGTGGTGAAATGGTCCTATTTATGCTGTACTATATCTAAAATCTGGGATGTGCCTATACTTGCAAGGCAAGTCAATACCAGTATTGGATACATACCGATACTGGTGCTCCCAAATGTTCTTTCGCAACCATCTTCATCCTAATGTTGTTAAAGAAATTGGAGCACCTATAGCTGAATGTTTGGCATGTGTGCATTCAAATACATTGAACTTGTGTTCTCTAGTACATGCATTATTTCATATGAGTCTTGATAGCACAATATATGATGAGTGAAATTATATTTTTGGGATTAACGTTGAATTTCTGTTCTCTATATACATTATTGATTCATATAAAATTGCACTTGCAAAATATATATACATGGTATCGTCCAGTATCCGTTTTGGATTCTTGGATACTTATCTGTATAGGATACCCAAGCAAGTATCCATGCAGCTCAAAGTAAAAATCCTTTTTCTGTGGAAGGCAAGTCTATTCTGGCTATTGCATAGAGATTGATTTGGACACCCCTGGTTGTTTTAAATGAAACCTTTGCTGGGTTGAGATATCTGAGTATTACATATTTTCTCTTAGTTTAGTTATTGCATGTTCTTTAATTTTTGGTCAATATCGGTTTGATGTTAATATCTTATCTCTGAGAGCTTACAAGTGGAGGATCTCATATCAATTTGACATGCTTTCAAGCTGGCACGACTGACAAACAATCATTTGTTCCAGTATTTATGGAATTAGTCATTTCTTTTGACAGCTGCATATATTTATTGAACACTGGATGACATAGGGTTATTCATTTGCTTGTTTTGTGTGCGATATAGTTTGTTTGTGTGACTTGTGCACTGAATGATAAGTTTATTGTTTTGTCTATTTTAGCATTGTTCGCAGTAAATGAACGATGTAAAAAAGCCACCTTGTCTAATGCCTGTGGAATATTTGGGAGCAAGAAAGCTGAGAGGAAAAGGCGGCACTATTCACCCCATGATACAAATTAAAAAGATCTTGCAGATAAACCCAACGCGTCAACCGACGGGGAATGGATGGATCATGTGAAATTTTATACTAAAGAGCATCATGTAAAAAATAATAATCTGTCACAGTGTGACATTTAACCTTGGCTGCTCCCAGTATTTAGTTGGGTGCCTTTACTCTTTTCTATTGCCAACTCACTAGTGTGATTGCACCCATTAGATTCGTGACACGTGTTGCTCATCAATTGCAGACCTAATGAAGTTTAATCATTGGGTATTTGAACTGTAAGAGAACCCTAAGATGTATTATCTGAATTTTAATAAACTCAAAACTATTTGGCTGCGCACAAGCACAGACTCAGAAGGTGAATTCACCATTTATCTATTCTTTAATTGATTTGCTAGAATATTTGTTGTTAATTCACAACAATCGGTATTCAGATCAGTTTGATTCCACCAATTTTTTTTTTTTCAGTGACTCTTAAAATTGTTGAAGAAGAGCTGGCTAAATTAAAAGCGTCTCAATCTCAGATTCAAACAGATTTCAATACCCTCTCTTCAGAACTCGCTACTAAATTCGATTCTCTAGCAACCAATTTTAACAGTTCACTACAAGAGAGCAATCACAATTTAGTGAGATTATTTAGTTGACCTTACAACAATCATCATCAACATCATCCTGAGGATTCTAATGGCTCTCATAATCCTGATCTGGAGGACCACACCCTTGCTCATCATCGTTCATACATACCTCATCGGATTCCTAAGCTCGATTTTCCTAGATTTGATGGTGCAAATCCTCGTGGTTGGAT
The DNA here is from genome assembly GCA_023529315.1 of Papaver bracteatum. Classification (NCBI taxonomy): domain Eukaryota; kingdom Viridiplantae; phylum Streptophyta; class Magnoliopsida; order Ranunculales; family Papaveraceae; genus Papaver; species Papaver bracteatum. Next base: position 395,826 of record JAJJWX010004079.1, on the reverse strand, counting down.
CCAGAAAGCTGATAGATACTTTCAGTTACACAACATTGAAGAACACAAAAAGGTGGATATTGTTGCAATCTACCTTGAAGGTAAAGCTGAGAAGTGGCTTTTAAAATTTTCAGGTTAATCGTCATAGAATTACTTGGCCTGATTTAGCTAAAGGCATATGTGCTAGATTTGAGAATCCTGTGGATGAAAATTTTGTGGGTAGTTTTAATAAGCTGGTTCAAACCACCACAGTGGATGATTATTACGAAGACTTTGAATCTCTGAAAGCATTAATGCTTGAAATGAACCCATCTCTCACTGAACCATACTTTGTTATGAGCTTTCTCAAGGGCCTCAAAGATGAAATAGGAAAGTCTGTATCAATGTTTCACCCACAAACATTAGATGATGCTTTCAATCTAGCTAGATTACAAGAGCAAAAATTACATTTGACCAGTCCAGCTTCTAAACCATTCAATAAATCCTTCTCCCCACATTTTTCCTCCACCAGACAATACTCCCCTACACCACTGTCACCAAAACCAATTCTCACCTCACCCAAGTCTCTCTACCTACAACCCCAACCACCTTTCCCCACCATCCACCAAAAACAAATGCTCAAAATCTCATTGTCAAACGACTTTCTCAGGAGGATATGGACAAGATACGAGCCCAAGGACTGTGCTATAATTGTGACTCTGTGTACACACAAGGGAATTTCTGTAAAGGGGGACAAAAAGTTTATATGTTGCATATGGACACTACTGCACCTCCAGACACTGAAGAGGAGGAAGAAGTATATGAAGAAGCACAAGAATCTCCAGTGCAATCTGAAGTTGAAATTTCTCTTCATGCCTTAACATGCAATGCAACTGGAGACACAATTAGAATTCCTGGTCTACTGCACAATAAGAAAGTTTCTATTTTCATTGGTACTGGTAGCACCACCAGCTTTATTGATTCTACTTTAGCTAATTCATTGAACTGCTACATTAAGAAAACCAAAACAATGATGGTCACTGTGGCTAATGGGGACAGAATAGTCAGCAATGGCATTTGTTATAACCTACAATGGAGTATGCAAGCACATCAATTTAGAGAGAACTTGAGAACCTTACCACTTGGAGGATGCGACACTGTCCTTGGTGTAGATTGGATCAAGACTTTGGGTGATGTCATGTTCAACTTTTCAAAGCTCCGTGTATCTTTTAAGCTCAACAATCAGAGAGTTACTTTACAAGGTATTACCCCACAAACCCAAATAACCCAAATGAGCAGTGCATCTCTCACTACTTTTTTTTCTACTAACCCTCATGGCTTGATGGGTACCTTGTTTTCTATTTCTCCTTCCCCTTCACCTAAAACTCCTGATATCCTACTTCCTTTACTCAATGACTTTCAAGATATCTTTCATGAACCTACTGAATTACCCCCAAAAAGGAATTTGGACCACACTATTCCCCTTCAGTCAAATTCAACACCTATTAATCTCAGAGCCTACAAATGTCCCTATATTCAAAAGGATGCAGTAGAACAGGTAGTGAAAGATATGCTACATTCTGGTATTATTTAGCCAAGTCAAAACCCATTTGCATCTCCAATTCTCTTGGTAAAAAAGAAAGATAACACTTGGAGGTTTTGTGTAGACTACAGGAAACTAAATAGCATTACCATCAAGGATAAGTTCCCAATTCCAATTGTAGATGAATTATTAGATGAACTATGTGGATTTGCTGTTTTCTCCGAGATAGATCTCAGGGATGGCTACCATCAAATCAGAATTAAATTCCTAAAAGGCACTAATGCTAAAGTATCACCTACTCGCTTTCATCAGGATTCCATCCATTTATTTGAATATCCATCAATTTCACTAAATGTCCATCAATTTTACTGACCAGTTTCATCCAACTTCACTTGGATTTCATTAAATATCTGGTTTTTCATCAATCTCACCCCAATGTCGTGTCTCACCACCATCTAAAATGCACGAAATATCGACGGTCGATCTCACTCAGATTCCTTCGACTTTTCTTATTATACATCAATTTCAACTAATATTCATTATCTTAACTTAATTCCATCAATTTTATCCAGTACCTAACAACCCGATTTTATTTTTCTTTATCTTCAAGCAACCAGATTTACTGATTAAAAGTGATATTTGACCAGGCCATAAACAACCCGATTTTTTTTTTCCTTCAAGCAACCAGATTTACTGATTAAAAGTGATATTTGACCGGGCCATAAACATGGTGCACAAACATAATTGACATGTGTATACACGTATGATCTAATTTTTTTTCGCTTTTTGTTGTTATTTGAAGCATACATATTCGCTCAAGACCGGCGCTCTAAATTCCCACCACATCTTGTTTTGTCGAAAAATCGAATCGCCTGGGAATATTTTTACATCTGCTCCATCTCTTTAAAATCTAAGGACAACAAACTATGACAAGTCATTGATCCCTGTGATATCATTTTGGCCAATAGAAACAAAACCAATATGTCACTAGGATTGCCATCTTGTCCATCCAATGTAAATTTGCCGCCACAATTTCGTTTGGCGCCCAAATTTTGGTCAAAGAAACATGACGGCAATTCTGGCGCCCTAATTGAAATGCCCCGCCCAAAAAATTTGGGCAGAAACACTAGTTTATGTGTATTAATTTTTAGCGGGAATTGAAACCTGAAGGTTCTAGACACACTCATTTTTTTTTTGTATAGTCTCGCCTATTCCCTCTCCCTCCGAAACTTTTTTTATTCACTTATACGAACGACCTCAAATCTCTAGAACCTTAAAAAATTTACAGGTGATAATTATCAAGATTGAATGAGTTTCATTTATTGATTGCTTACTTACAATTGATGTAGAACTTGCCTATTTATACTAGTTAGCTAAGCCTCCAAGTGACTAAATCCAAATTGAGTTCTACTTCCTTTAGCCTACAAACTATACCAACATTTTTATCACATGTTTTACATTATGGTATTTGACCAACCTCTCTTGACCATTTTAGATACTTTGAACATTCTAGATACTTTGAACTCTACCTAACTCTAGACTTCTTTAAACCTTGTTCACATTAGTTCATAAAATAGGTAATTCCAACACTCCGCCTCAAGCTGGTGCATATATGTCGCTCATGCCTAGATTGCCAACAAACTTCAGAAATACCTTACTTGGAACTGATTTAATTAAAATATCAGCTACTTGATCTTCCGATCTAATTCTAGGAAACTCCACGATCTCATTGTCCAACTTCTCTTTAATGAAGAACCTATCTATATCCACATGTTTTGTGCGATCATGATGAACTGGATTGTGTGCAATATCACACGCCTCTTTGTTATCACAGTACACACGGATTGGTTTCCTAGGCGGATACCCCAATTCAGTTAACAGACGTTTTAACCACATCACTTCACAGATACCTAGCGCCATACCTCGCCATTCAGCCTCTGCACTTGATCGTGAAACAACTCCTTGTTTTTTGCTTCTCCATGTAACAAGATTACCCCCAACGAAGGTAAAATATCCGGAAGTAGACCTCATATCATTGTATGACCCACCATAGTCAGAATCAATATATGCGTCCATACTTTTGAAGTCTTGACCTTTTTTAAACAAGATCCCTTTTCTTGGAGCAGACTTCAGGTATATTAGGATTCGCATTACTGCATTCATATGTGTTTCTCCAGGATTATGCATGAATTGACTAACAATACTCAGTGCATATGCAAGATTAGGTCTTGTATGTGCCAAGTACATTAGTCTTCCCACGAGCCTTTGGTATCTTCCTTTATCAACATGTACTTGGTTGTCATCCAAACATAATTTCAAACCTGGATCCACTGGTGTATCTACAGGTTGACACATTGTCATACCTGTTTCCTCCAACAAATCAAGGGCATATTTTCTTTGTGACAAGAAGATTCCTTCTGTTGATCGAGATACTTCAATTCCAAGGAAGTATTTTAAAGAATCAAGATCTTTCATCTGAAATTCACTTGATAGATAATTTTGGAGAGCCTTTATTTCTTCTGGATCATCTCCTGTAACTATCATGTCATCTTCATATATGATTAGATCTGTAATATTACCTCAATTTCTCTTTAAGAATAACGTATGATCTGAATTTGCCTGGCGATAACCAAATGCTCTCATAGACTTGGTAAATCTTCCAAACCATGCCTTCGGAGATTGTTTCAGACCGTACAATGACTTGTTTAACCTGAATTTTTTTCCGTTATACAACTATGACACCATCATTCCTGGTGGAAGCTGCATATATACTTCTTCGGACAAATATCCATGTAAAAAGGCGTTCTTGACATCAAACTGTTGCAATGGCCAACATAAATTTGCAGCAAGAGACAACAAGACTCGCACTGTATTCATTTTAGCTACATGTGTGAATGTCTCATTATAATATATACCATAAGTCTGGCTATACCCTTTAGCAACCAATCTTTCCTTAAATCGTTCAATTTCACCACTTGCCTTGTATTTAACTGTAAAAACCCAGCGACATCCCACGACTTTCTTTCCTTATGGACATTCAACCATGTCCCAAGTATTATTTTCTTGTAAGGATTTCATCTCCTCGATCATAGATTCCCTCCATTTTGGATCAGATAATGCTTCCTACAAGCTGTTAGGAATAACTACAGTAGATAACTGATTCACAAATGACTTATTTGATTCGGTCAGACGATGATTAAAGACATAATTACTCATGGGATATTTAGTTTTTTTTATGAAATATCAGGTTCATACATGGTTCTAGGGATACCTCTATTGCGACGTTCTGGTAATTATTTCTTTGCAGGTTCAAGAACATCTTCGGTGAACGGTTAGATTGGGGTTGGTGATCCATCATTATCTTCTTCCACTTCATTATATTCTGATCCATCTGCATTATCTTCTTCAACTTCATTTATAGCTTCAATTTCACCATCCACGTGAATTTCTTCCTCACTAACTTTCTGTTCTTTTGGAATTTCAAGAACAACATCTTCGATTATGTGTTCTTCATAGTCAAGAGTCTGAATTTCTTTTTCATACTCCCCTTGAGGTTCATACTTAGAGTAATACATCACGTGTTCGTGAAACTTAACATACAATGTAATGTACATTCATTTAGTTGGAGGATGGTAGCACCTATATCCTTCATGACTTGCATCATATCATACGAAGACACATCTTAAAGCTCGGGGAGATAAGTTGCTCCGTTGGTTCTTGTGTAAATGCACAAATACTACACAACCAAATATGCGTGGAGGCAATTTTAGAATTGTTGGTGAAATTGTTTCCTCACTGAGAGCTTGAAAAGGTGTCTGAAAAATGATAGTGCTTGAAGGTGTACGGTTAATCACATATGCTGCAGAGGCAAGAGCTTCATCCCAATAAGTTAGCGGCATATGAGCTGATATTAATGAAGCGCGCACAACTTCAAGTAAGTGACAGTTTTTTATTTCAGCTACCCCATTCTGTTGAGGAGTTTTAGGACAAGTTGTCTGATGAATAATACCACATTCTCTTAAATAATGTTGATAATCAGTACTTAAATATTCGCCTCCGTTGTCACTTCGAAGAACTTGAATCTTTGTATTGTATTATGTGTTGACTACTTTGTGAAACCTCTGAAATAAATTATTCACTTCATCTTTTGATTTCATCAAGCAAACCCATGTCATCCTAGTGCAATCATCAATAAATGTGACGAACCATCGTGCGCTACCAAGAGTGATAACTTTAGATGGCCCCCAAACATCAGAATGAATAATCATGAATGAAATGGGACTTTTATTTAAACTTGATAGAAACGAAGTACGATGAATTTCAGATAATTTGATTTCTCTATTAACAGTTGGTTTGAACTAAAGTTAAGTTTCTGACATTGCAAATCTCTATTCACATATACTTATAAGCTGTTTGACAAAATTACTCTATGATTATTTTTTTAAGATTTCGTTAAGTGGGATATACGATGAATTCCATTTGTGTTTTAGACATGTTAGATTTTAATGAGATCGTTTTAAAGAGGGTAAGAATATGAACTGGAGAAATTTGTGAGGTATTAATGGTCATCTTGCGTCATGATTTAGCTAACTGATGTGGGGATTTGGTTCCTAACTGTTTATTTGTATTGCTGCATATAGACTTCACTTGAGTTTCATATGGCCATCATCTTGCATATTACATGACTATTTTAATCATGAGAGAGGATCCCTTTACATGACTATGGTTACATTATCTCACATTTTGCATGTCCTTTTTGTGAATAAAAACCAAACGATAGCGTATTTGAAGATAAGATTTTGGGGATATGTTCTTCTTATAAAGATCTACTTATCCACCAAAAATGAGCACATTCTGAAATACCAAACCTCATCATCTATCAATCTTAATTTAAACGGTTGAGAATTTGTCGACTTTCGACGATTGGGTTTCGAAGTAGTAGATGGTAAAGTTATACGTTTCGGAATGTAGATATTTATAAGAAGAACATATCCCCAAAATCTTAGCTTCAAATACGCTATCGTTTGGTTTTTATTCACAAAAAGGCATGCAAAATGTGAGATAATGTAACCATAGGCATGTAAAGGGATTCTCCCTCTTTAATCATTATTCCTTGTTTGTTTCTGCAGGGAATATTAAGATACAAGGAGCTTGCTGAAAGGATGAGGTGATCGAAGTCAATGGCTGAAATGATCGTTCAAATTTTATTTCGATTCCAGTAATGATTTTCTTCAAACAAACTCATTTTGAAGTTGTAATGAGCATTTCAACTGTTCAATTATTGAGATAAAACGACCAAGATCCAAGCGAAGGTTAATACAACTTATATGATAGGAACAAGGCTGCCTTTTGATTTCGATTTCGGTAACGTTTTTCTTCAATCAATTGTTGAAAATTTGGTAGTATTCAGTGTTCTCTGGTTTCATCAAAGTGTTCTGTATTTGTATCAATTTGATAACGAGATGTCATTTTTTTTTCCAGTTTCAGGTGGAATCTGTGGTTGTATCAACTCCTTTTTAGAAATTCCATCCAATCTGTAGTCTTTTGTTTTTTTTTCTTCTCTCTCACTAATTCGACTTACATAGGTTGCTAAAATTTTGAAATTGTATATAATGGATTCATATTATATGTTTGTTGGTTTGGGTACTATAAGCTAGCTTTCAATTTTGCACCATATAGTGTTTAGGTTGAATATTTGGTTCTTAAGAAACATATTGTCTCACTGATTTTTTTTTTTGATCGGCAAATGGTAATAAAATTGAAAAACACACAAGCCGTTTGCAAGGCGAATACAACTTGAGAAAGAAAACAAGGAAAAAAAAAACTAAAAAAAGAGAAAACTAGGTTGCACTAAAGCAACAACTAGAAAGAAACAACTTGAGATATCTTAAAACAACTACAAACCAACTAGAAAACGCCTTAGACATCCACAACTTTAAGATCTTTGTGGTTATCCTCAAGACCCTTAAACATATCTTAACGATCCACCCTCGAAGAAGGAAACCCCATCCCCATCACGGTTCCAAGATCTGCAAGGTCAACTGCTGAAATTTGATTGGGATCACTGAAGGACTTTGGCTTACCTTTAACTTTCATATTCAAAGTACCATTGAGAAAGAGACCCGTAACATTAGTTTTAGAAGAACCTTTCTTGTTGGTGTTCAGCGAGCCAGTCGGAAAAATACCCGAAGCTTTGGCTTTAGAGTTTGCTCTTCTAATTTGAGCAAGAGTTAGATCTGAAGTAGAGGGTTTAGAGTTACTAAATTCGGCCTCATAAGTAGCTGAATGAGATGTAGCAACCTCTTCCACTTCTTCAAGACCGTGAAACCGGTTATGAGAATTTATTTGGAAAGACGTAGCAACCTTTTTCTTTTCTTTAACCTTACCTGATCCTTCTTCTCTGTCCATCCTAACTCCCCATTTTTCTACAAAAGCCATTTCACTATTTTGAGAAACGACCGAAGTACTTTTGCCTGAGTTTTTTTTAGCTTTCATCCTAGTTGAAGAATTCAAGGGAACATTAAGAGGTAAAGTTGGTTGCTTAGATACCTGAGTATGGAGAGAAGGTATTACCAGCGCCATGTCTCCTTCATCCATTTCCTCAAACCCCCATCACTTTCAAGACCATTTCCCTCTGAAACCTCTTCACTTTTTGAACTATCATTATCAGATTGAAGAATCACCCCATCCACATTATTGAGCAATTCAAACCTGCCTGACCTAGTAGGGCTCTCCCCAACATCCTTTTCAGCCGCTTCCTCCATTAGCTAAGTGGATAAATCTTCCTCTCTCTGATTACCCCTTCTTGTATTTTTGTTGGTGATGGCCTGCTCAAAACTTTTATCGATCACTTTGGCCGCATCTCTGATTTTTAAAGTTTCCCTGCACTCAGCAATCTGATGCCCTAAGATTTTGCAATGATCACAAAATTTGGGAGCTTTTGGAATCACCACTTCTTGATAGTAACCTGTAGGGCACCATTTAGATTTCACCCATATTTTCTCCGGAACATGATGAACAAAATCAATTTCAACTAGAACACTTGCAAAGAACCCAAATTCTTTCTTCAGTGTGACTTCATCCACTTTAATTGGTTTGCCCAACGTTTTACACATAGCTAACAACGTTTGCCCAACGTCTCACTGATTTAGGTTCAACTATCCTAGGTTCAATTTCCTGTTATATGTACGTTTAGTTTTCAATTTATTCCAGTTGATCCTCATGATTTATTGGAATGTGGAGCTTCTCTTTGTCCTGATAGCTAAGTAACATAATTGCCGTACAAATTTATCCATGTTTCTTTCTTGAAACTCAATCTTTATGATGTGCTGTTGTTGGCTCCCACGCATGTCCCGACTTGTGCTTCAACTCCCCTTAGACAAAATGTTGAGAATGCAATTTAAGTTATGCTTGGCTCGTTTACTGTACATCAAGTCACTTTTGTTGAGGCCCACATCAATGACCCACAAAATAATAGCTCTTGTTGGTGAACGGTTTCAGATAATTAAGCTTTAGGGGAATTTTGTATCCCATTTTCTACTGTCTAGTACTTTTATTGGTTTACATTGCATACAAGGTGATCATTTTTACTATACATAAAGGATTTAATGACAGGAGTAGATGGCTTGCTCACACAACTGTGTTGAGACTGATTTCATTAAGTGATATATATATGGTTACATTGAAATATGGATAGATATCCATTGCAAATAAATAGCTACAACTGAATAATAGGAAAGGAAACCTAATTAGCTAAAGAATAGGTATGCAAGTTAGTAAAACATATGACCAGGGAAAACTAGTTACAATCATAACCTACGTTTATGTACATGTGACAGGTTATCAATAGTCTGATAACCTTAATACCCCCCTCAAGTTGGAGCGGTAGAGCCAGAACGAACGCCCAACTTGCTAACCAGACGGACAAACTGTGGAGCTCCTAGTGGCTTTGTAAAAACATCGGCAAGTTGATTGGCAGACTGAAGATGTTGTGGTAGAATTAACCCACTGAGTAGCTTCTCACGAACAAAGTAACAATCGATTCAATATGTTTAGTCCGTTCATGAAAAACCGATTTTGAGCAATGTGAATTGCGGCTTGACTATCACAAGAAATCTTTATAGGGAGAGGACATGGAATACGCATGTCATTAAAAAGATACCGTAACCATTGCAGTTCGGCAGTTAGATTAGCTAAAGCGCGATATTCTGCTTCAGCAGAAGAACGAGCCACGGTAGGTTGTTTTTTGGATTTCCAAGAAACCGGACTATCACCTATGGTGACAAGATAACCGGTCGTTGAACGACGAGTAAAAGGGCAACCTGCCCAGTCTGAATCCATATAGCCATGCATAGATAGCGAACTGGATGAAGATAGAAAAATACCATGGCCAATTGTGCCTTTTAGGTAACGTAAAACTCGATGAGCAGCATCAAGATGAGCAGTGTGTGGTGTTTGCATGAACTGACTTAAATAATTTACCGAGTAAGTAATATCTGGACGAGTAACGGTAAGATATAGGAGGCGCCCAATAAGACGTCGAAATGAACTTGGATCCGTTAAAACCTTACCATCAGTAGGTAGTAACTTGAGATTTGGTTCCATCGAAAAAGATGAAACACGAGCCCCTGTGAGACAAGCGTCCTGAAGAATATCTAGGACATACTTGCGTTGGCATAGAAAAATACCCTTAGGCGAACGAGAAACTTCAATGCCTAAAAAATATTGCAATCGACCAAGATCTTTTATAGAAAAGTAAGAAGCAAGGCGTAACTTCAATGATGTAATGAAGTTATCATCAGTGCCAGTGATAATTATGTCATCGACATAGACAAGAACAAATATTGAAGTTGTTCCTAGATGATACGTGAAAAGAGAGTTATCACATAGAGATTTTTGAAAACCCTCAGCGAGCAAGGCTGATGAGAGTTTGGAAAACCATTGACGAGAAGCTTGTTTCAAGCCATAAAGAGATTTCTTAAGTTTGAGAACTTTACACTCACATTTTTGAGCCATACCTGGAGGTAGTTTCATATAGATATCTTCATCAAGATCACCTTGGAGAAAAGCATTGTTGACGTCCAATTGGTGGAGAGACCAGCATTGAATAGCTGCAACAGACAACAGAACTCGTAAAGTAACCAGTTTTGCAACTGGTGCAAAAGTATCATACAAATCAATGCCCTCTTGTTGCGTGTATCCTTTGGCAACAAGACGAGCCTTGTAACGTTCTATAGAACCATCCGGATTGAACTTAATTTTGAAGACCCATTTGCAACCAATGGCAGTCTTGTTAGGTGGTAGGTACACCAGTATCCAAGTGTTGTTGGCTTCGAGAGCTAAAATTTCTCTGGCCATTGCTGCACGCCATTTTGGGCATTTAACTGCCTGAGAGAAAGTTCTAGGTTCCTCATTAAGAAGGATAGCAGACAAAAAAGCTTTATGAGATGGGGTGAATTTATCAAAGGATAAATAATCTGAGAGGGGATAAACAGATGAAGATTCAAATTGAACAGCGGAACAATGATAGTCTCGTAAATAGGCAGGCGGATTACTATCCCGTGAAGGACGAGAAGCCTGCGTCGAGATAGATGGCTGAGTTGCTGATTCTGTAACAGATGATGGACGAGAAGCCTGTGGCGCGATAAATGGCTGAGTTGCTGATTCTGCAACATATGATGGGCGCATATTGGAACTGGAGTCACGAGTATGTGCCTGAGGACATGACGGTGCTGGAGAGTTGATCGCAGATGGACACACTGGAGTAGTGGTAGTCTGGAGAGAATCAAACGGAAGGATGGACGTAGGCCGATTGCCATGAGCATCAGAGGGTGTAGCAGCGGAAGAGTTTGGAGAAACTGTAGAGTCTGCATCGACATAGGATTCACAGATTAACTGTGAAGATGAATCCAGGGACACGGGATGAAAACTGGAATCAGCAGGATAAAAAATTGAGTCAAAATACTCATCCTCTGGGTGATGCACAGGCGCTGGTGCAGAAATGGTTGGAGATAAATCAATGAAGGGAAATCGATCTTCATGAAATACTACATCACGGAAAGTAGAAATAGTCTTGGTTTCGAGGTCAAAAACTCTGTATCCTTTTTGACCATGAGGATAGCCAACAAATATACCAGGCTTGGCGCGTTGGTCGAACTTATGTGAGACCTTTACGTTTCGTGCAAAACATAAACAGCCAAAGACACGCAGATTTGTATAATCTGGTGCCGTATTGAGTAACTTCTCATATGGCGTTTTGTGAGAAAGTACTAGAGTTGGAAGCTTATTAATTAAATAAGCTGCAATGAGAATACACTCTCCCCAAAAACGAAGAGGCAGATTAGATTGGAATCTAAGAGATCGAGCCACGTTTAGAAGGTGGAGATGTTTTCTTTCCACAACCCCATTCTGTTGTGGAGTATAGATGCAACTAGTTTGGTGCAAGATACCATGTTCTTGGAACCACAATTGTAGTTCCTTAGACTTGAATTCGGACCCATTATCAGAACGGAAAGTCTGTAATTGGGGAATGAGTAATGTGTGATTACCAGAAGATATGTTGGATACAGACTGACCAAATTGAGTAAGAACAAAATTAAAAAAATATTTTAGAAATTTTAAAGTTTCGGATTTTACTTTCATAAGATATACCCATGTGCATCTTGTATAATCATCGACAATGGTAAGGAAAAATCTAGCACCAGTGAACGATTCAGTGGAAAAAGGTCCCCAAATGTCAGCATGTATTAATTTAAAAGGACGAGATGTAAAAGAAACACTTTTATTAAATGGAAGACGAGTTTGTTTCGCCCTAGGACATACATCACATGCCTGACCTGACTGAGAACTAATAAAGGGAAACTTGCTTGCTAGAAAACGAAAACAATCCACACTAGGGTGGCCAAGACGACGGTGCCATGTATCCACCGATTTATTCACAGTAGATGATAAATCCACTGGAGTGAAATTAAAATGATAAAGACCCCCAACTTGCTTACTCCATCTAATCACTTTGCTCGTGTGATGGTCCTGGAACACACATGAATCGCGTGAGAACTTGATACAACAGGTCGTTGTTGATGTCAATTGACTTACCGAAATTAAATTGAACTTAAAACTTGGTATATAGAATACATCAAGTAACGTAAGAGTTGGAGAAAGATTAACGTGTCCAATGTGAGTCACAGAGGTATGAGTACCATCTGGTAATTGGACACTGATTGGTGTTGAAACCAAAGAATAATTAGTAAAGAAAGAAAGGGAAGAGCATATGTGGTGAGTAACACCACTATCTACGATCCATACATGATGAGAAACAGATAAAGAAATACCTGGAAAATTGGCCAATGGAGGGATAGTAGAACCAGCATGATCTGGATCAAGTAGAGATAGCATACGTGCATATTGTGCAGCCGTAATATTAGGTGCAGCAGGGACAACGGAACTGGAGGCAGCAGGTGTAGTCATCGCAACAACAGGAAATTGGGGTGAATCTCTCGGCCGTGACAAATCTTTCGGGTAGCCATTCAACTTCCAGCAGGTGGTCTTAGTATGACCATGCTTAGTGCAATGATCACAAAAAGGGCGCTGTCGCTTGTTGTTACCAGGATTGGTCCGTGGTTCACTACGAGAAACATTAAGAGTTGCAGATTCAACAGTAGGGACAAGAGATGAATGAATACCTTGCTGTGATTCTTCCCGCCTGACATGATTGTAAATCTTAGCAGCGGACGACATTGGATCCATGAGAAGAATTTGGCTACGTAAAGAAGAAAACCGATCGTGCAATCCTTGCAAGAACTCCATCGATCTGTCTTGATTGTGATGCTCCATATAATTCTTCCCCGCATCACAAATACAAGGTTGAATTGGGCGGAAAGCATCCAGTTGATCCCATAGCGATTTGAGGTGGGTAAAATACATAGCAACGCTCAAGTGATTTTGTTGCAAGGTCGCAATGGACTGTTTGATGGCATACAGTTTAGAAGCATTGTTATGTGAAAATCTGGATTTTATTTCCAACCATTGTTCCCGTGCAGAGGGAAAATTCTGGGTACTAGGTCTGATTTTCTGGATCTATGGAATTGGAAATCCAACTACCTACCAGATCATCAGCACGGATCCAGTGAGGTAAGTCAGTTTTAGCTGTGGGTTTTTCGATAGTTCCATCTATATAACCTAGTTTACCTTTCGCACTCAAAGCCTTCATGATACCTCGACTCCAGGTGCAATAGTTTTCACTTGTGAGAAGAGGAGAATAGATGACAGAGGTGGGATTATCAGATGGATGAACATAGTATGGGCTATTAGGAGATAAAACAGTGTCTTTTTCAACACCGGAAGCATTGGTTTGATCATCTTCTAGAGTCATATTGACGATGAGATTGGAGAGAATCAGACCCTCTTCTGATAAATAGTCTGATAACCTTAATAATACAATGTCATGAAAATCTCTCTTATGTTTGCAGCGCTCAACCATTAGGTTTCACATCATAGATCTTATCACTTGTCAGTCTGTATCCTGGTTTACGAAGCGACACTAATATACATTCATACATTCTGGTTGACTAGGATTTCTGCTATTAGGTATATGCCATTTTAGAGAAAGGAATGTGAGAAGGCTTGTTTAAAGATAATTTGTGTTTAAGTTCACTTGGTTGGCTGGTATAACACCATAATAGTGCAAGTTTGCAGTAGTTTTGAATATGTATATTCAACTGTTAAGTTCCCAGATCTTGTGAGAGTCCTCTTTGGAGAGTCTCAACCATTTAGGTGAAGGTCTTATATATATGCATATCCTGAATTGGTATTGTAACTTCGATGACTACGTGCATGTTGTAGATTTCTATCGAATTTGACATGATATAAGTTGTGGTTTTAACTCTATAGTTTTCTTGGTTCAAGATTATCAAATACTATGATTCGTGAAAAGCTTCAATTACTAACCATTCGATACAAGTAGCTTTTACTCAATTTTGATTCTTTATTGAAGAATGATGAGATTCAATTGTTTGTTGTCCTAATGTTTCATCAGTATTCATGATTGTAGTATTTTGAGTACCTATGACGTTTTATTTGTAAAAGGTATTATTGTCTGGATTTGCTTCTTCAATCTGGATTTCAAGGGATATCTGATGATGAGTTGATGATTGGGTTTTGTGTCCCCCACATGTTTGGTATAGATCATGGTTTGATGAGACACTACGTCATATGTGGTAGAGAACAATATTGGAGTTTTTTTAGAATTATTAGGCAAATTGTTAGTCATTGTTATATGCATCACTTTTTATGTCTTTGTTTTCTTGGTTCTAAATGTGTCCTGTCTTATACTTAGAGAGCTAATTGTTGTTCAATTTTTAGGCAGGTCGTAGCATCTTGGCTATAGCTAGTCCATGGATATGTCCAGATACAATTGTTTAGCATTTGTAATGTTGCTCTTTTGTTAACAGGTCATTCTTTACTGGAATTTATATTTCTGTCTTGTCCTGTGTCAGCTTATTGTTTAATTGAATACTCGTTTCTTGTCATTATATTTTACCATTTGCGATGCTTAGGCTTATTATGAATTTTTAAGTGTAATCTATGGTGAGTTTTTTTTTTGATAGAAAGTGATAGATTTTATTAAAAAACAGAAGAATGTACAAACATGCCACAAGTTGTAGCAAAATTAAAAAATGAAAACCAAAAAAAAAAAACAGAAGACAATCAGTAAAAGTTTGCATCCCAATTTTCACCCACTGTAACACTTTGATGACCAAAAGCTTTCGCCCATGCAGTAACCAGAGATTTTGCTTCGATGATTAAATCCAGATCCGTCTTAAAAACATGCTTCTCGTCAAAAGTACGAGCATTTCTTTCTCCCCATATAACCCAGACAATTGCTTTGCAGGAATCATGCCCCAATAAACCGAAATCGTTGTGTTGTACATATGCTTCCATGTGTGAGCTAGTTCATAAATGGTCTCATGAGTTATCCAAGACCAACCAGATGGTATTAAGCTCAACCATAATTTGTACGCAACCTTGCAATGAAGAATAAGATGATTTGCAGATTCTTCACAACTTCCACACATAATACAGATATTGTCTAAAACCATACCCTTGTGCAGCAACATATCTATTGTGTTTAGTTTGTTATGCACCGCACACCAGACTAAAAAACAAACCTTGGGAGGAATCTTATTGTGCCAGACGAAATTATAGGGAAATTCTTCTACTCCATCTGATAAAATCATTTGTGAATAAAGAGTTTTAACTGAAAAAACTCCATTGCTCCCCAAAATCCATCGCCTAGTATCTGTCAAGTTATCCAGGTTTGGAGCTATCGATCCAATTCGAAGAAGTAACAAAGCAAAATGATTAACTTCGTCTTCCAACAGTCTTCTTTTGAAATCAAAAACCCAATCTCCATTCGAAGTATGAGCTGCAACTGAACTATATTTATCTTTAACTAACCTGAATAAGTCAGGGAAAGAAAGATATAACGGTTCATCTCCATTCCATTTGTCAAACCGAGAAAGATACCCTAACACCAGAGTGAATATTAATTGTAGTGTAATTATTGATCAACTGACTTGTTTCCACTATAATTTTCCAAAGAAGAAATCCCAAAAGAATTAGTTACTCTACCAGGTAACCAATGAGAAGACATAGAACCATGCTTCTCAGTTATGATCTTACACCAAAGATGATCCTTCTCCACACCGAATCTCCAGGCCCACTTTGCAAGTAATGCAGTGTTCATGTGTCTTAGATTTAAAACACCCAAACCACCTCTACCTTTTTCAGCCATAACCAAACTCCAATTAACCAAATGAGAAGTTTTTGAGTTACCCCATAAGAAATTCCTCATTTTCTTTTCTAATTGGTTAATCACTGAAGATGGTGCTCTGAAAAGGGAGAAATAATAAAGTGGAAGAGAAGAAAGAATAGTTTTTAACATAGTCAGTTTACCTCCCTTAGAGATCGAAATTTTGCTCAAATGAGATAGCCGAACATCAAATTTGGCAAGAACTGGATCCCAAATTGCTTTGGAGTTAGCTTTTGCCCCTAAAGGCATACCCAAATAAATAAAAGGAAGCTTATCAGTGATGCATCCAAGCTCCATAGCCCAAGTTTGTAAGTCTTGGCATACACCAACTGGAATGATTCTTGTCTTAGCTGTGTTTATTTTCAAACCTGCAATTAATTCAAAACACTTCAAGGAGGAAAATAGATTATGTAGTTCATCTCTTGAATTATTTAGAAAAAATATTGTGTCATCTGCGTAGTGAAGATGGTTGATCACAATTCCATTTTGAACATTTGAGAAACCATGAAACTGACCCGTTTCTGCAACTCTGTCCAAATATCTTGAAAAACCCTCCATAGCAATGTTAAAAAGAAGTGGTGATAATGGATCGCCTTGTCTAACCCCTCTTGAGCTATTGAAATGACCAAAAGAAGTACCATTAATAAGAACGGAGAATGATGTTTGTTGAGTAACAAAATCTCAACCATTTGCACCATTGATCACTAAAACCCATCTTTTTTAGCATGTTTTCCAAGAAAACCCAACTTACTCTGTCAAAAGCCTTTTCTAGATCGATTTTGCAGATTAATCCAGGAACCCCTGAGCTAAGTCTTGAATCAACCATCTCATTTGCGATGAGAGTACCATCAATTATCTGTCTCCCTTGGATGTAAGCACACTGCACTGGTGAAATGATTTTATTCAAAACTAAGCTTAATCTGGTTGCTAGAACTTTGGATATAATTTTGTAAACACTAGTAAGCAAACAAATAGGCCTGCAATCTTTTATGGTTTCAGTACTGTCCCTTTTAGGAACCAAAGCAATAAAAGTAGAGTTGTGCCTTGTATCTATTCTTCCATTTGCATAGAACTCATGCACCACCGCCATTAAATCCTGTTTCAAAAACCCCAACATTTGAAGAAGAAAAGAATAGGATAACCATCTGGTCCAGGAGCTTTATCATTTCCCAAATCCTTTATGGCGTAAAAAACTTCATCTTCAAGTGAAAGTAGCTTCTAGAAAAACTACCTCTTGAGAATTAATTTGATCAAAATTTATTTCTTCTAAATCTGGTCTTATTAACATCTCTTCAGTGAATAAAGAACTGTAGAACTCAACAATGTGATCCTGCAATTTGTTTTTGTCAGAAATCAAAGCACCATCTATATATAATTGTCTTATTCTGTTGTACCTCCTTTTTGCAGCAGCAATTCTCATGAAGTGAGCAGTGTTCCTATCTCCCTCTTTGATCCATTTATTTTTAGATTTTATCCTCCAAGCAATCTCCTCCATGAGAGTTACCTTTTCAAAATCCACCTGCAGATTAATCTTGTCTCTAACTTGTGATTCTGTCAAGCAAACATCCTCAGAAGCATTGTCTAACACCTGAATGTCAGACAAAATATTTTGAAGTTTGGTTGTTGTATGGCCAAAAGTGTCTTTGTTCCACACTTTGAGTAAACCTTTCAAATCTTTTAACTTTAACCAAAAGATCTCACTTGGTGTTCCTGCAAAACAAAAAGAGTTCCACCAGTTTTCCACCATTTCAACAAAGCCATTTTCCAAAAACCAAAGAATCTCAAATCTAAAAGGGGTAGGTCCCCAGGAAGGATCAGATCTATGGTGAGTTATCAACTAATCTATATTTTGTAGGACTTGGCCAGTTATCAACTGCATATGCCTTAACTAATCTATGGTGAGTTACTAATAATAAGTCATTAACTAATCTATATTTTGTAGGACTTGGCCAGTTATCAACTGCATATGCCTTACAAAATGGAGGATGTGTTTCTTCGTATCTCTTAGTGGGGTTGGGGGTTGTTAGGCTATTGCATATGTTAGGATTTAGTCTCGCTGTGAAAGTTCAGCTGCAAAGCTATTCTGACATTGGATACTTGATTGGCATTTGGGAAGACATGACGATGCATATTTTATAATCTTTGTAAATTTTAAGTGTCTTTCATGGCGCTCGTTTCATTTACCATTTCCATGAACGATAATCTAAGCTGAGCGCTGGAAGGATTTAAGTTACATATTTCATTGTTAAAACTTCTATACATACTGCCATCTTTATTTCTTTTTCTAGTCTAAATTACTCCACTTGAAAAACATTTTCTTGTTTCCAGAAAGACTGATCAAGAATGAATGCTAATAGAAAATCAAGGATTGATTGGTGGAAACTCAATGAAATTTTGGAGGATACCCTTACCTTTCCCTTGTATTCAAATTCTTAAATTATTTTGCTTCGTCTATAGACTTAAATTGTCCATAATGAAATTACCATATAGACTCTTATAAATTACATTAGTCTAACTTTGGTTACAACAAGAGATACTTTTTTTTTTGGTGCAAAAGAGGAAAAAATATATTGATTAGTGAATGGTTGTTGTAGCATTGTTGTTAGCCTCCAGAGCTTGAATAATAAAGACTGGTGGAATATCAATCCAGTTTCCTAAAGCTTTACATGTCTAGCATGTTTTGCTAGTTGATCTGCTGGTTTATTGAAACATCTCTTAAGAAATTTGCAACTCCATAGTGGATGGTTGCTAAACAAACTGATTATATCTAGGATTGTAGATTGGTTCTCCCAACTAACTTTCTGGAAATCTCCATTTGCTGCGTTGAATACATTCTGTGCATCCAACTCGAAACATACTTGTTGCAGTCCAAGTTCTTCTGCCCATTGAGTAGCTTCTAGAAGTCCCATTATCTCTGCATGTTCTGCAGTTGAGTTTTCATCTGAGTAGGTGTTCCTTCCTCGCAAGAAAATTCCTGCAGAATTACATAATATTAGTCCAATACCTGTATGTTTCACATTTAATTTTTTTTTTAAAAAAGCATCACAACATATAGAGAAAGAGTTTGAGGTAGGTGGCCTCCAATTTGTGAACTGAACATCGATTGTGTTTGTATTCACATCAGCACTATGGGGTCTTAACATATTTTTTCCTGTCATGTTGTTGAGGTGTTGCAGACTTCTAATGACTTTTATTGGGTTTGGTTTCAGATCATCAAAAACACATTCACATCTTGCCTTCCATATTTCCCAACACGTATTTTCCATTCTTTCAATCCAATCACTTTTATTTGCCAACAAGAGATACTCTAAGTGACTTTTTCTCATCCAGCTTATAATATTCACATCAAGAGTAACCAACATCAAGATTAAAATAAATAAATACTAAGCACGTTTTTTACAGGTAAAATTGAAAACATAATTGCAAATCGATTCGAACATGTTCCCGATTTTTTTTTATACAAAGATAAAAACTTTTAGTTTAAATGTCAACATCTAAAAGAGGTGTTTTAACAATTAACATAATCTAGTTGGAGTTTTTTGGTTGCTCAACCTTTGGGCAATCACAGTTGTTGGATTTAGCTTCCGAAGGATTAAGCAACTAGACAATTGGTTAATTGCCGAAGCTTAATTGCTGAAGAGCGGTTTAAGCAACTAATGTGGCCTTAGTTGTTGTTTTTAGTTGCTTAGATGTCTGAGGCTACTAGTGCATTTTATGTAGTAGGGATATGTTTGTTGCTTAAGAGTTTGGGAACTAATGAAAATAGTAGTTGTGATTGACTTATTATCGGAATATATAGGAACTAGCAGTTGCCTTTGTGTAGTTCTGAAATCATTAGGCTACTATCGTATTTCATGTGGTTGGCACATATTTGTTTCTTAAGAATTTAGAAACTATTAAAACTAATAGTTGCGGTCAACTTGTTGCTGAAGTATATAAAAACAACTAGTTTCCTTTGACTAGTTTCGAAAGCATTTGGTAACTAATTGTTTTCGGGTAGTTGCGAGATTTTAGTGGCCTTTGCTAGGGTTTTTTGTAGTGCTTCTTGAGTTCGTGGACTCAAGGTAACCGGTTGGAGTTAACAAACTCCAGCAGAAATTCTCGGGTTCGTGAACCTCCGTCAGTTCGCGAACTGGGTTCGCGGACTGAAACTGAGCTTCAACTCTAGCAGAAATTCTCGGGTTCTAGAACTACGCAAGTTAGCGGATTGAGTTTCCAGCTCACATTCCGGTTCCACTTGATCAACAAAGTTCGCAAACTTCGGTTCAAGTGCTAAGGACTTATACATATATGTGTTTCCACAACAATGTTTATATCCCCCAATGGTTATGTAGTCTAAACTATCATTTCAATCATTGAAACATTCTCAGAGGGCGTTATATAGTTGTTATTCACAAACTATTTTTCGTCAGAGCGATTTCCAAAATAATTGAAACATAACATGACTTTCGTCACTAGGTAAAGATGAACTTGGCTAAAGTGAAAGCTTTACCAACACCCATTTTTAGAAATACATAAGCGAGATACACTCATCTCGAAATGTCACATGTGCATATTCTTAGTCTATATAGTAAAACGACTTTTGTCTCAAGATAGGAGATAGAGTAGATAGACTTTTGAGTGATAGATAAGTCTCCACATACCTTTTAGTCGATGAAGATCCACTGGTTCCTTGAGTAGTCCTTCGTCTTGTATGATGATTTCCATGGAGTTCTTGAGCTAATATACACTTTTTATCCTAGTCCTAGACCTTAGCTATAGTATAATAGCAATCAAGACTTTATAGTTTTGATCACTAACATTGACAAACATGCTTGAGATAGCAACGCATGCGAGTTTGCATAGGAGTGCTCTAACAATCTCCCTCTTTGTCAATTTTAGTGGTAAAACTATTAATACATATGGAATACATAAAATATATAAATAACCTTTTGTAGCTCCTATTCCACATGCCTAATCTTCAACAATACTCGAAATCTTCGTCACTTCCAAATAGTCCACTGATCCCAAAGGTTATAAGTTTAGTATCATCGTTGTTGAAAATCCGTAGCTATAACAATGAAAAAATCATCGGTTCTCAATCCTTTATATACAGTGTCATAGTATTATTACACAGCGTCAAAGTCCAATTGCATCACAATTTCAACAACAATACTATGATGATAATTCACTCCCCCTTAGTCAATACTCCATCTTACATGGAAACCACCCCCCCTTACATAATGATCCGAAAACCATATGTATTTGTAGTGTGAACTACAATTAATTTTCCTACTTTTTGTCAATAAAATTGGCAAAGGTACAAAAACGGGATCCTAATGAAATTTACGTAAGAGACATTTCATGACCAAAGGTAAATTTATATCATCTTGTTTAGATGCAATCATAAAGCCAAGGATAAATGCATTCATCAAGGAGTTTATAAAGATACAAGATAACCCCTAAAATATATCACAGATGCACTCCCCACAGATATTTGGCAATTAAGCACAAGTTCAAAAGAATTCTCCCCCATAAGATGTCATTCCCGAGGGAACAACAAGAGCGACCTTAATTTCAAGAGAAAAAAAATTTCTTTAGAATCAAAAAATTGCATACGAGTATGAATTTGGAATCCAACAAGAAATATTCAATCATATTAACCAAAGCGAACCAAGATTAATTTGACTGTATATGCTCAACACAAGCAAACTTATGGAAACTTAAAGAATTAATTAGATTAATCACAAGAAAACTCGCAAATAATATAATTGTCATACACAATCAAAATAATTACAAGAGTAATCAATTTAATTGGCCACACTCGACATAAGAATATCTATGGAGCAATGACTAAGTTAATCACGAAAACCAATCTAGTCAAAGAAATGTTCAAACATAAGAACGCTTATGTAGTGCTAACTAAATAATCACACAATTTGATTGATTTAGTTCATTTGGGATCAACGTAAGGGATTATGGAACCCCGACTAAGATTATCATAGAATATGACAACCTTAACCGTACATGTACTCAACATAAGAAAACTTATGGAATACAAACTAAATAACCACACAAGTTGATTGATTTAGTTCTTAGTGCTCAACATATTATCTTCATGGAACAACCAACCATGTCAATAAGAATTTGACTTAGTCGTGTCGTGCTCTACATAAGATACATAATGGAGCCTTCACGGTAATACATAATAATATGGATCAATAAATCTATATACCGTGGATTTCACAAGGATTCATTCTATGTTTCCATCACCATTTGCACAATGACATACAATAGACATAATCCTTGAATCACAAAAGATTTTAACCTATCTTACATCAAAGATTGACAATATAGGCTTAACTTTTGTGTTTTGTCAAAACTCCATTCATCCTTTTATCAATATTTGCATGTCAACTCACAAACGACTTTACTTTTGACAAAATATTGGACAATCAAGTTCACAAACATAAACACACATATCCCATCAAAATATTGTAATATATACCATAAATATTAATACTGCAACCATCATCTTCCAAACAACTTTAGAATTTAAACCAATAAATCTAAAAATAAGAAGATGAAAATATTGGATATAACTATGTATAATCACAATCATGGCTATTCCAAAACACTAGTTATTCTTCTAAACAAAATAGAAAACATAGAAGATTTACTAGGTATACGGAAATCAGAGTTCATTAAGAACTTCATATCTTTCAATGAAACCATCAAAGAATGTGTCACTGATTTCCATTATTATTTTGACCATAGACACACCATGTTCGTGAGTTAGAATAATAACTTTGCGATCAACCACTCGAGCAAGATGCCTAGCTTTAACACAGTCCCTGATGAGCTTCTTTTGATTCTGTATCAGAATATTCTGATTTGCAAGAATTCTGGCCTGACCATCTAGAAATTGGTTTATTTTCAATTGAAGATTTGCAAACTCGACATTTGAATCATTCTGAAAACAAGTTAAATCCTTGACATAATCATCAATCCAGGAGTTATGATCCTTTATTTCAATCATCTTCTTCAGAACCAGCTCTTGAATTGACTCTCGTTCCCGATTTTCTTCCTCCATGTCAAGACACACAGTCTCTTGAGATCTTGCAGAGCTTTTCATAACAGTTAGGGATCATTAACACACAATATAATAATATATATGTGTTCGTGAACAAGAGTAATAAACTCCAATTCAAAACCCTAAGAGTTCGCGGGAGGAGGTCACGAGAATTCGCGGACTGCTAATCATATAAATTAACTCACACTGAAATAATATACAACATACTTGAGTATTTATCAACTATTTTCCTTGCATCTCCCAAGTTAGAAACAATGAAACAATTACCTGGAATCAGGTGATTGGGTGGAAACTGGTTCCACTGTGATCATTGAGAAAGGTATTGTACATATCATCAGACAGTTTGAATTTTGTACTCTTCGCCTTTCTTTGGTTGACTTGTATCCTTGAATGATAAGACATGGATCTTTCCACAAATCCTTCAGATGACTTTTTCTGACAACTAAATCTAGGACCTCTAGCAATAGGTTAAAGAGGATCAGAATAAATAGGGATCCATTTTATAGATTTAGGTTTACCAGAAACATCCTTGTAAGTACAAGGAATGTTCTCATTAGATTCGCTAAAAAAATAGCCATAAGGAACTTTATCCCTGTGATGATATCTAGAATATAAATCATTATTATAAGGTTCCTTATTTCTTGTAGGCATACGATTCACTGCTTTAGTCAATTGACTATCTGTTCCATTGACAGTGAAGAGAAGCAAATTATGAAGTATAGAAATTTGTTTCCTTCTTGCAAAACAATGAATATCATATTGATTCTGTTTCCCACAAAAGGTACAGGTTCGTGGAGGTGAAGCAATAACTGGCACTTGTTTATACTTCATAGACATATGAGAAGATTTAAAGTTATGCAAACTTTTCTTGACACAATCATCTTCCGGAGAACACTTATTCGTATATGGTAATTCATGAGAATTAGTCACAGAAGAATTTCTCCTTAAGACAGAGTTTTCCTTTTCCAAGGATTTACACTATTCATGGGCTAGAGTAAGAGATGCACATAGTTTCTTTTTTTCAGCATGAAGACTGTTAAGATCTGATGAATGAGTCTCGAGAAAACGTTTTTCTCTAATTGAGTCCTCTTTAATAATATCCTCAAGAGTACTAATATTTTCATGTTGAAGAGTAGTTTCTTGAAGAAGTTTTTCAATATTCTTAGAGAAGGACTTTATGATACTATAGAGATCACGTTCTCGATTAAGAGACTTCTCAAATTCATCAATGAGCTGACCATGATCATTAAAATCAATATCTTCAGTTGTATATTTTGAAATTCTGGTGAGATCCTCTTTAGCTTTTGCCAGTGTGTCACATGCCTCATGAGAGGAAGAAATGACATTATCAAATTGAACATTCTTTCTACCTCGGGATTCAGAAGAATCATATAAGGACCAATCGTTTGAGGTATTAACAAGACACTTGACATGGTCAAAAGCTTTAGGAGACATTTTGGTATGCGCAACACATATTTCGTCCATAGACTCAGATTTCCACAAACACATACTTGTAAGGTCTTAAACGTGTTTACCTGCTCTGATACCAATTGAAAAGGCGGGAGTCTAACAACCTCACCCAATATTTATATTATCAATCTGTATGGACAACTCCGAGTTATTTTCTAGAGAATCAACTAGACAGTTAGACTTAATCAATAGAAAATACTCAAGGAGTTATTATCTCAATCTCTCGATTTGATTTACTCAAGCAAATATGATTCGCGAGTCTTAATCAAAGATAGATAACTTGGATGGTACTGATGTGAATCAATAATGTTGTAGTAAAAAGGGTCTTTTGAGACTTGTGAAAGCAATGGATTTTAGATTTAATAAAACGTAAAAGCAAACAAAACTTCACTCAAAATTTGATTTCAAGATATTAGGAATAACCAAGAAACTGATTCCACTATTACACATGAATAAATTATGGTAAACAATCCAAAACTCTAATTATCTTTTAAATCCCTTGTTTCTTAATTCACAAATAATCAGGCAAATTCTCAATAATTAATTGTATCCCTTAAGCATAGATTATCTTAATACAAAGCATAACCTATCTAATTGAATCACAACTAATGAAGAAAATTATGCAAACAATTAAAAACTCTGCAAAAGCAGTGATTTAGTGAATTATAAATTATAAATTAGAGAAAATAAATAATTACCAATTATCCATGCGTAAATAGCTTCCTCATTGCCTTGGTTGTGGGAGAATTAGCTCATCATCATGTTGGAAACACACTCAAAATTCATTTTATTGCTCTAAGTGTTTACAAAGATGAAAATGGGAGAAATATAGTGAAAACCGGGTTTTTGCAACGTTTATAATTATTGCAAACATCGTTACATAAAACGATAAAGATAAACTGTTGCGGTATCTCTGAGACCCACGACTTTGTGTCGTTCTCCCTGTTGAAAAGAACGACTGTCTTGGATGGTCTGTTCTTCGTGTTCTTCAGCAATGGCAGCAATAACAGATTTCTATAAATCTCGATTCTTTGCTCTGTTGTCTCCCAAACTCTCCGCCCCTGCTATAACTCATCAGCACTCTATATTTAGTAGATAGCTCCTCAAAATCACAGTAATAACTCCCAGAAATCCTGTCATCACTCGTCAGTAAAGAAATTTTTTTTTTTTTGATTAGTCCATGCATATGAAGCTCTCCAGCTATCCTTATTTAACTATTTCACGCTCGTTCGTGCTTCTTAAGTCAACAAACATGCACAACACACGTTCAAAACTCTCCAACTCATGCAAAACCCTTGAAACGCTTCTCTCGTGCGCAAGTTTCCATGATTTCTTCTCGTGCAATATCTAGCCAAATCTAGTCGAACAAAAGGCCTATACCAGCCCTGTTTATCCAAGAGGAACAAACCCAATAAGTTTCGTCCATTGAATCTCTTTAAATCACGACCAAAAATCCAACCCTAATTTCTGCTAGTGAAGAACCAAAATTCCCCTCCAAATTTCAGAATTTGAATTTGGAGGGGATGAAGTTCCCTGATCCAAAACAGGGGCGCCTTTATCAGCTGGGGGTGCCCTTATCCAAAGTGAAGGTGCCTTTAGTACTTTTCTCAGGGCGTCCAAATAGCACTTTTTGAGCTTCCACACAAGTGTACTTCTCCAAAAATACCTACACAAACATAAAAACACCACAATAATTACAAAAATCGATACTAACAATAGAGACACTGAGGACAATTTAGACACAAAAATGTGTTTATCAAATACCCCCAAACTTATTATTTGCTAGTCCCGAGCAAATCTAATCTAGAAAATAAAAGTCGTTAAACCGCTAGGTAGACCTAGTGGCGGAGTGTCCTCTCCGGAGGGTTTACCAGAGGTGTACCCACAAAACCTTTACTCCAGACCCTAGCTATCTACGCAGAACCTTAGAAGGTACTAAAGAATCTCCTTGGTTGGCATACTTATTGACTACAGAAGGAAGTACCCTGATGCCAAATTCCAATTGTTGTACACGAGTTTGCACTCAAGCATACTAAAATTCATATAAAATGACAGAGCTCTACTCAGATAGTTTCTAGACATCATAAACCGGAGTCAATCAATCACATGGATAGATTAATAGAATAGAGAAAAACGTGGATGATGTTTGCTAGGGTGAACCTATCCTAATGGACTGAGATACTGGTCTGGACTAATATCAACACACTGGCATATACAAGGGGACTAGTGGTCGACTTTATTGTAATTATTCCGGTTGGTCTAGTGGTCTGGTCTCAATATATATATATATATTTTTTTTTTTTGGTATCTCAGTCACTCTATTTCACCCTAGCAATGGTAAAAAGTAAAATAAAAGAAATGATCAGGATTCTTTCGATGTTTCCATCACGAGGATATGGCGAAACTACCATGATTTGTTTTTCTAACACTGAGCTCTGTGATTTTATGAATAGACTCTTTAGATGTTTCCATCTAATCAGATTGGTTCCTCAACTCCTACAACCAAAATGCTTCCATCCACTTAGATTGGTTAGTGCCATCCTTAATAAACATAAATTTCTAGGCTCTGGAGTTTATTTATTGCAACTAAAAGCTAACAAAAAGTTTCTTCCCCACCCCCAAACTTAAATCTAACATTGTCCTCAATGTTTCTAATGAAATAGCAATACCAAAAAGTAAAGTAACATGAGGAATCAGTAAAGAGAGAAGTCGAAAAGATAGTACCTGGGTGAAGAGAGAAATCAAAAACTAATATACAACATACAATCACCTCGATGGTCAATCAAGGGTAAACAGGGTCCTCCAGAGGGACCTCCTCAACATCACATGTATGAAAGGGCTCTAAAAAGGGTTTCAATCCCTGACTGTTAACCTTCGAAGAACTACTACCATCCGGTGCCTCGATCTCAATAGCTCCATGAGGAAAGACAATGCGAATAATAAAAGGACCCATCCACCGAGAACTTAACTTCCCAGGGAAAAGATGCAAGAGGGTATCATATAGAAGAACTTTTTGACCTGGAGAAAATGACTTCCGTAAAATATTTCTATCATGCACGAGTTTCATTTTTTTCTTATACTCCTTCGCACTATCGTAAGCATTTATACTAATTTCGTCCAACTCATTGAGCCGGAGTTTCCTATGGACTCCTGCCTTGTCAATTGAAAAATTTAGCTGCTTAACAGCCCAATAAGCTCTATGTTCTAACTCAATAGGTAAATGGCATGCCTTTCCATAAACAAGCCAGTAATGCTACATTCCAATGGGGGTTTTAAACGCAGTACGATAAGTCCATAAGGCATCAGTGAGCCTAGATGACCAATCTTTCCGATTAGGATTAACTGTTTTCTCTAATATACATTTTATATACCTATTGGAAACCTCTACCTGACCACTAGTCTGTGGATGATACGGGGTAGATACCTTATATGTAATACCATATTTCTTCATTAAAATCTTAAAAGGTCCATTACAAAAGTGCGACCCTCCATCACTAATTATAGCTCGTGGTGTACCAAAACGTGTAAGTAAATTATTTTTCAAGAACTCAATCACAACCCTATGGTCATTAGTTTTACACACAACCTCCTCAATCCACTTAGAGACATAGTCTACGGCGATAAGTATGTATAAGTTACCAAAAGAATTAGGAAATGGACCCATAAAGTCAATACCCCACACATCAAAGACCTCAACAATTAGAATCGGGTTCAAAGGCATCATATTCCTACGGTAAATGGTTCCTAATTTCTGGAAACATTCACAAGTAACACAGTAACTGTGGGAGTCTTTAAACAACGAAGGTCAATAGAATCCACACTGAAATATCTTAGCAGCAGTCTTCTTAGCACTAAAGTGACCCCCACAAGCATGATCATGACAAAAGGAAATAATACTGGACTGGTCACTCTCAGGTATACATATCCTAATAATCTGGTCTGGACAATACTTAAACAAATAAGGATCATCCCAAAAGAAGTGCTTAACCTCGGCTAAGAACCTAGAACGCTCTGGTTTACCCCAATGTTGGGGCATTCGACTAGTAACAAGATAGTTCACTATATTCGCATACCAAGGTGATTGGGAAACAGAGAACAATTGTTCATCAGAAAAGCTGTCCCTTATAGGAAGGGAATCATTAGGGAAACTAACAATTAGCCTATACAAGTGGTCTTATACTACATTTCTGCACCCTTTTTGTCCCTAATGTCGGGAGAAAATTCTTGTAATAATAGGATCCACCTAATCAATCTAGGTTTGGTATCCTTATTAGACAAAAGGTATTTCAAATCAGCATGATCAGTATAGATTACGATCTTAGAACCTAAGAGGTAGGATCTAAACTTGTCTAAGGCAAACACAATAACTAATAGTTCCTTCTCCGTAGTGGTATAGTTCAACTGGGCATCATTCAGAGTTTTACTAGCATAGTAAATCACATGAAGTAATTTTTTTTCTCGCTGACCTAGCACAACACCAATAGCATAATCTGAATCATCGCACATGATCTCAAAAGGTAGGTTCCAGTTAGGTGCTTGGACTATGGGGGCGGTAGTGAGTAAAGTCTTAAGCTTCTCAAAATCCTCTAAATAAGCATCATCAAAGACAAACTTAACATCTTTTGCAAGTAAATTGCAAAGAGGTCTAGAAATCAAGCTGAATCCTTAATGAATCGAGGATAAAAACATGCATGCCCTAAGAACGACCTAATATCTTTTATGGTTTTTGGGACCGGTAAAGTTTTAATAAGGTCAACTTTGGCTCTATCTACCTCTATACCCTTCAAAGATACGATATGCCCTAGTACAATTCCTGAACGAACCATGAAATGACATTTCTCCCAATTAAGCACTAAATTCTTTTCCCTATACCTAGTCAAAACTAATGACAAATGATGCAAGCACTCATCGAAATACGAATCAAATACTGAAAAATCATCCATAAAGACCTCTAAGACGTTCTACCATGTCATAAAATATGCTCAACATACAACGTTGAAAGGTCGCAGGGGCATTACATAGCCCGAAAGGCATGCGTCTATACACAAAGGTACCAAAGGGACAAGTAAAAGTGGGTTTCTCTTGGTCTTCTTGGGAAACATGAACCTGATTATAGCCGCATAATCCATCTAAAAAGCAAAAATGGCTACGTCCAGCTAATTTTTCTAGCATTTGGTCGATGAAGGGAAGGGGAAAGTGGTCCTTCCTAGTGACCTTGTTCAATTTTATATACTCAATACAGACACGCTAACCCGTGGTCATTCGGGTTGGGATTAACTCATTGTTATCATTATGGACTATAGTAATACCAGATTTCTTGGGAACAACCTGAACGGGGCTGACCCACTTACTATATGAAATAGGGTAAATAATGCCTGCATCTAACAACTTAAGAACCTCGGTTCGAACTACTTCTTTCATATTAGGGTTCATTCGATGTTGCATCTCCCTAGAAGGTTTGGTATCTTCCTCTAAATAGATCTGATGCATACAAACAGTAGGACTTATACCCTTAATGTCTGCTATGGTCCACCCTAAAACTTCCTTATTGTTTTGAAGGACAATTACTAGCCTAGTTTCCTGATCACTATCCAAGTCGGATGCTATAATCACATGTAAAGTTTCATATGGGCCTAAAAACACATACTTCAAGGTATCTGGTAATGGTTTAAGGTCCAATTTAAGAGGCTTTTCCAACGAAGGAACTAGGGTAGACTCAGAAACAGGTAGAGGTTCGAACTTAGGTTTCCATCCATTACTAGTGTCTATCAAAGGGGTTGAATCTAACAAAGCATTCACCTCATTAATCACATCATCATCATCAAAATCAATCCCAAAGTGAGATAGGCATTTCTCTAATGGATCTTCCATCAAATTGTTTGGTAATGACTCCTCGACCAATGTTCCTATCATGTTCACCTCTTCTATGCTCGATTCATGTAGTTCAGAGGGTAGCTTACTAATATGAAAGATGTTCAGCTCAATAGTCATATTACCAAAAGACAGATTCATAATACAGTTCGACAATTAATGATCGCATTGGATGTAGTTAAAAATGGGCGACCTAAAATTGCCGATATCTGGTTCTCTGGGTCAGGGACAGGTTGGCTATCTAGGATAACAAAATCAACCGGATAAATAAACTTGTCGGACTCTATGAGAACATCCTCGATCACACCCCGAGGAATTTTAACGGACCTATCAGCTAAATGAAGAGTCATCTGGGTAGGTTTCATCTCACCAAGTCCTAGCTTAAGGTATACATGGTATGGGAGTAAGTTCACACTGGCTCCTAAGTCAAGCAACACTTTCTCAACACGGTATTTACCTATTTTGCAAGCAATGGTAGGGGACCCTGGGTTTTTGTACTTAGGAGTAGTGGTATTCTGAATAATAGAACTCACATGACTAGCTAGGAAGGCTTTCTTTTGAACACTAAGCTTACGCTTTCGTGTACACAAGTCCTTGAGAAACTTGGCATAAGCGGGAATCTGCTTAATTGCATCCAACAATGGTAGGTTGATAGTTACCTGCTTAAAAACCTCCAAAATATCTTTAAAGTTAGACCCGCTCTTAGTTGGAACTAGCAGCTGGGGAAACGGGGCTCTGGGAACAAAGACGATCTCAACATGACCCTCATTGGTCTCTTTGGAGACTCTATCAGTCTCCTCATTTTTTGGCTCAGAAGGGTGAACTACAGCATGTTCACTTTCAGGCATGGCGACCTTATTGTCAACTTTCTTTCCACTCCAAAGGGTTGTAACAGAATTCACATGATTGTATGATTTCTCTCCTTTAGGGTTAGGATTAGTATGACTAGGGAACCTTCCTTCTTCTCTCTCACTAATAAACTTAGCTATTTGGCCTGGTTTCTTGTTTGGGAATTATTCTGAAAATTCTTCTGGTTTCTTGTTGAAAGATTAGGTGGTTAACTGATAACATATCATGGTTCTTTGCTAACATAGTAAGAGTTTCTTCTAAGGTTGAGATCTTTTTCTCAGAAGTGTTCTGAAACTGGGTTTGACCTGAAGGGTTCTTTGCATAACCAAAACCTGGGGGAGGCTGAGAATTACTAGACTGACCTTGATTTTGTCCCTTAGACCAAGAAAAATTAGGATGGTTTCTTCAACCAGGGTTGTAAGTCTTTGAGTATGGGTCAAACTTCTGACGATTCTCAAACCTAGCATTGTTATAGATAGCATGGGCTTGTTCTTCACTAACATGACCTTCCAAAAATGAGTTATCGGGCTCTATTCCACAACTAGAGACTTGAGAGGCTCTATTAGGTTCAACAAGGGACCTATTTTTAGACTAACCCATTTCAAAATATTCTAACCTTCTAGAAAAAGAAGCAAACTTAGCATCTGACTCGAAGCTTGTATCTACCATATTGGTGCTACTTATATTGACCAAGAGTCTTTTAGGTGGTTCAACACAAGGCTCCCACTGTTGGGATTTTTCAGGGATAGCTCCTAAGAAGGTAAAAGCATCATCAACATTTTTATTAGTGAACCCACCAGCACACATAGACTCGACCATGGATTTATTCGAATAGACTAAACCATTATAAATAATATCCAAAAGTTTTATCTTCTCAAATCCATGGTGAGGACACTGGGATAGGAGATCATTGAATCTCTCTAAAAACCTATAAAGAGACTCTCCCTCTTGTTGCACACTAGCACCAATTTTCTTTCTAACAGCTGCAATTCTATGCTTATGGTAGAATTTCATATAGAAAGCAGCAATAAGTTCCTGCCATGTTTCAATGGATTCAGGTGCTAGGTTGTTCATCCAGGTCTTGGCTTTATCTCTCAAGGAAAAGGGAAACATCTTAAGTTTCAAGACTTTATTAGTAAGGTCTTTTATTCTAACTGTCCCACAAATTTCCTCAAAGTCCCTAATATGAAAATAAGGGTTCTCATCATCTTTTCCTAAGAATATAGGGATCATCTGAAGAATACTAGGTTTTATCTCGAAATTAGCCGTATTGGCTGGAAATTTAATGCACGAAGCTCGGTTGGTCCTAGTTGGGAACATGTAATCTTTCAAAGTAGTCATGGCTGGCACAACCCTAGTTAGCAATTCGGCGAATGATTCGCGAATCATTCGCGAATTATTCCGAATAGGTCGTTCACGATTCATACGGCCGTCCCATTGTAACTTCGAACTCAATTCGTGAATTATTTGAGCTTCACGAACAATCCGCGTTTTTGACGTTCCGAACAAGAATCGGTCGTATTGATCCGGCCCATTAATTTCCAAATGTAGTTACTTTCAAGCCCAACTTTCATTTTTCCGTGTTTTCCAAAAATTTATTGGAAGTGGGATTCGAACCACTGTCACATGACCCATTATAAGGCCTACTCTACCACTGAGCTAACACCGTTTGATGCTAATTGTTCCTATATTTTATATATATATACGAAATTAATACACAAATTAAGCCTCCCCATCCCATTTCCTAATATTTAAACATTTAATACATGCCGAACTTTGTATCCCGAATCCATATATCTAAAACGAATTATACACGTACGTATACCGTTCCGTACTACTGCCGAACCACGAACCGAAGACCGGATAGTTGACCGAATTTGATTTTTACAAATCCGAATAATACCCGTACGTTTGCCGTTCCGTACGTATGCCGAATCCCGACTTGCTAACTAGGGGCACAACTGAAGTACCAGGGGTACTTTCCTCACAAAGAGACAGATTCTCAAAACTGAAGTTTCCAAAAACGGGGCTCTCAAAAGAAGAGTCTTTGATCTCCCCGCCTTCACAATAAGAACTACTAGGTTTGTCACTAATCAAACGACCTAGAGTTTTTCTTTTCCAAGCCCGTTCTCTAATTACCTCGGTCATACACTAGAAAACCAAAATAAAAAGAAAAATAAAAATCCTAAAAAGGAAGGAAAGTTCTATGCAAACACAAATAATGCTGACTCCACCAAAGAAAACCTAGAGATTTCTAGCAAACAAAAAGAATGATGGCTCCACTTAGATTGTTTTCAATACCAGCTTCTAATCCTTCGAAAAGGAATTCGTTAAAATCTGAGCAAACTCCTCTGGAATCAATCAGAGTTTAAGTAAGTTGAATAGAGGCGAGGGAAGCTACGTGGAGCTTTGATACCCAAGGCCACACCGCATCACAAGGTGGCGCAGTCACGCATTCAACACACAAAAACCATCATGAACTTCGAAGTATGCTCAAAAGAGTAACCAATATTTTTCGAACGACTTTCCTACTAAGCTCGTTACCCTATAGGTCTCGTTCTATTCCAAATTTTAAAGCTTAGGTTCGCGTTAGGTATCGTTTTCCTAAGGCGGGCAAGAAGAGAACGGTGATGAAATACGAACCCTTATCTTGTATGGCCAGTCCTTTCCCTTTACTAGGAAATTAAAACAGATGTTTTCAGTTCCTCAACATATATTCACACGAAGGAAGACAGTAACTCGCTGAAAGGGGATTCGCGAGTGTTTCGACAAACTTACCACCCGTACCAGATGGGGGATGAACCGTTGTAGTCGACTCGGGCCACGACTCCTATGTCATGTATGAACCCGAGGGGCCGAGGTGATATCGTAATCACCGTCCTTCTCTGCAAACAGTTTAATATTTAAAATACCCTTCCGTAGGGTTTAAAAATAAAAGAATGTCCAAATGTCCAAGTCCAAAGTCCAAAAAGTAAAGTGCAAAATAAAAAAAAAATTACAAGAATAAAGAAATCCTAATACAATCTAAAAAGAAAATATATATATAAACTCTCTCTTTTTTTTTCTCTCTTTTTATAATAATAATAAAAAAAATCTTCTTCTTTCGCTCCTTTCGCTTTGTCTTTGACTCCAAATCTTTAAGTATTCACCAAAATCTTTGGAAAATTTTTCTTTCGCTCCAAATTCCAAACTGTAGTAAAAAGACAAAAAAAAAACGTAAAGAAGAACAAATAAAATAAAAACAAATAAAAACCTAAAAAAAAAAGAATAAAAATCTAAAAACTCTAGCCTAAAGACAAGCTCCGTGTCGACGGCGCCAAAAATTGATGTGTTGTAGAAAGTGGTAGTAAAAAGGTTCTTATGAGACTTGTGAAAGCAATGGATTTTAGATTTAATAAAACATAAAAGCAAACAAAACTTAACTCAAAATTTGATCTCAAGATATTAGGAATAACCAAGACACTGATTCCACTATTACACATGAATAACTATGGTAAACAATCCAAAACTCTAATTATCTTTTAAATCCCTTGTTTCTTAATTCACAAATAATCAGGAAAATTCTCAATAATTAATTGTATCCCTTAAGCATAGATTATCTTAATACAAAGCATAGCCTATCTAATTGAATCACAACTAATGAAGAAAATTATGCAAACAATTAAAAACTCTGCAAAAGCAGTGATTTAGTGAATTATAAATTATAAATTAGAGAAAATAAATAATTACCAATTATCCATGCGTAAATAGCTTCCTCATTGCCTTGGTTGTGGGAGAATTATCTCATCATCATGTTGGAAACACACTCAAAATTCATTTTATTGTTCTAAGTGTATACAAAGATGAAAATGGGAGAAATATAGTGAAAATCGGGTTTTTGCAACGTTTATAATTGTTGCAAACACCGTTACATAAAACGATAAAGATAAACTGTTGCAGTATCTCTGAGACCCACGACTTTGTGTCGTTCTCCCTGTTGAAAAGAAAGACTGTCTTGGATAGTCTGTTATTCGTGTTCTTCAGCAATGGCAGCAGCAGCAGATTTCTATAACTCTCGATTCTTTGCTCTGTTGTCTCCCAAACTCTCCGTCCCCCTGCTATAACTCATCAGCACTCTATATATAGTAGATAGCTCCTCAAATTCACAGTAATAACTCCCAGAAATCCTGTCATCACTCGACAGTAAATATAAATATTTTCTTTTATTTTTTTGATTAATCCATGCATCTGAAGCTGTCCAGCTATCCTTATTTAACTATTTCACGCTCGTTCCTGCTTCTTAAGTTAACAAACATGCACAACACACGTTCAAAACTCTCCAACTCATGCAAAACCCGTGAAAAGCTTCTCTCGTGCGCAAGTTTTCCTGATTTCTTCTCGTGCAATATCCAGCCAAATCTAGTCGAAAAAAAGGCCTATACCAGCCCTATTTATCCAATAGGAACAAACCCAATGAGTTTGATCCATTGAATCTCTTTAAATCACGACCAAAAATCCAACCCTAATTTCTGCTAGTGAAGAACCAAAATTCCCGGCAAATTTTAGAATTTGAATTTGGAGAGGATGAAGTGCCCCGATCCAAAACAGGGACACCTTTATCAGCTGGGGTGCCTGGGGTTCCCTTATCCAAAGTGAGGGTGCCTTTAGTACTTTTCTCTGGTGGTCCAAATAGCACTTTTTGAGCAACTTTTTCCACACAAGTGTACTTCTCCAAAAATACCTACACAAACATAAAAACACCACAATAATTACAAAAATCGATACTAACAATAGAGACACTGAGGACAATTTAGACACAAAAATGTGTCTATCAAATACCAATATCCAAGTGTCAATCAATATAAATCAACAACCAATAATTGTCGGATATTCTGATTGATTGAACAACGCACAACCTGTATTATTTCAATTATATAAAAATTTAATGCTGAAAAAAAATAACACAGACACCAGAATTTTGTTAACGAGGAAACCGCAACCCAGAAAAACCTCGGGACTAGTCCAGATTAAACATACACTATATTAAGCCGCTACACACACTAGCCTACTCCAAATTAACTTCGGTCCGGACTGTAGTTGAACCCCAACCAATCTCACACTGATTCATGGTATAGTTATGCTCCTACGCATCTGATCCCAGCAGGATACTGAGCACTTGATTCCCTTAACTGATCTCACCCACAACCAAGAGTTGATACGACCCAAAGTCGAAGACTTTAATAAACAAATCTGTCTCACATAGAAAAGTCTACAGTTAATAGATTGTTTGAAAACTGCCCGGTTGAACCCACTAGCGTTGTTATGTCAAGTTAGTTGTCAATTTTAGTTGCCAAAATGCATTCTTGATTTAGCATACTAAAGATAGTTTCGAACTAGATTAGGTCTAAGAAGATAAATCGAAGCTATCCTTAAAGGATGAAGATTCAAGACTATAAGAAGACATCAACAAGAACTTCATCAACAAAGGTATGTGATTGATTTCATTTGGATTCTTGTTTAATTATACCTTTCTAATCTATCAAGATAACTGCTCACTATATGGAACAACTCCAATGACAATAAATGTACATTTATGTATATATACTTGAGGTTATTTGATTCATGACCTTGGTGACAATAACCTTTATCCCTATAGAGTATTTCATGTTATAGTGAATGATCTTGTGAATTCAACGAGCCAAGAATCACTCAATTCCGAGTTACTTCGATGAAGTTATGAGTGATTTATTAAAGTAACAATTATAAGTGATGCTGTAATTGTTACAGTTCGTTAGTAGGAAACAATCCATGGACTGTTTGTAAAAGTTCGCGGACTTAGGCCTAATTACATGACTAAAAGGCATTTTTGGTCAAATTGGTGATGTTTTCTTATCTAGGCAAGGTAGCTATTACACCAAACATCTTTGACTACCTTAAGGATAGCTTAACTTGGAAATTGATCTTTGGAATCACCCAAGTTCACTTACGAAAATCAGGTTCACGGACTTCTTGTGAGTTCGCATACTGGTTGTAAGTTAAAACCCTAGTCTACAAGATTTCCAAAACCTTGATTTATATCTAAAGGGAAATCAAACCGGTGTTTTGTGCAAACAAAATATTGAATCGTATCAATCGTGTTGTTGTATTTTCTAAAGATATCGTTGGGTTATGCTAGAAGATTTGTGTGAAGAGTTCCTAAATAGAATCGGTGTTCTGCTAGGAGTTCTGTAATAATACAACTGAAGAAGGTATTACATCTAGTTCTAATAGGTAGTAGGAAATTGGTGTAACAACTTATAATTAGTGTGTGTTTATTCTGGACTAGGTCCCGGGGTTTTCCTGCATTTTCGGTTTCCTCGTTAACACATTTTTTGGTGTCTGTGTTATTTCTTTTCCGCATTATATTTTATTTATATAATTGAAATATTACAGGTTGTATGTTAATAAATCATAGTTGTTAAATCCGACCTTGTTTGTTGGACAAGACTTGATTTATCTTGAACAATTGTTTTTGTTATTTTCACATTGTTAGACCAGTCCGGACTAACCATGTTTCAAGTGGACATCGTGTTGAAATATTATTTTAGTGATTGTTGCTTAAAGAGGTTTATACACGGTGGAAATTGAATAGTTTGTGATTAACACAAAAGCTTGTATCAAGAAACCTCACACTAAAATCAGGTTTACGGACTTGCTTCTGTTTAACTATTGATTGTGTTGAGAAGGAGATAAATCTCTTTAATATTATTTCTCAATTGGGTTTTTATTCTTGAGATTATATTGAAGTTTGTTCCATACAGATTTCCAAACGAAATATTGGGTGTGGTTGTTAGACCCCCGCTTTTGCAATTGGTATCAGAGCAGGCAAACACGCTAATATCTTATAAGTATG
Organism: Papaver bracteatum; assembly: GCA_023529315.1. Lineage (NCBI taxonomy): Eukaryota > Viridiplantae > Streptophyta > Magnoliopsida > Ranunculales > Papaveraceae > Papaver > Papaver bracteatum. Next base: position 357,383 of record JAJJWX010004079.1, on the reverse strand, counting down.
TGTTTGAAGCAATCTTATTGTTATGGACAAAAGTGCTATCTCTATAAATGTACCGCCAGTCTTCGATGGCACAAACTATTTATGGTGGAAAATTTCTTTGTGTTCGTTTATACAAGTGCGAGATTTTAAATCATGGGTTCGTATTGTTAGTGGCTATGATCCTCCATCAGTAACAGTAGACGGTATAACTGTTGAAAAGGATATTGGTGATTATAATGATCTTGAGATTCTTACTGCAAAGAAAAATTCTGAAGGATTAAATGCTATCATCCATGCCATTACCCCAGATCTTCAGCACCACGTTACTACATGTAATAAGTCTAAAGATGCTTGGGATATTTTAGAAACCATATTTGAAGGGAATGCCGCAGAGAAAGAAGCAAGGCTTCAAAACCTAGCATATGACTGGGAAAACCTTCACATGTCTGATGATGAAACCTTTGATGAGTTTAACCAAAGACTTTCACGCCTCATTTTCATTAGGAAGAACTATTCCAGAGAAAGTTATTGTGTGCAAAATTCTCAGGTCTCTACCGTCAAGATACGAATCTAAGAAACATGTCATTGAAGAAGCAAACGATCTTTCTACACTCTCTAGAGATACTCTTGTTGTAAAGTTAAATATCTTTGATAATGAACACTCATCAAAAAAAGAGGTGATTTCTCTTAAAGCTGCTAACAATTCTGAATCCTTTAAGGATAAATCTGGTTCTCCAGATACTAAGGATGATTCTCCACGACAATTTAGAAAACTCTAGAGAGACAGGAAAAAGAGTTTTTCAAAAGGTGCAACATCTCCTAATGATGATGTACAATGCTATAACTGTCGTAGTTTTGGGTATCTTTCTTCAGTATGTCCTAGTTGGAGCCGTAGACAATCAACATATACAATAAATTTTCCTACTCTTGATGATAGACATGAATATTATAATCCCTAAGAGTACACATGCGAGGTTGCATTAGCTTCTGGAAAAATTCTTTCGAATACTGATTCTGATTCTAACGAAGAAGTGTTCCATGAAGATCCAGTTGCTAATAATCTTCTTAAGGAATGTCATAAGAAACTCTCGGAAGCTAAAAGCACCATTTTCAGTGAGAAATTTAAATATGACAGACTTCGTAGTCGGAATAAAGACTTTCAAGACCAACTTGATTCTAGTGGTGCAAGAGATTATCTCAACGAAATACGAAAACTTAAAGAAGAAATTTCCGAAGGTCGAGATCGTGAAATTATTCTTCAAGCAAAGCTAGATAACTTGGAAAACATTGAGATGAACTTGTTATTTGATTTATAACTAGAAGATCTCAAAGTTCAATGCGAATCATCCAAGAATGTTCTAGTTATTGCACTTGAGAAGGTCAAAAGTTTGAAAGAAGAAAACTCGAGCTTAAAAGAGAGTTTGTCAAGAAATAGCAGCTCAGATAAATTAACCTTGATATTAGGAGCATGTAGAATTCATCGTGATACACGAGGATTGGGCTATGAAGGAATAAACTCTCCTAGTATTTGCAAAGAGGTAAAATTTGTCAAAGATAAAGATTCTTCCCAACCAAAACCTTCCATGGTTTAAAAAAATAAAGTATCTCCATCAACTGCTGATAATGAAAAGAGGAAATCTTGTCATATTCCAAAGCAAGCACATACACATTCAGGTAATACTAAGCATAAATTTTTTCATTCTACTAAACATTGTTTTTATTGTGGAAAACCAGGTCACTTGCAAAAGAATTGCAGATTTCTTAAACGAGATAGATCCATATCTGATTCTGTTAAGAAGACAAGATTTGATTTTCCAAACTGGAGAAAAAATGAGTCTCATAATATCCGTTCTTCAAGTATTCCCCCGAAGAAGTTTCATAACTACATTGGGGACAAAAAGAAATACATTGCTCCAAAAGTTACTCAGAAATGGGTACCAAAGAAGATAAATAAAGCAACAAGTACTATTAAGAAGGATTTCTCAGATAAGAGTTCGACGAGGGATAACATCTTAAAAAGGAATGAAACAGTTATTGAAAGTTTCAAAGGAGTTGTTAAATTCCTAGAGTCCATGCATGATTTTGTTTCAAATACCTGTAGTGAATAAGATTTTGTTCACCTCAACACAACCTAATTGTGTTGAAAGTGCATCCTCACCCAAAAGTCCTTGCAAATACGGTGAGGATTGCAAAATAATTTGGGCGCACAAATTATGTTGGTAAACTTTCGCTTTAGCCGAGTTCATCTTTACCTAGTGACAAAAGTCATGTTATGTTTCAATCATTTGGAAATCGCTCTGACAAAAAATAGTTTGTGAATAACAACTATATAACACCCTCTGAGAAAGTTTTAATGATTGAAATGAGAGTTTAGACAATATAACCATTGGGGATATAAACATTGTTGTGGTAACACATATATGTATAAGTCCTTAGAACTTGAACCAAAGTTTATGAAATTTGTTGATCAAGTGAAACCAGAACTTGAGCATCCAACTCAGTCCGCGAACGTGTGTAGTTCTCAAACCCGAGAATTTTTGCTAGAGTTGTAGCTCGGTTTCAATCCGCGAACTGACGGAAGTTCTCGAACCCGAGAATTTCTACTGGATTTTGTGAACTCCAACCGGTTAACTTGAGTCTGCTAACCCAGTTCGTGAATTTGAGTGATTATGTCTAAAAACAATGTTCGTGAACTTATCTTAATTAACTAAGTAATGCTTTTGCAAACCGTGGATTTATAGTTCATGAATCGATTCATGTGAATCACATCGTTTTTACTTCAATTGTGTCTTGTGTAGTACATGAGATCTCATAGCAATTGAACAACTCTCTAACTAGTTCATTTGAGTCATTTGGACTAGTTATGGTAAATAAGAATAAGGTTGATATGAAAGTGCTCATATGGCTAAATTTCAAGCGTATGATTCTTAATTACCTAACTTGATTTGTGATTGAAATTCTTAAGGTTAGAAGAAATTATCAAAGTCATGGATGTTGGTTTTTATTGTAAAAGAAATATTTTCACACACTTATGGTAACCATCCTTGGTGTAAATCCTTGTGGAAAAGGTTATTCTTCCTTCTAAGAATATCAACTCTTGTTTATACAAGTTTGTATCGTAGAAAATATGATCACAATAATTGATCTTTATGATTACATATTGTGTATTGTTACCATAAGATAGTTCTAATTTTTTAGTAACACAATCTCATGAGAGACTTTCAATGATTGGTTCTTAAATCGTATCTCCTTGTAGGATTCTTAAAATCCAATATATAAATCCTTCTCCCTGGAGAAAGGTCACTCTTGTTGTTTTTTTGGGAATGAAATTTTATATGGGAGAGTTTCTAAATGAACTTGTGCTTAATTGTTAGATCTTTGAGGAGAGAAGCGGTCGTGGAACATGTAAGGGTTAACTTGTATCTTAATAAACTCCTTGATGAAGTCACTAAGTTTCGACCATGTGATATCGTCTAAACAAAGTTGATATGTTTCTTTCTTTTGGTCATGAAATGTCTCCGTGAAAATTTCATGAGGATCCCACTAGTTTTCATACCTTTTCCAATTTATATTGAAAAAAAAGGGGAGAATTAATGTGTAGTTCATACTACAAATACATATGCTTTACGGATCATTATGTAAGGGGGAGTGATTTTCATGTTGAGATGGAGTATTGACTAAGGAGGAGTGATATGTAGTATTATTATCAAAGTTGTGATACAATGATACTTTGATGATGTGTAATAATACTATGATGGATCTTCAACAAGTACATTATGAATACACGTAGAGTTGAAGAACCAAGGAAATTAAGATTGTCGATTTTTCATTTAACAAGTTCAAACCATATGTAAAATGGTTTTTTCACTAAAATTGACAAAGGGGGAGATTGTTAGAGCACTACTCGGTTGAAGCCACTAGCATTGGTATGTCAAGTTAGTTGTCAATTTTAGTTTCCAAAATGCATTCTTGATTTAGCATACTAAAGATAGTTTCGGACTAGATTAGGTCTAAGAAGATAAATTGAAGCTATCCTTAAAGGATGAAGATTCAAGACTACAAGAAGACATCAACAATAACTTCATCAGCAAAGGTATGTGATTGATTTCATTTGGATTATTGTTCAATTATACCTTTCTAATCTATCAAGATAACTGCTCACTATATGGAACAATTCCAATAACAATAAATGTACATTTATGTATATATACTTGAGGTTATTTGATTCATGACCTTGGTGACAATAACCTTTATCCCTATAGAGTATTTCATGTTATAGTGAATGATCTTGTGAATTCAACGAGCCAAGAATCACTCAATTCCGAGTTATTTCGATGAAGTTATGAGTGATTTATTAAAGTAACAATTATAAGTGATGCTGTAATTGTTACAGTTCGTTAGTAGGAAACAATCCATGGACTGTTTGTAACAGTTCGCGGACTTAGGCCTAATTACGTGACTAAAAGGCATTTTTGGTCAAATTGGTGATGTTTTCTTATCTAGGAAAGTTAGCTATTACACCAAACATCTTTGACTACCTTATTAAAGTGTTTGTGATTCCTTCCTAATTTAATTTGTGATTTATTCACATGAATACAATATTTTCTAATTAATTAATTATTTTGGCAAGAGTTGTAACTTAGGAAAGACTCCCAAAATTATGAGAGTCTTGAAAAAGGAAAATAGTTATGCTTAGCTTTCAAGCTACCTTTCACTATAAATAAAGGGTTCATGAGTCTACACGGTTTTCATCCCCTTTGGAAAATTGATGTTAGTTTCATAAGGTTGTTTTCCATGTCTTCTGTTCTTCGTGAACAAGAGTGAGATAAAAGTCTTTGTATTAGGAATCACAAATCCAAGTTGAATCTAGTCTTCGTGATTGATTATACAACTTGTAATCTAGGTTTTTCACCTCTTGTCTATTCTAAGGTTTTCTCTTCTGATATAAAACCATTAAAGAGTTGTTGATCATAAACCCTAGGTTTTGATAGATTTCAGTTTCCGATCGTATACCAACAATTGTTAGTCGAAATCGGAGACTAGAAAGAAAACTTTGATCAAGGAATCTCGTAAAAATCCTTTTGACATTTTAAACAAGATATCTCTAGATTTATCTAGTTGTTCTTGTTGTAGAATTATTAGGATTTTCTTAACTTGGAAATTGATCTTTGGAATCACCCAAGTCCACTTACGAAAATCAGGTTCACGGACTTCTTGTGAGTTCGCATACTGGTTGAAAGTTAAAACCCTAGTCTACAAGATTTCCAAAACCTTGATTTATATCTAAAGGGAAATTAAACCGGTGTTTTGTGCAAACAAAATATTGAATCGTATCAATCGTGTTGTTGTATTTTCTAAAGAGAACCTTGGGTTCTTCTAGAGGATTTGTGTGAAGAGTTCCTAAATAGAATCGATGTTCTTCTAGGAGTTCTGTAAGAATAAAACTGAAGAAGGTATTACATCTAGTTCGAATAGGTAGTAGGAAATTGGTGTAACAACTTATAATTAGTGTGTGTTTATTCTAGACTAGGTCTCGGGGTTTTTTTGTATTTTCGGTTTCCTCGTTAACAAAATTTCTGGTGTTTGCGTTATTTATTTTCCGCATTATATTTTATTTATATAATTAAAATATTACAGGTTGTACGTTAATCAATCATAGTTGTTAAATCCGACCTTGTTTGTTGGATAAGACTTGATTGATCTTGAACAATTGTTTTTGTTATTTTCACATTGTTAGACCTGTCCGGACTAACCTGTTTCAAGCATACACCGTGTTGAAATATTCCTTTAGTGATTGTTTCTTAAAGAGGTTTATACACGGTGGATATTGAATAGGTTGTGATTAACACAAAAGCTTGTTTTAAGAAACCTCACTCTGAAATCAAGTTTACGGACTTGCTTCTGTTTAACTATTGATTGTGTTGAGAAGGAGATAAATCTCTTTAATATGATTTCTCAATTGAGTTTTTATTCTTGAGATTATATTGAAGTTTGTTCCAAAAAGATTGCCAAACGAAATATTGGGTGTGGTTGTTAGACCCCCTCTTTTTCATAGATAAATTCGTCTCCCACGAACAAACTACAAGTTGTTCCGTCTTTTGATAAATCAAGGTGAACATGAAATAATCAATAAAACCAGACTTATATTCTCGAAGAACATCTCAGTTTTATCAATCACCTCACAATAGTCTTAATCGACGCAACGAAAAAAGATATTATGGAGTTACAAACAATGACACGAAGATGTTTGTAACTTCTTTCATATCTTGCCTATTGGAGATAGAAATCTCAAGCCAATTATTACAATTGTACGATAGAAACAGCAAGATCAGATCACACAACTACAAGAAAAGTAGTATCGGTCTAGCTTCACAATCCCAATGAAGTCTTTAAGTCGTTAACCTGGTTTTAGAAGAAGAAAACCAAAGGTTAAAGGATAATCGACTCTATCTTAGCAAACTAGTGTCATACAAAATGTGTGTGGATTAGGTTTCCTAGTTGCTAGAGTTCTCCCTTATATAGTCTTTCAAATCAGGGTTTTCAACCAATGTTAGCTTGCTAACAAATCATTCAATATTCACCATTAGATGAAAACTTGATTAGATACAAGCTAGTATTTCTCAACCGTTAGATCGAAAACTTAGCTTGCCATACACACATGTACTTGACGATTTTGGGTTTGTGTAACCGTACCCAAACGTGTACAATGGTAGGTTCAATTTTAGTCAACCAAATGGTTAGCCAAATGATAACTTTCATATCAACCATATTTTTCTTCACCATAACTAGTCCAAATGACTCAAATGAACTAGTTAGAGAGTTGTTCAATTGCTATGAGATATCATGTGCTACACAAGACACAATTGAATCAAAAATGATGTGATTCACTCGAATCAATTCATGAACTATAAAGCCACGGTTTGCTAAAGAATTCCTTGGATAATTAAGATAATTTCACGAATATCGTTTTCATACATAACCTTCTTGAGTTCGCGGACTCAAGCTAACCGGTTAGAGTTCACAAACTCCAGCAGAAATTCTCAGGTTCGAGAACCTCCGTCAGTTCGCGGACTGAAACTGAGCTCCAACTCCAGCAAAAATTCTCGGGTTTGAGAACTACGCCAGTTCGCGTATTGAGTTCGCGGACTGAGTTTCCAGCTCACGTTCCGGTTTCACTTGATCAACAAAGTTCACAAACTTCGGTTCAAGTGCTAAGGGCTTATACATATATGTGTTGCTACAACAATGTTTATATCCCCCAATGGTTATATAGTCTAAACTCTCATTTCAATCATTGAAACATTCTCAGAGGGCGTTATATAGTTGTTATCCACAAACTATTTTTCATCAGAGCGATTTCCAAAATGATTGAAACATAACATGACTTTCGTCACTAGGTAAAGATGAACTTGGCTAAAGCGGAAGCTTTACCAACACCCATTTAGAGAAATAGATAGGCGAGATACACTCAGCTCAAAATGTCATATGTGCATATTCTTAGTCTATATAGTAAAACAACTTTTGTCTCAAGATAGAATATAGAATAGATAGACTTTTGATTGCTAGATAAGTTCAAGTCTCCACATACCTTTTAGTCGATGGAGATCCACTAGTTCCTTGAGTAGTCCTTCGTATTGTATGATGATTGCCATCGAGTTCTTGAGCTCAACTACACTTTTTATCCTAGTCCGAGACCTTATCTATAGTAGACTAGAAATCAATACTTTATAGTTTTTATCACTAACATTGACAAACATGCTTGAGATATCAACGCATGCGAGTTTGACCGAGCAGTGCTCTAACAACTAGTGTGACCGGTCCTGGTAACTGGAGTAACTGGTCCTAGTAATTGGTGTAACTGGTATTGGTAACTGGTGTATCCATTCCTAGTAATTTGTGTAACCGGTCTAGGTAATTGGTGTGACCGATCCTGGTAACTATTGTGACCGGTCCTGGTAAATGGTGTGACCTGTCCTGGTAATTTGTTTTGGATAGTATCTGTGCCCTCATTGCTTTTAATGTTTAAGCATGATACTTTAGAGTTTGTACATTATAATGGACCTCATTTATCTATAAAATCTCAAATTATTTGAATCCATAATTTATATATATATATAAATTATGGATACTCTCTTTTTTGTAATATAATTTTTCTGAAAGATGCGCAGTAACATGATCGACTTTGGCTAAGAGGGAAGCACCTATCTTACAATGCACCATTTCTCAGTGTATGCTTGTCTAATAAACCATGTATTATGGACACATAAAAAATCAAGGTGGCTAAATAAATTCCCTTCTTGTCACAGGTTAATAAGTGTGTCTATTACCACCCTACACATTTGACACATACATAATTGCTTAATGTGGCCATATACGCATCTACGGCTACATGTGATGGGATTAAACTGAAAACCATGACCAAACGATACCCTATGGATACACTTGGTGGGTTTAGGATTAAACAAATGACCAAATGGTGCACTATGGCTACATGATAACACAAAAAATTTCTATAGTTTCATTGATGACCAATAGCCACGCAAATAACTCGAAACGTGGCTAGGCTGTAAACCAAAAAGTGTGGCCTATGTGAAGGTTTGTACTAGTGCCCATCTTGTATGTCACCATCTATTGCTTACCCCACAATAATGTCACTGTTACGTGCTAAGCAGGGGACTTAATGTTGATGGTGTTTTTTAGTTCAGAGTCAAAACTGTAAAATCCTGTATTTAATGTGCTGTCATCCTGAAAAAGGAACAAAAGACATTTAAAAGTAATGAGTATTCAAACATCTTTACTTATGTATGTATCGAATAATTCGACGTATTTATGAAATTTAACCCATCGCATTAGTTACTAATGCACGATTTGCCTAGTATTTTCCGTGTTATGTTCTCAGTCGAACTCTCATTATTGACATGACATGACATGACGATAAAACTTTCACTCTCAGCAGAGTAACACGAATCTCCCGAAGTGCCAGTGTTGAGACTTGCATAAAAATATCCACACGGGTTACATCACTCTCTGACAAAGAGAATCTCGTATTGACGCGCTTTTAAGTTAGCTTGATCACGCTTGAATTCCTTAAGTAAAACCTAGACTGCAAATATCGGTCTTAAAAATGATCATGACCACACAATTTGGCTGCATGTTTCAGCAAACCTAGACCACTCCTGTCAGGACTAGGTAATCATCATATTGAGTAACAGTGGTCCCACCAATGCCCTAATCAGTCGAACCCTGTTTAGCATACCCAGGCACCGTCGAACACCACACCCAAGCATGAGTGGTCACGCTGTCGATAGAAATCTCAAATGAGCTAGACTGTTCAAAACGGTCTCAGAGGCATCGTGAACGTCCAACTTTTCCAGCCTGGATGGAAGGCTTGGATCCTCCTACGAATAGTTAAGGAAGTGCCATCATGATCATTGGCAGGCCCACTAGTGGTCTAGTTGATCGATCGACTTGCATACGGAAAACATATAGAGATCCCAATCGCTTACTCAAACATGGGCATTCATGCTGCGTAAAATAGCTCAAACGAAATGAGACCGGCAAAGGCGGTCTCAAAATGCATCACGCCTGTCCAACTTAGCCGACCTAGTTCGATGGCTTAGATCGCATCTTGAGATATCAAAGAAGCGCGGACGTGTATGCCGATGACCCAGATACACCCACGGTTGATCGACTTGCTCACGGCAATCCAAGAACATATAAAATCGTTCACCCAAAGTAGGGTGAACGCGCTGCTTTAGAAACCCTAAATTACGTATGTGGCAACACACTACTACCGCAAATCGATCACAACCATCTTGTTAGAGAATTTCTCGGTCGACCTCGCATGCATTGCTATCTCAAGCATGTTTTCAATGTTAGTGATCAAAACTATAAGTCTTGTTTTCTAGTATACTATAGATAAGGTCTCTGACTAGGATAGAAAGTGTAGTTGAGCTCAATAACTCCATGGAGATCATCATACAAGATGAAGTACTACTCAAGGAACCGGTGGATCTTCATCAACTAAAAGGTATGTGGAGACTTGAACTTATCTATCACTCAAAAGTCTATCTACTCTATTTTATATCTTGAGACAAAAGTTGTTTTGCTATATAGACTTAGATTATACACATGTGGCATTTCGAGCCGAGTTTATCTCGCCTATCTATTTCTCTAAATATATGTTGGTAAAGCTTTCGCTTTAGACAAGTTCATCTTTACCTAGTGATGAAAGTCATGTTATGTTTTAATCTCTTTGAAAATTGCTCAGACGAAAAATGGTTTGTGAATAACAACTATATAACGTCCTCTGAGAATGTTTCATGATTGGAATAGGAGTTTAGATAATATAACCATTGGAGGATATAAGCATTGTTGTGGAAACACACATACACACACATATATATATATATAAGTCTTTATTACTTGAACCAAAATTTGCGAACTTTGTTGATCAAGTGAACCGGAATAGTGCTTGAACTAAGTCCGCAAACTGACGAAGTTCTCAAACCCGAGAGTTTTTATTGGAGTTAGTGAACTCCATCCGGGAACTCAAGTCCGTCAACCCAGTCCGCGAAGTTGAGTAGGTTATGTCTAAAAACGATGTTTGTGAACTTATATCTTTATAAACTAAGGAATGTATTTGCAAACCTTGGCTATATAGTTCATAAACTGATTCGAGTGAATCAAATCGTTTTTCCTTGAATTGTGTCTTGTGTAGTACATAAGATTTCCTTGCAATTGAACAACTCTCTAACTAGCTCATTTGAGTCATTTGAACTAGTTATGGTGTAGAAGAATATGGTTGATATGAAAGTTTGGGTACGGTTACACAAGCCTAGAAACGTGCATTACATGTGTGTATAAAAAGCTATGTTTTCAATCTAACGGTTGTTAAATATTAGCTTGAATCTAATCAGGTTTTCATCTAACGGTGAATATTGAATGCTTTGTTACCAAGCTAACAATGATTGCAAACCCTGATTTGAAAGACTATATAAAGGATAACTCTAGCAACTGGAAAAACTAATCCCCACACATTTTGTGTGATACTAGTTGTGCTAAACTAGAGTCGATTCTCCTTTAACCTTTGGTTTCTTCTTCTAAACCAGGTTAACGACTTAAAGACTTCATTGGGATTGTGAATCCAGACCTATACTAATTTTCTTGTATTTGTGTGATCTGATCTAGCATTTTCTATCGTGCGAGTACAATTGAAGCAATTGGCTTGAGATTTATATCTCCGATACTTGAGATCGGGTTGTTACAATCTCCTTTTCCATGGTTTTGTGCAAACAACGTCAAACATATCCCTTGGTTGCAATGTCACAGAGGTATATACTTTCAATGGTGACCAAGTATGAAAGTAGAAGTCATCAAATATTCATACCCATTATCAACTTAGATCCAAAAATAAACATTGAATAACTTGGTAGGAACAAAGTAGTGGGAACAGGTGGGTACAATTACAAGGTATTTCAGTCGGTTATTATCCAAGCGCTCTCTTCACGAAATTATCAAGATCATCAACAAAAGTAAAATGGGGAGGAGAAATCGTTAATTTGAAAAATAAAGGACAACATACTTCGACTCAAATGGGTAGCGGTCATTTCCCTTCTGAAGGTGGTTTGAAGACATCGAGTTATTTTAATTGGGTTCAAGTATCTGATGAAAATAACATGATCAAGGATTCTGAAAATGTTAGGACACAATCTACGAATCGAAACTACTATAATTTGAAAATTGACGACGAACATTATGGTACAAATGGTTATGGTTTTTATTATGGAGGTCCGGTTATAATGATAAATGCCAATAATTAAATACATAGCCCTTTCTTCCCATAAAAAGTGAGGCTTTTCCTTTTTAAAAGTGTATGGTTTGTTCTAAAGTTTATTTAATAAGAGGACTTTTATTTATTGTTAGAAAATGGATATCAAAATATTATATATATATATATATATATATATATATTTGATATATCTCAATTATTGTGTATTTTTGGGTGAAAGTACTTTTAGGTTCAAGATATAAAAATCGTATAAGACGAGCGCCACTAACACATTACCCCACTTCTCCATCACTCAACCACTCTCACTTCCTACGAGATGAGGGTGGTTCAATTATGACTTGTATAAATAGGTTTCTACCTATTTCGGCCAAATGACAGAGCTTTGGTTAACAATAACACAGTATCCAAAAAAACGCCGAGAATTAATAGCTTAAAATCCGCAAGGCAGTTCCATATTCTGATACAAGTCATAAAATAACCACACTTTCAGAATTAACTATTCTGATATCAACACCTTCTTCTCTTCCCTCCCTAAGATCAACCCTTCTCCTTCACTTTGTGACCGAAGCAAGACTGGAACGGCCATTTCTTGGTATGGCCAGGATTATACAGATTGATCTCTTAAATCTAATGTATCACTCACATGCATTGCATTTATTAGGTCCAAATTCATTTCTCATCAACACATCCAAATTTACCGAAACCGAAAGAAACATCTTTTACCCATAAACAGTTTTAAATGAGTATTTTCCTACTTCATTTTGATGATTTAGCGAGCGAGCATCTTGTGCTTTCACTTCATGTTGAGCGAGTATCTAGTACTTTGATTCTTTTAAATGAGTATATAACACTTCATTTTCGGTTTTGTAAGATTTAGTGAGTATCAATATACTTCACTTTCTGTTGTACTTTAGTTCCGCGAGAATCTTGTGCTTCACTGGTTTTCCTCTAAGTGTTTAATCGAGTCTGATTTTGTGCACACTCTTCACGTGACATTTTAGTCTACTCCATTGATTTAATTTGGGAGTTTTGTAATGAGGGACGAAACTCTAAATATGTGTGGTAATTGGGGTAATTTGTTAATTACTCAACAAATAAGATAAAAATGTCAAATTCACACTCCTTAGAGGAGTTTCCACAAAGATGGATTGAAAGTAAAAATTGTACTTTCACAGATAGTTGACATTCTCTAAGGTATATGGAGAGACCGAAACACATAAATGCTAAGAATCGATGGAATTTATTACCAAATATATTTTTGCATTTATGATATAAATATCTCATTAGGATAAAGAAAATCTAAAAGAAAATCAGACACAAAATAAAATCATACATTAAATAAACGAGTATGGTCATACCAACAGAAAACCATACACACATATATATATAATTTTATGATTAAACTTCTCCATCAGACGTATTGCATTCGTGTATTTTATTGATTAAAATGTCGAAATTTACCGAGTTCACATTTGGATTATCATATTAATAATATCCGTTAATGAAGGATTAATTGAACGAAGAACGACTACAAAAGTGGTATACAAAGCAATAATCGAAACCATTAAGGTGAGTAATATTTTTAAGTTAATGCATATATTTAATATCATGATTATTGAAATATTTATGCGTACATTCTTATCTCGTTGATTTTTATCTTGTAGGTCGGAAACACAAAGACCATTGATTGTTATGATATTTACGGACAACCTAGTCTTAACCATGCTTCACTTTGTAATCATATGATACAAGTTTATTACATATTTTTATAAAAAAAATTACTCATTATATATATAAACACTTAATAAATTACTTAATTTTTATTTGCATGCAACAGATGAGACTAATGTTGAACCTAAAAGGAACAAAATCAGATATTTCCGGAACACTTGAAGTTACACAAACTTGGCATAAGTACGGATCATGTCCTGAAGGAAGTATCCCTATACAGAGAAAATGAAAAAATTATAATCCCAGAATTCTGCGCAAACATTATTATACAAGATTATCACCTTTTAAGACTCCTGTTACATCAAAATCAAACAACACTATAGATAAATATAATTTCCATGAGGTATACAAAATCACATATCATCGTTATTATTTTTTATTTGCAATATCTGTAAATATATGGTTGTAGTGATTAAGATATGTATTTTTACAGTACGCTATAATTGGGGTGCAAGGTAATTTTCTTGGAGCGCAAGCAAAAATAAATATTTGGACACCATTTACTGAAGCACATGAAGTGAGTATATCTCAAATGTGGGTTTTTTCTGGTGAAGAAGATAAAGATATCAATATTATTGAAGCTGGATGTCATGTAAGTTATTCTTCCATATGATATGAAAATGAATTTACAAAATTTTGTGGGGCACAATAGAATTTTCAAATTTATTCTTAATTAGGTGTACAAGGACATGAATGGTGACAACCAGACCAGATTTTTCATATAATGGACAGTAAGTATTATTACCCCTTTTGTTATATGAAATGGCATGGCGATGACGATGTCTTATCTTCGAAGGACATCAATTATTAATTTTTTATTTCTTGTTATTATTATTAATTTCTTAAGAAGATCAAATCATTTAATTGTTATTATTTCTTGCTAGATGGACGGATACTTGAGATAGGGTTGCTACAATCTCCTTTGCCATGGTTTTGTGCAAACAACGTCAAATATCTCCCTTGGTTGCAATTTCACAAAGGTATCTACTTTCAATGGTGACCAAAAAGATGCCACCTTCAGTATTCGAAAGGTATGAAAGTAGAAGTCATCAAATATATATTCATACCCATTATCATCTTAGATCCAAAAATAAACATTGGATAACTTGGTAGAACCAAAGTAGTGGAAACTGGTGTGCACAATTACAAGGTATTTCAGTCGGTTATTATCTAAGCGCTCTCTTCACGGAATTATCAAAATCATCAACAAAATTAGAATGAGGAGGAGAAATCATTAATTTGAAAAATAAAGGACAACATACTTCGACTCAAATGGGTATCGGTCATTTCCCTTCTGAAGGTGGTTTGAAGACATCGAGTTATTTTAATTAGGTTCAAGTATTTGATGAGAATAACATGATCAAGGACCCTGAAAATGTTAGGAAAAAATCTAAGAATCCAAACTGCTATAATTTGAAAATTGACGACGAACATTATGGTACAAATGGTTATGGTTTTTATTATGGAGGTCCCGGTTATAATTATAAATGCCAATAATTAAATACATAGCCCTTTCGCCCCATAAAAAGTGAGGATTTTCGTTTTTAAAAGTGTATGGTTTGGTCTAAAGTTTATTTAATAAGAGGACTTTTATTTATTGTTAGAAAATGGATTTCAAAATATTACGTTATTTTTTTTTATATATCTCAAATACTGTGTATTTTTGGGTGAAAGTACTTTTAGGTTCAAGATATCAAAATCGTACAAGACGAGCGCCACTTACACATTACCCCACTTCTACATCACTCGACCAGTCTCACTTCCTACGAGATGAGGGTGCGTCTAATGATGACTTGTATAAATAGGTTTCTACCTATTTCGGCCAAATGACAGAGCTTTATTTAACAATAATACAGTATCCAAAAAAACATTGAGAACTGATAGCTCAAAATCCACAAGCCAGATCCACATTCTGATACAAGTCATCAAATAACCACACTTTCAGAATCAACCATTCTGATCTCAACGCCTTCTTCGCTTCCCTCCCTAAGATCAACCCTTCTCCTTCACTTTGTGACCGAAGCAAGACTGGAACAGCCATTTCTTGGTTTATGCCAGGATTATACAGATTTATCTCTCAAATCTAAAGTAGCACTCATGTGTATTGCATTTGTTTAGGTCTAAATTCGTTTCTCATCAACACACCCAAATTTACCAAAATCGAAAGAAACAGTTTTTACCCATAAACAGTTTGAAATGAGTATTTTCCAACTTCATTTTGATGATTTAGCGAGCATCTTGTTATTTCACTTCATGTTGAGAGAGTATCAAGTACTTTAATTCTTTTAAATGAGTATATAAGATTTTATTTGCGGTTTTGTAAGATTTAGAGAGTATCAATATACTTCACTTTCTATTGCACTTTAGTTCCGCGAGAATCTTGTGCTTCACTGGTTTTCCTATAAGTGCTTAATCGAGTCTGATTTTGTGCACACTCTTCCCGTGACATTTTAGTCTCTTCCATTGATTTAATTTTGAAGTTTTGTAATAAGGGACGAAACTCTAAATATGCGTGGTAATTGGGGTAATTTTTTAATTACTCAACAAATAAGATAAAAATGTCAAATTCACACTTCTTAGAGGAGTTTCCACAAAGATGGATTCTAAGTAAAGATTGTACTTTCACAGACTAGTTGACATTCTCCAAGGTATATGGAGAGACAGAAACACATAAATGCTAAGAATCGATGGAATTTATTACCAAATATATTTTTTCATTTATGAAAAAGAAAATCTGAAAGATATAAATGAATAAGATAATTTATAAGAAAGAATCAGACACAAAAGAAAATCATACATTAAATAAACGAGTACGGTCATACCAAAAGAAAACCATACATATATATATAATTTTATGATTAACCTTATCCATCAGCCGTATTGCATTCTTGTATTTTATTGATTAAAATGTCGAAATTTACCGAGTTCACATTTGGATTATCATATTGATAATATCCGTTAATGAAAGATTAATTGAAGGAAGAACGACTACGAAAGCGGTAAAAAAAGCAATAATCAAAATCATTAAGGTGAGTAATATTTTTAAGTTAATGCATATATTTAATATCATGATTATTGAAATATTTATGCGTACATACTTATCTCGTTGATTTTTATCTTGTAGGTCGGAAACGCAGAGACCATTGATTGTTATGATATTTACAGACAACCTAGTATTAACCATCCTTTGCTTTGTAATCATACGATATAGGTTTATTACATATTTTTTAAAAAATTTACTCGTGATATATATAAACACTTAATAAATTACTTAATTTTTATTTTCATGCAACAGATGAGACCAACGTTGAACCTAAAAGGAACAAAATCAGATATTTCCAGAATACTTGAAGTTACACAAACTTGGCATAAGTACGGATCATGTCCTGAAGGAACTATCCCTATTCGAAGAAAGGGAAAAAATTATAATCCCACAATTTTGCGCAAACATCATTATACAAGATCATCACCTTTTAAGACTCTTGTTACATCAAAATCAAACAACACTATATATAACTATAGTTTCCATGAGGTATACAAAATCACATATCATCGTTATTATTTTCTATTTGCAATATGTGTAAATATATGGTTGTAGTGATTAAGATATGTATTTTTATAGTACGCCGTAATTGGGGTGCAAGGTAATTTTCTTGGAGCGCAAACAAAAATTAATATTTGGACACCATTTACTGAAGCACATGAAATGAGTATATCTCAAATTTGGGTTTTTTCTGGTGAAGAAGATAAAGATATCAATACTATTGAAGCTGGATGGCATGTAAGTTATTCTTCCATATGATATGAAAATGAATTTATAAAATTTTGTGGGGCATAAGGGAATTTTCAAATTTATTCTTAATTAGGTGTACAAGGACATGAATGGTGACGACCAGACCAGATTTTTCATATACTGGACAGTAAGTATTATTCCCCTTTTTGTTATATGAAATGGCATGCTGATGACGATGTCTTATCTTTGAAGGACATCAATTATTAATTTTTTTATTTCTTGTTATTATTATTAATTTCTTAAGAAGATCAAATCATTTAATTGATATTATTTCCTGCTAGATGGACGGATACTTGAGATCGGATTGTTACAATCTCCTTTGCCATGGTTTTGTGCAAACAACGTCAAATATCTCCCTTGGTTGCAATTTCACAGAGTTATCTACTTTCAATGGTGAGCAAAAAGATGCCACCTTCAGTATTCGAAAGGTATGAAATTAGAAGTCATCAAATATTTATACCCATTACCATCTTTGATCTAAAATTAAACATTGAATAACTTGGCAGGACCAAAGTAGTGGAAACTGGTGGGTACAGTTACAAGGTATTTCAGTTGGTTATTATCCAAGCGCTCTATTCACGGAATTATCAAGATCAGCAACAAATATAGAATGGGGAGGAGAAATCGTTAATTTGAAAAATAAAGGACAACATACTTCGACTCAAATGGGTAGCGGTCATTTCCCTTCTGAAGGTGGTTTGAAGACATCGAATTATTTTAATTGGGTTCAAGTATTTGATGAAAATAACATGATCAAGGACCCTGAAAATGTTAGGACAAAATCTACGAATCCAAACTGCTATAATTTGAAAATTGACGACGAACATTATAGTACAAATGGTTATGGTTTTTATTATGGAGGTCCCGGTTATAATGATAACTGCCAATAATTAAATACATAGCCCTTTCGTCCCATAAAAAGTGAGGCTTTTCCTTTTTAAAAGTGTATGGTTTGGTCTAAAGTTTATTTAATAAGAGGACTTTTATTTATTGTTAGAAAATGGATTTCAAAATTTTACATTAAATTTTATTTTTTTATATATCTCAATTATTGTGTATTTTTGGGTGAAAATACTTTTAGGTTCAAGATATCAAAATCGTACAAGACGAGCGCCACTTACACATTACCATACTTCTCCATTACTCAACCACTCTCACTTCCTACGGGATGAGGGTGTGTTCAATTATGACTTGTACAAATAGGTTTCTACCTATTTCGGACAAATGACATAGCTTTGGTTAACAATAACACATTATCCAAAAAAACACTGAGAACTGATAGCTTAAAACCGCAAGCCATTTCCACATTCTGATACAAGTCATAAAATAGCCACACTTTCAGAATTAACCATTCTGATATCAACACATTCTTCGCTTCCCTCCCTAAGATCAACCCTTCTCCTTCATTTTGTGACTGAAGTAAGACTGGATCGGCCATTTCTTGGTTTAGGCATGGATTGTACAGATTGATCTCTCAAATCTAAAGTAGCACTCCCGTGCATTTCATATTTTAGGTCTAAATTCGTTTCTCATCAACACACCCAAATTTACCAAAACCGAAAGAAACAGTTTTTACCCATAAACAGTTTTAAATGAGTATTTTCCAACTTCATTTTGATGATTTAGAGAGCATCTTGTGCTTTCACTTCATGTTGAGCGAGTATCAAGTACTTTAATTCTTTTAAATGAGTATATAAGATTTCATTTGCGGTTTTGTAAGATTTAGCGAGTATCAATATATACTTCACTTTCTATTGCACTTTAGTTCCGCGAGAATCTTGTGCTTCACTGGTTTTCCTATAAGTGCTTAATCGAGTCTGATTTTGTGCACACTCTTCCCGTGACATTTTAGTCTCTTCCATTGATTTAATTTTGAAGTTTTGTAATAAGGGACGAAACTCTAAATATGCGTGGTAATTGGGGTAATTTGTTAATTACTCAACAAATAAGATAAAAATATCAAATTCACACTTCTTAGAGGAGTTTCCACAAAGATGGATTCTAAGTACAAATTGTACTTTCACAGACTAGTTGACATTCTCCAAGGTATATGGAGAGACAGAAACACATAAATGCTAAGAATCGATGGAATTTATTACCAAATATATTTTTGCATTTATGAAAAAGAAAATCTGAAAGATATAAATGAATAAGATAATTTATAAGAAAGAATCAGACACAAAAGAAAATCATACATTAAATAAACGAGTACGGTCATACCAAAAGAAAACCATACATATATACATATATATATATATATATAATTTTATGATTAACCTTCTCCATCAGCCGTATTGCATTCTTGTATTTTGTTGATTAAAATGTCGAAATTTACCGAGTTCACATGTTGGATTATCATATTGATAATATCCGTTAATGAAAGATTAATTGAAGGAAGAACGACTATGAAAGCGGTAAACAAAGCAATAATCAAAACCATTAAGGTGAGTAATATTTTTAAGTTAATGCATATATTTAATATCATGATTATTGAAATATTTATGCGTACATACTTATCTCGTTGATTTTTATCTTGTAGGTCGGAAACGCAGAGACCATTGATTGTTATGATATTTACAGACAACCTAGTCTTAACCATCCTTTGCTTTGTAATTATACGATACAGGTTTATTACATATTTTTTTAAAAATTTACTCGTTATATATATAAACACTTAATAAATTACTTAATTTTTATTTTCATGCAACAGATGAGGCCAACGTTGAACCTAAAAGGAACAAAATCAGATATTTTCGGAACACTTGAAGTTACACAAACTTGGCATAAGTACGGATCATGTCCTGAAGGAACTATCCCTATTCGAAGAAAGGGAAAAAATTATAATCCCACATTTTGCGCAAACATCATTATACAAGATCATCACCTTTTAAGACTCTTGTTACATCAAAATCAAACAACACTATAGATAAATATAATTTCCATGAGGTATACAAAATCACATATCATCGTTATTATTTTCTATTTGCAATATGTGTAAATATATGGTTGTAGTGATTAAGATATGTATTTTTACAGTACGCCGTAATTGGGGTGCAAGGTAATTTTCTTGGAGCGCAAGCAAAAATAAATATTTGGACACCATTTACTGAAGCGCATGAAATGAGTATATCTCAAATTTGGGTTTTTTCTGGTGAAGAAGATAAAGATATTAATACTATTGAAGCTGGATGGCATGTAATTTATTCTTCCATATGATATGAAAATGAATTTATAAAATTTTGTGGGGCATAAGAGAATTTCCAAATTTATTCTTAATTAGGTGTACAAGGACATGAATGGTGACAACCAGACCAGATTTTTCATATACTGGACAGTAAGTATTATTCCCCTTTTTGTTATATGAAATGGCATGGTGATGACGATGTCTTATCTTTGAAGGACATCAATTATTAATTTTTTTTATTTCTTTTTATTATTATTAATTTCTTAAGAAGATCAAATCATTTAATTGATATTATTTCTTGCTAGATGGACGGATACTTGATATCGGGTTGTTACAATCTCCTTTGCCATGGTTTTGTGCAAACAACGTCAAATATCTCCCTTGGTTGCAATTTCACAGAGGTATCTACTTTCAATGGTGAGAAAAAAGATGCCACCTTCAGTATTCGAAAGGTATGAAAGTAGAAGTCATCAAATATTTATACCCATTATCATCTTTGATCCAAAAATAAACATTGAATAACTTGGCAGGACCAAAGTAGTGGAAACTGGTGGGTACAGTTACATGGTATTTCAGTTGGTTATTATCCAAGCGCTCTATTCATTGAATTATCAAGATCAACAACAAATATAGAATGGGGAGGAGAAATCGTTAATTTGAAAAATAAAGGACAACATACTTCGACTCAAATGGGTAGCGGTCATTTCCCTTCTGAAGGTGGTTTGAAGACATCGAGTTATTTTAATTAGGTTCAAGTATTTGAAGAAAATAACATGATCAAGGACCCTGAAAATGTTAGGACAAAATCTACGAATCCAAACTGCTATAATTTGAAAATTGACGACGAACATTATAGTACAAATGGTTATGGTTTTTATTATGGAGGTCCCGGTTATAATGATAACTGCCACTAATTAAATACATAGCCCTTTCGTCCCATAAAAAGTGAGGCTTTTCCTTTTTAAAAGTGTATGGTTTGGTCTAAAGTTTATTTAATAAGAGGACTTTTATTTATTGTTAGAAAATGGATTTCAAAATTTTACATTAAATTTTTTTTTTATATATCTCAATTATTGTGTATTTTTGGGTGAAAATACTTTTAAGTTCAAGATATCAAAATCGTACAAGACGAGCGCCACTTACACATTACCATACTTCTCCATCACTCAACCACTCTCACTTCCTACGAGATGAGGGTATGTTCAATTATGACTTGTACAAATAGGTTTCTACCTATTTCGAACAAATGACAGAGCTTTGGTTAACAATAACACAATATCCAAAAAAACACTGAGAACTGATAGCTTAAAACCGCAAGCCATTTCCACATTTTGATACAAGTCATAAAATAGCCACACTTTCAGAATTAACCATTCTGATATCAACAATTCTTCGCTTCCCTCCCTAAGATCAACCCTTCTCCTTCATTTTGAGACTCAATCAAGACTGGATCGGCCATTTCTTGGTATAGGCATGGATTGTACAGATTGATCTCTCAAATCTAAAGTAGCACTCCCGTGCATTTCATATTTTAGGTCTAAATTCGTTTCTCATCAACACACCCAAATTTACCAAAACCGAAAGAAACAGTTTTTACCCATAAACAGTTTTAAATGAGTATTTTCCAACTTCATTTTGATGATTTAGCGAGCATCTTGTGCTTTCACTTCATGTTGAGCGAGTATCAAGTACTTTAATTATTTTAAATGAGTATATAAGATTTCATTTGTGGTTTTGTAAGATTTAGCGAGTATCAATATACTTCACTTTCTATTGCACTTTAGTTCCGCGAGAATCTTGTGCTTCACTGGTTTTCCTATAAGTGCTTAATCGAGTCTGATTTTGTGCACACTCTTCCCGTGACATTTTAGTCTCTTCCATTGATTTAATTTTGAAGTTTTGTAATAAGGGACGAAACTCTAAATATGCGTGGTAATTGGGGTAATTTGTTAATTACTCAACAAATAAGATAAAGATGTCAAATTCACACTTCTTAGAGGAGTTTCCACAAAGATGGATTCTAAGTAAAGATTGTACTTTCACAGACTAGTTGACATTCTCCAAGGTATATGGAGAGATAGAAACACATAAATGCTAAGAATCGATGGAATTTATTACCAAATATATTTTTGCATTTATGAAAAAGAAAATCTGAAAGATATAAATGAATAAGATAATTTATAAGAAAGAATCGGACAAAAAAAAAATCATACATTAAATAAACGAGTACAGTTATTGTAGTTGCAGGAAATCCTACAATACATCCCTTACAAGAATTCATAATAATCATCACATTTCTTAGAATCAATAATGACACTTTTATTAATTGGGTTCAGAAATTATACAAGAAGGAAATGAAATCAAGAATACAAACACTGTTCTAGACTTTCTCTCTTCTCAACACTCCAAAAATTATTCCTCCTCCTTACGCCTATTCATCTCTTTATATAGGGTATTACATAGTGGATGACAACTAAGTTGACCTTTATTTTCGGATCTGGCTTGTGAGATTCTCGCAAGTATACAAATGTTTAATTTGCGATATTCCTAAATCTCGCAAGATCTTCACACGTTTCTCATGTTTTGGCTGTCGTCATCTGTTGCGTCGTTTCTGTAATTATTATGTGATATATTCGTCAGGGTGTTGTTGTTGACGATTTATCAAGAGTATTAATGTTGCGATATTCTGATCCTACATCTTGCCTCTTCTCATGTCGTCTCTACGAGAGAATTTCACCAGAAATCGTATTTCTAAATGCCAAAAATATTTATTTCTCTTGTAAAGTTCTCTATTGACAAGGTTCCGTGAATTAAGCATAACCGCATACACGTGTAAAATATTCTTCTGATCACCAGCACATTCAACGTTATCCGGTCAACCCTTTTTTGTCTATTTAAGAAGGGATTTATTAGAGAAATAATTTTCTTTCTTTTACTTCGTCTTCTTCACCTCTACGTTTTCTGTGAATCTTCATCGTCTGCAACTTTTCCTCTTTGATTTTCACGGATTCACCTTTCTGCTACTGTTCTCATGGAATCATCAAGGTTAGTTTTCTTTTATCTTTTTCTGATTTTGCTGAAACTGATCTTGTTTTATTTGATTTTGATCGTCGTTGTGTAATTCCCATACTATTTTCTGTTTCAACAAAAGTACCTCTGGCATCAAAATTACAGTTCAGAACCCTAATATCCCCTTGAGTTCGTAGCCCAAGGTCGTATAAAGGAAAAGAAAGTCTGTGAATCATAAGGTTGTAAGAAACCTTATTCTCTTAATAATAATATTGTTGCCTCTGTTTCTTATCTGGATTGTGATTCGCAGGGTGATGGAGATGCTAATAAACCCCCCAAGAAATATCGCCACCTTAAAATTGTTGAAACTTCTGTTGTATTTCCCACCTTTACTCATGTAGCTTCTCCTTTAATACATGTAGTTGCAGGAAATCCTACAATACATCCCTCATAAGAATTCATGACAATGAACACAGTTCTTGAGATAAAAAACAACCCATTTTTTATTAATTGAATCTAGAAATTTTACAAGAATGAAATGAAATCAAGAATACAACACTGTTTTGGACTTTCTCTCTCTTTTAAACTTTCTCAACACTCTCAAAAATTATCTCTCTTTTCCTTAAGCCTATTCAGCTATTTATATATCATTTTACACAATGGATGACAGCTATGATATCCCTTATTTTCAGATCTGGATTGCGATACTCTCGCAAGAGTTCTAATGTTAACCTTCGAAAACATTATAAACTTCGCAGGATCAACATACTTTTCTCGTGTTAAGCTATCATCATTGGTTACGTCACTTTTGTTAATCAATCTGCGACGGCTTCGCAATGTTGTAGATGACACTTTCGCAAGTTGGTTACTGTTGCGATATTATGATCCTACATCTTTCCTTTTCTCATGTCTTCTATGTGAAGGGGAGAATGTCATGATAAACCGTTCTTCAAAATGCCGCAACTGTTCATCTTTTCATATTCTTCTATACTGACACGATTCTGTACTTTGCATGAATTTTGTTACATGTATCTCTTCTTCCATCCATATCTTGACACGTCTTTTTCAACCACTGCTTTTTAACCGCTCACTGCCACTCTTCGCATTAAATGCATTTACCTTCTCGAGAATTTCTACTCTCTCTATATATTCTCTTTATTCTTCTCTTCTCTTCTTTTTTACTTTCTATTTTATTTTCTATGCAACTTCGCTTCCATGTTCTTCCGTAACTTCCGCTCCTGCTACTGTAATTTTTCTTGATTCTCCTTCTTACGGTTTTTACCATCTTCTTCATTTCCATATTAAAAATGCCTCTAGCTGGTCATAAGAATAAAGTTGCCTTTGAAGAAACTAGAAAGAAATTTCAAACCAGAGGTTTTATTTTATCTCATGTTCCTGGTCAAAACCCTAAATATGATCTTACTGCCAAGTTATTTTCTGATCATCCTTGCAATCATGGAAATATCATAATCTCGCTAGGTCAGCTTCAAGCTGGTATCCCTATTCCTCTCTGTGATCTTGATCTCCCTTTGTTTTATGAAATACTTTCTCACGTGAATTTTTCGCGAGCAGTATATAAATTGAGTGGGGACTATATTCACCTAATGATCGAGTTTGCGAATCGTGGTGCTGGTAAGGGATATCTTTATCCCTCAAAAAAAAAAAATCCTAGGTTCCCCGAAGTTGCGATTATTCTTGCGAAGTATATTGTAGAAAATTTCTTTGTGAATTATGAGATAATTCCCATGAAGAAAGATAATACTTACTGGGGCATTCATTTGAAGAAGAAGGATGATGTTGATAATGATAAGATACTTATGCAAGACATTGATTGGCATCCTAGCCATAATACAACCCCGCGACATTCTAACGATGATAAGTGGTGTATCTTCCCATTAATCCTAGAGGGTCCGTATATCTCCGGCTCTCATGTTTTACCTATGAATCTCACATTGTACCATAGTTATACTTTATGTTAACTGTTCTTTAATTTCTTTCACAGACTAGGAGGGCTTGTTTCACTGTTGCCTCAGATTTGGAGAAAAGGTTTACGGCTCTTGAAAAGAAGACTACTCAACTTCGCAGAAAAAATGAAGAATTAGAAGCTTAGGTTGTTGATCTTCGCATAAAAAAATGAGGAATTGGAGGTTGAAGCTACTGGTCTTCGCAAAAAGAATAAATAGCTAGAGATTGATGCTTCAATCGACAATCACAATATATCTAGTCTTGAAGATGCCAATAAGCAGCTATATGGTATGAAAAATTCCCTATTTCCCTTAATTCCTTTATCCCATTATTTTATCTTATCTGAGCAACCATTTTTGCAGATATTTATGGTCTTTCTGATGAGGCTACACTCCTTCGTTATTTTCCTGACCCTATAGATGATGATACCCTTCTTGATCGCCTTAATAATTCTTTAAATAGTTATTCAGATGATAAAATTAAATCTCTATCCATAAATGAACTCAGATCCAAACTTCGCCTCTTAGAAATTGACCACAGATCCGGCCTGAGTACGGCTAATAAATTTAAACGTTTCTACCTTAACTCTAAAGAGGAAATCAATGCTTTAAGAACCAAGAACAATGACCTCATAGATGATAAAGATCGCATTTCTAACCAAGGTGCCAAAACCTTAGAAAAATTCCAGGAAACTCTTCTTGAGGTCCAAATTGAAAGAGATGAACTTAAACGCAAAAATGCTGTGCTCTGCGAAAGAGAGAACCAAACTCGCTCCCGTCTTCTCATAAATGATGACGATGAATTTGCTTGGGCAGCAAAAGTTCTAGATGATGCCAGGAATAATCTAGGTGTACATGTTAGTCTTCAAGTTGATCATATAGCCTTGATTAGAGTCATGATTTCTGACAGAGAAGGCTGTTAATTGTTCTTCCTTATTGATTATTCGTCTTTTATAGATTTTCGCAAAGTTACTGATTCATTGATATGTATTTGTAAGAAATGAGGAGAGATATCTTAATAGAATTGAAGACCTTGAGAATGAGAAGGGACAACTCGCAAAGACTCTTTCTTCTCGCAACGATAAATGTTGTAGACTGAAGAATCAGTTGAAAATTACTGTTGCGAATTTTAAGAATGATGCTATTCATTTTCGAAATCATACTATCAAAATGGTTGGCGATGACCATAAAATTCCACATTCCACATATCCCTATCTTTTAGATGAAGTCCCAGAGAATGTTCCTTCTCTGGTAATCTTTGATAGTGAAGCTGATAAAGAAGAAGGGTCTGAAGAAGATGAGGAAAAGTCTGATGAAGGATCTGATGAAGATAAAGAAGAAAAATCTAATGAAGAGTTTGATGAAGATTATGATGAATCAAGCAAGAAATAGATTTTGCTTCCTTCTTCGATTTTTTGTAAATCTTGTAAATTTGTTCTTTGATTTTCTATTCTCGTAATCAATCACTGCAAATTTCTCCAATCTTCAATATAAGTTTTATTTCTTTTGTTTCTTCCTGCGCGTGTTAGAAAAACAATTTTTCCTTGCAATATATTTAATCAAGATATAATTGTCTTTTTATTTTATGCATAAATTTGTCATATGGAAACAAATAACATTTTCTTATTCAATGCATTCCCATACTTGCCTCTGTGATTTGTATTCATATGAAAGATTGAGCAAGTAACCTTTGTTCAGCAAGATTATTACGAAAGTTTCGCAGTTATTTTTGCATAATCTCGCAATCACATATTGTAGGATTTCATTCTTTCTTGTATTCTTATGTGGTCTTATTTTTCCTTCCTAAGTAAATGGCTTATTTTGCTACTTTTTTTCATTGCGAAAAAATCGCAGGACGTCTTTGCATTTCATGTAAAAACCCCTTGATCTTGCCTTATCTATTTTTCTCTTTTGATTTTTGTAACGAAAATATGACATGCCTAAATATTCTTGAGAAAATAAATCCCCATGACATTGTCGTCTTGTGACAAAATCGCATGACGTATTTACACTTTCATGTACTGACCCATTGATCTCATCTTATCTTTTCCTTTTTGTATTTTTGCCTCTTCAGGATTGTTGCACAAATATGACAAGCCTAAATAATCTTGCGAAAATATAGCCTCATGACATTTGCGTCTTAAGACACTTATCAGCTCCCTAATGGAGGGTGCCGCCCTTATCTTCCCCCTGGTTTCCCCTTTAAGGATACGTACTTCTGCCATACAAGACTATCTCTTCCCATCCAGTCTTGACAACAACCAGTTGTTTTCGCAGCCTCTTATCCATTTTTCCTATATGGCTTATGGTTACGAGACTGCACCCTAAGTAGGGTTTTCTTCAGGCCGAGTGCATTATAGCCAAGACTTGTCAAGAATGGAAAGGTATACTCCAGACTCCCCTGACACTCTTAACTCAACCGTGTACCTCGGCGCCTTGGTCATATTATGCACTCCTTAGAAGAGACTCTCAGTCGTTTAACCTAAATCATAAGTCTAGGTTGAAAATCCAAGGTATCTCTCCTGGATAAGTTTTTATTGACCCCATATCTCCATGACTCAAGTTCCAGTAGCGGTGTAACCTTTTCGCTGAGCCACGCAACAGATACCACCTTCTATGACGCACTATAGGTCTTATATTTTCCTCTTGCGACATTTTATTCGCGAACTAGGGTATATGTCATAAAGGTTCGTCCCATTCTAATTATTCTGATTATCCTATTTTTTCATTTCAGCTCTTATTATAATTTTTCAATTCTCATCTTTGTCATTCAAGAAAATAAATTTTTTGAAATTTTTGTAATAATTCAATCATACATTTTTCTTTCTTTTCTCAATTATATCAAATTCTAGGTTTCTTACCTTTGCTGCTTTCTGCCTCTGTGTCATTGGTATTTTCTGCAACTTTCTTACTTTCTGCGAAATTTTCTCCACTGCCTTTTTTCAGTAACATTTTTTCGTTTCTCTTCTCTACTACGTCGACCATTAACCTCTCACTTCTCTACTTTTCTTTAATGTTATGTTTCCAGTTACCTTTCCCTGTAGCTCGTTCTTCGCAAGACTCTACATCAATCTCATAGAATTTCTTTCCTTCCATCCAATCTCCTTTTATAATGCCAATTCCACTGAGATGAGGGAATTTAATTCACCGGTGAAATGTTGATGCTACACCTAAAATTCCATGTAGCCAAGGTCGAACAATTAAGGCGTTGTATGGTAATTCCACGTCGACAACACAGAACAGGATTTCATAAGATAGTCCTTTTAATGGAATCAGCATAGTAACTTCCCCTTCCCCTTTAGGCTTGTTGGAAGTACCATTAAAACCATAGATTTTGTAAGTTGAAGGTATTAAATCTTCATCTCTTCCACCCATAGTTTTATAAGCATGATAGAACAGGATATCCACAGAACTTCCCATATCAATTAAAACATTGTTTAGTGCCCATGTATCCCCAGCTTCATCATCTTCATCGTCATATTTTGGTTTTGGGTTAATCTCTAGTCTCACCACCAATGATTTTTCATGTATTCCACTAGGATCAGGTACTTCTTCTGCGGAAAAAGAAATGATTTGCTTTTGCCATTCTTATAACGGTGAAGCTTTCGTAATATTCATTATTTCTTCCCCATCAGCATCTCTCGTGAAGAATCTTCTCAGAATGTTGTCGTGGAAATCTTCAATTGTTTTGTATGAATGTACAATAGAATGACAAAACAGATTCTTTTCCTTGGCTCCGACCTCTATTACAAATGTTTCTCCTCCCTTTGTTGCATTTACTCTGTGAATTTTTGGTGGTGGTGGTAAGGGTTGAGACTGAGGGTTCCCTACTAGAAAATGATTTAATTTTCCTTGGTCTATCATTCTGAGAATGATTCTCTTTATGTTCCTGCAGTCATTTGTTAAATGCCCATGAAAATGATGGTAAGAAACAAAATTCTTGACTTCGATGATTTGGAAGTGGCTCTTTTCCCATATTCCAGGGTGCTGGTATATTCTCCATCAAGATTATTGATTCCCAAATTTTTTCTACACTAGAATTCAAAGGTGGCATCTTGATCTCTTCACATAGCATCTTATGATTTTCTTATCCTCGGTGAAAGTTATGCTTGTGTCCCCCATAAGTTTCATGTGGCTGATCAAGTCTTTGAATTTTGTTATTTCCACCACAATTATAGAAGTTTGCTTCTCTCTCGAATTTTTCTTGGTCACGACTCCCCATAGCTACTAGATTATGTTGGCTATCACCCATCGTATTTTCTTGCGAAGTGCTCGCCACAGTGTTTATCAATTTAGGTAACAAGCTTGCATTCACAACCTTCAAACTTGTGTTCGCATTGGGATATGATTCCATCTCATTTTGCTTTTCCTCTAGAGCAATATACTCTTCTTGAAGTTATCGCAACTCAGTCATTATGATTGTATTCTTGAGTATAAAAATTTGAATTTACAAAAGGTTGGTTGCGAACATAGCGTTGATGAATGATAGAATAAGATATCTCTCATCCACACGACTAGCCATTTCACCGCACATTGTCTTCCACCTCATGGTTAGATGCTTCAAACTTTCATCAATTTTTTGCTTTAATCTAAATACATCTTCGATGCCAGGTCACGAGGAGTTATTAGTTATATAAGCCCCTAGGAATGTAATCTGCAAGCGGTTGAAAGATGTTATAGTATTCTTGGGTAAACCTTCAAACCACTTCAAAGCCTCCCCCGTTAAGCTTGATGTGAAATACTTTCACAATACAACATCATGATTTTCCCATTGTATCATACACCTCACATAAGCTTTAATGTGTTGAATTGCACAAGTTGTTCCGTCAAAAATGTTATTTAACGCAGGTAGGTTGCACTTTGGGGTATTAATCCTAATTGTACTTCTTGTGTGAATGGAGTTTTTGCATCTTCATTTATAGCCTCATCTAATTGTCTTCTGCCTCCTTATTTACTATTATTTAGCAATCCTCTCATCTCCGCCAATTATTTTAGAATTTGATCATTTACTCCAGGATTTTGTTCCATTGGTCTTTATATTTCCGCTTCTCTTCTTCTACATTCATGCCTGTCTAGTCTTGCGATATTTTGTGTTTCTTCTTCATTATCCTCATCCTGCCTTCTTCTACGATATTCTCTCTCATGAATTCACATGTGATTATGCCTCTCATATTCTTCTGTGCGATTTTCTCTTTCATGAATTCGCACATGGTTTTGTCTCTCATTTTCTTCTCTGCGATTTTGTTCATTCCTTATCAATTCTCTTTGTTGTGTTTCATCCCTCATTTGGACTCTATCATACTATTCATGGATGCTGTCATTATTGAGATTTTGCTCATGCCTCCTTTCTCTATTGTCATGATTATTTTGACGTATTGCCTCTTGGAGATCTTGCTCCTCTAATTCTTCCCCCAGCTTTTCTATTTCACCAGCTAGACGTACTTGTTCAACATAATGTCTCTCGATTTCATCTTTTATTCCTCGCTGGTTTCTTTGAATTTCTCTCCCATATAAGATTCTCCTTCATTCCTCTTGGTCTTCTTCGCCATTTTGATTATTTCGCTCCTGACGTACTCCATTCCCCTGGTTTCTTTCATTTTATCCGTTATGGTTAATTTCGCCATGTGGAATGTAACGATCTTCATTTATTTCTCTTCTCTCGCAACGCTCTCCACTTGGATTTTGTATTTCTTCTCGATTACCATCTCCAATATTTTTCATGGGCGAATTTCATCTCACTTCACTTCTGATTGATCTGGAACTTGACCTTGTAGTACTTCTTGATCTTCTACTTTGTAATCTCATTTTTTCCATTCGCATATCATGATTTTGCCTTGTCAAATTCGCACACTCTTCTACTTCTAACCTCCTCTCTTCGTGTATTCTTTCTCTCAATGCCTATAGTGCTTCAACTCTTTCATCTCCATGAATTATTCCTCCAACTGCTTCCTGATCTCTCTTTGTAGATGTGGAAAAACGATTTGCTGGATTTTACTGAATTAAAGAGTCGACCGTGTGGAGACTCCTTGAACATAGCGAAATGTTAAACCTCACACAGATTCACTACAAGATGGGAGTGCTTTAAGTTTGAGAGATCAATCTGTAGGACCCCGGCCTAAGCCAAGAACAATGGTTGTTCCATAGTCGATTCGGTCACAAGATAGGATGGGTTGATCTGTAGGAGGGAAGATGAGAAATGTGTGAGATCAATGGTGATCTGATATTGTAGGTGTGTTGTGAATTCAGCGTGAAAATGCTCTGAATGATTGAGTTTTGCCTGATTGAGAGTGATTTCTGTGAGTTCGTGTAGACGAAAGATTGTATGTATGAACTTTGATGAGAAATTGCTCGTTTAATAGAATGTTGTTCAAATGTTTGAATTATTGTTTCAATTAGGATTCAGAGATATTTTATAATGGCGAAGTTGAAAACACCATGATCCCATGAAGTGTGACAGTTTGCTGAAATCAGAGAGCGGGGAAGTGGGAAATCGTGTTAAACCAATTACTCATCGTGTGAAGACTTGGTTAATCTTCCACCCACTACTTTGCTGACTCTTCCAACTGATTGCACGACTTTCTCACATTCTCATCGTGGGTGAACACACGTGTCGTAGACCGCCAGACCAAAACCTTAGTTAATATCCCCCCATGTGACACGATTGAAATCTCGTGATTGTGGAGTTAGTTGCTGACTTTATGGGATGATGAGTCCATGTAGTGTTGAGTTGAACATGATTAGCAAATGTTCTAAAACTCATAAATTTAACGTGTCTGCTGAGACGAGGTATCATTATAACCTAAGATGAGCAAACTGTGTTGCTGAATTGTTGAATATTGATAGTTGAATCAATATTCTTTGATCTGAGAAAATATTGCTAGTCTGAGCGAATATTGCTAATTTGAATAAATATTGCCGGTTTGAGCAAATATTGCTTTTTTGATGAATCGTTGGTAGCAAGACCAAATAAAATATTAATTTAAGTTTGACTGCTGGGTTGAGCAAAATAAATAAAAAGTTGATTATGGAATCAACATAAAATTATCAAAGTGTTTGAATCTGCTTAAAATCACGCTTCTGCAGAGCTCTGGATTCAAAACCCTAATTTTTCCGAAATGATGATTTATTGCAAATCAACGAGGGACCGGATACATGGGATGACGAGTTCACCATATAACACCCAGATGCTCGAATGAGCAAAATACCAAATCCTCTTGAGGACCAGTTGGTGAGATAATGATTAAATGCTGGTTTAATCACTGAAATAATGCTCATGTGAGCGACAAATAATAAAACCTGGTATTATGGAAATATGAAAGACCGACCAAGAGGTCATGAGACCGGCTCTTGGTGGGTGTGGGACCAGTGGATGGTTGTTTGAGCAAACTTCCAATTGTTTGGAAAGAGTTTGAACCTAATATGAGCAGTTGAGCAAATTAGGTTAAAATCATTAAAACATGCGGGACCAGCTGTTTGCAAGCCTTAGGGTCACCCTTGGTCGGTCAATGGGATGTGCCCGTGTCACTATAACGTCCGTGTTTCAGTCCTGAGAATTTTGATATTTTCTGGTGCACGTTTGAGCAACATTTGGAGAGAATATGCAAAATCCATGGTTTTGCTGAAACTGGGGAAAATACATGAAATGAGGGAAAATAAATAAAACGGGGAATTGCAAGGTGTGGGACCGGACACGGCTAGGGCATGGCCGGCCGGCTAACAAGTACGGTCCCACATGTTTCCTAGTTTTATGTGATTTTATGTATTTTCTCTGATTTGAGGGAAATTCCATTAAACTGGAGAGTTTTGATGAAATTAGGGAACTTCCTATAGATGGTGGATTTTCGACAAAGGGTAGAATTGTAAGACTATACTCCAGATTCGGAAATCGGATGAGTATGGAGGCTCATGTCCCTCGAATAAAGCATGAAAGATCATGGCACAAATCTCTTACTGAGAAGGATGTCTCTCAGAGTACATGAAGATGTGTAGTATCCCAGCTGAAACCACGACACATCTCATGAATACTGAGTAATTTCAGTAATTACTCCGGATCCGACAATCGGATGAGTATCGAGACTCATGTCTCTATGCATGAAAGCCCATGCCACCTCTGATGGAGAAAGTCTCTTAGAGAAGATGCAGATGTGTAGTCTCCCAGCTGAGACCACGACACATCTCATAACCCTCTAATGGAGAAAGTCTCTCAGAGAAGATCCAGATGTGCAGTCTCCCAGCTGAGACCACGGTACATCTCAGATACCTCTGATGGAGAAAGTCTCTCAGACTAGTTGCAGATGCGCAGTCTCCCAGCTGATACCACATCACATCTCATAATGTATAGAATCGAAAGACTGGGCGAAAATGTCTTCGAGATGCGACCGGTTTTCCCCGACTATGCAATAGGAATATGACACTCCAGCAAGTTCATATTGCTCAAACCCTCAGATGATTAATGCTCCTAGGTAGGAAGCCCTTCTAGAGCCATAAATTGATTATCTGAAATCGTCTGAATATCCAGCAATATTCTACGAATCATCGTATGAATATCCAACAATATTCTATGAACCATCGTCTGAATATCCAGAATTATCTACGAGCCATCTTTAATCGTCTAAATATCTAGCAATATTCTACGATTCTCCGTTATATTTCGTCACTTCAATTCGTGGTTCTTCCCAGCAGAATACCATGGGTTAGTGATAAATAGCCAACAAAATAGGCATATGTGCATCGAATAAGCCCTTACAAAAATGGTGCAAGTGTAATTAGTAGATAATGCACATACCATCATCTTGAATGCACGAACGAGCATTTCAAAAACCTATGAACGAACGAGGAACCTATGCAAAATAGGAAGGAAAAATAATAGTAATAAAATATTAGCAAAAGTGTCATGGGACTGGGTTCACCAGCCGGCCAGTCATGCCGTGACCAGTCTCGTGCCCAATTTTATATTTTATCATATTTTTGCTATTTTCCTGATCTCATGAAAATCCTCTCGTTCGAGCAATTTTCTTTATTTCAAAGAAATTACCTAAATCACATGATATTATCAAAAATAATAAAAATAGGGAAAGGTGACATGGGATCGTCGGCAAGCCGGTCATGCCCTGGCATTGGCCAGTCCACACCTCACGTCCTAATTATTTTCTCTATAATCATGAAAATTATCTAATTTCATGTATTTTTAACTAAAATCACATGATTTTATCAAAAATAATAAAATTAGGGAAAAGTGACATAGGACCGCCGGCCGACCGGTCATACCCTAGTCGTGGCCGGTCCCACACCTCATGTTCCCATTATTTTGGTTATTTCTCTTAAATTATCAAAATTCCTTGATTTCATGAATTTTCTCTATAATTACCTAATTTCATGTATTTTTATCACATGATTTTATCAAACAAGATAAAATTAGGAAAAAAATACTGTAGGACCGAACCCTTTAATTCTTCCTGAATTTTACTCTCGGGCTGTTTTCACCTCCCGAATGAGCTTAAAACCTAAATATCCTCTCGGTGGGAGATAGGAAATTCTTTTCCGTACATAATAGAGGGGCGGACCATCAAAATCCGAGTCCGTATGAGAATTCTACATCGATTCTACTAAAGGATGCTAATTAGTGTTTCAACCTAGCCGGTTGATAGGTGTGATAAACACCTAATTTTATATCTAGTGTTTATGCTTTCTTTGCTACTTTTCTTGTAAATTATGTATCTTATGTTCGTTTTTGAGTATTTAGGTACTTTGGAGTCATTTGGATCAAAAGGAGAGGAAACATGGCAAAAGCGTTGGAGGCGAACTATTTCTCAACATTTGCTTTTATTTCTTCATCTCTTCTCGAAAAGTTTGTCGGCTTTAGTGATGCGAAATTTTGTCTGAAAAGCACGAAAACTTTAGTGATGACTCTCATTGAAGAGTATAAGTGAATATGAGAAATAAGGGATGGTTGCTGTTAGCGGAGGAACTCGAAAGAAGGAGAAAGCGTTCAAGTGGAGCATAAAGGGGCAAAGCGGTCAATGTACGAGCGAGCTATACTTGCGGGCTAGGTGTGCGAGAAGGAGGGAAGAATGAAGTGTCAGTTTCGCAGAACTGACCATTGAGTCGATTTGAATTGTCGGTTAGCTGAAACCGACTTAACATTGTAGTGGTTGGTTGACCCTTATCCATTCCACCCGGGTGGATATATCCACTTCCCTTATTTACTCCCAAAACTATCTTCTCTTAATCATTTACACTGAAATTGAGAGAAGGTTTTCACATTATTTCATGTGGGAAACCAGAAATTGAGTTGCCCAGATAGTAGATTGATTGGTGGGTTGAAGGTGAATTTGAGGTTCAAATGAAGATTTAGAATCAGGGAGAAGACAACATAGGCTGGGGGATTGAGGAGATGTTAAGAAGGGGAATTTGGGGGTTCTATTTAGAATCAAAAGCAGATGAAAAGATGTAAATGAAGGGAGTAAATTCATCAAGAAGTTGCGGGTTTCTGTGGATTCAAAGGTCAGTAAACGATGGGTTGGTGTTGGATTTGCGTTTCTGATAGTTTTGTACTGAAATTGGAAAAATTAGGGTTTGATTGAGAAGATTGAAAATTTGTGAATGGATTTGATAACGAATGGGTATTACTCATACTCGGAAATGAGGTGACTGAGCTAAGGTTTAAAGTGGAGGAGAATCTGTCTTGCCTGAAATCTATGTTCTCACTGTAATGGAGTTTGTGGTGGATTTGAGGTAGAGGTTCAGATGGATAGAAACTAAGGAGATGGTTTTGAGAATAAATTTGAGATTGCAGTGGGTTGTTGACCTGTTGCCATCAGTTGGAGGTTATGGAGCTGCTGCTGGTGATTCTAGAGATGAGGGTGTGAACTGATGCTGTTGAATGGTTAGGTCAAGAAGGAGTTGGTAATTCTCAGCTGAAATTGAGGTGGTTGTTGTGACTGGTGAATTGACATGGTGGTTTGAGTTCTGAAATGATTGCAGGACAGTGAGGTGGTCATGGGAGTGGAATTTGAGTTGCAGCTGTTGCAGAATGCTCTGCAGGAAGGAATGTATGAATGCTATGCAAATAGGCTTACAAGGAGGGGTGCTAGCTAGAATTGCAGATGGTGGTAAACATGGAACTGTGTGTTGTAGTCAAAGTCGCAGGTTCAAGGGAGGATTAATCCGCTGTTGTTGATTGAACTATTAGTGAACTGAGAGTGCACAGGGGAGTCGCAGTTGTGGTCTGTAGATGAATGCGTAGGTTGTGTATGTGAATTGCAGGTTAAGAAGCGGAGCTTGGTGCTGTAGATGGAATTGCAGGCAGAGTAGCAGCTGCAGTTGCTATGCTGTTGTTGTACATGTGCAAGCTAGTTGCGTGCAGTGGAGAGTGCCAATGAGATGTTGTGAATGCAAGTGCATGGATGGCCTGGCAGTTTGTTGAGACTCAGATGAATTAGTAGCAGGGAAGTTGCAATGTGAATGAAGTTTGCTGGGAATAATTATAGCTGAAATACAACCTGGTTGAGGTGCCTGTGTTGGTGCAAAGGAATGACATCTGTGGGTTGCTGCTGCAATGGATTAGAGAATGGATGCGATATTGTAGTTGCGGTTAGAATGAATGGATAATCACATAGTAGAAAGGTGCAGCTGTATGTGACCAAGAAGCAACATCAGCTGGAGTAGTTGGTACTGAAACTGGTTGGTGTTCAAAATGCATTGCAGGGAGCTGTAATGGAGATGCTAGAAGTGACATAGATGCACTGGACAGCTTATGGTGGTGATAGCTTATTGCAGGTGTGAAGTTTTAGGCAAGTGGTGGTATGGCTGAGAAGGGAGGTTTGGTATATTGATGCCAAAGCTGGTTATTGCAGTAGGGTTGAAGATAATGGTGCTGTCATGAAGTTAAAGGTGCAACTGGAGGTGATCTGTGGTGTGCTGCTTGAGTTCAGAACAGTGGTGCTTGCTATGATGTGCAGAGCTGGAGAATTTCAAAGTGATGCAGCTGTGTCTTGGAAGTGCAGCTATGAATTTAAGGAAGTGTTGGAAATGGCTGCAGTTTTTAGTGACTTGGTTTGAAAGGTTAAGAAATTGCAAAGGTTATTGCAGAGCTGGAGTAAGTTACATGATCCAATAAAATTCAGGTAGAGGTGTTGTTGTTGTGCATTGCAACAAGGGCTAATATAGACTGCATTACAGGGAAAAATTCGAGCAACTGAAAGAATGGTCTGCGATAGTCGAAACTGCAGAAACGATGAAGGAATGAGTGAATGTGACTGTGTTGCAGGTGGCATTAGATTGTTCCATGGGTTCGCAGGGAGGAATTGAAACTAACTACTTCAATGCAACTATTTAGAGCAACTGCCAGAAGCTGGTTTGGTGAAGTTGGTGCTTGTGTGCAACTGGGTTTGGAACTGGTGTTGTTGATTACAAAGATGGTGGAGCTTGCCATTGGGTTGATATTGGCTAGATTCCAAAGTTGCAGGCTGTGCAAGGAACTGAAATTACAGGCATATAGAAGTTCAAAACTACAGGGAATGAATTTTGAAGCTGCAAAAACAGTGCGAAAAGCGGGCTAAAATGGTGAGCCGGTGAGCATAGCTCCGGTAGTCGGATTTTGGAACCAAAAGTGGGGATCGTCAAGATTCAGTGAATCATGAGGCGGGTATGAGTCGAACGAAAGAGTTGGCGGCCGGACATAAGAGCTATGCGTCGCGCTTTTGGGTGCGTTTTCGCAAGGGGTAGAGAGTTGGATTTAGATGAGTTATGCAAATGGTTGAAATGCAGAAAAGAAAGTTGATCTATTGGAAGTGTAGAATTGGCTGGTGACAGTCTCAGATGGCAAAAGTGATCGGAGTCAATTTTCCGGTGATTCCGATTCCTGATGACGCCAAGACTCCGGCGACCAGTTTTGGACCCAAAATTTCCATAGACATATTTCTCACACCTGGGCTTGGTGGACTAGTAGATGGACGTGGACTTGAAGATTTTGAAGATTTTGACCTATTTTTGGAAAGCAAAGGGCTATAAAAAGAGAGTTTCTACAACAAAGAAAAAAAAAAGGTTTTTTATTCTATTCTTGGAGCTTTCGCAGAGAACTACTTCTAGGGTTTGCTTTCTTTTATGTTTCATAGTCTTCCTTTGAATATTTTGATGATGAGCTCCATGAATATGAGTAGCTAAATGCTATTATTGGTTATGGGATAAAGTTGATTTCTTCAAGCATGTTATTTGATTCTATGAATTAGTTTTGTCTCAATTCTATCGTTTATGATTCATCGATTCTATTGTCATATGATTTGAATGCTAGTTTGGTTGAGTCCGGAATCAATTGGATTTGTTTTCATATCTAAAGCTATATTAGGGTTTTCAATACGTAAAAGTTGTTATCTCTGATTTCTAGTAGCAACTTGTGGTTAATACTTGTAGTGATACATCTTTTTAATCGCATATGAATCATAACCTTTGTTAAAACGAATTAGTGCTTTTACACGTTTGTTTGCATCGATTAGTCTTATTTCATAGAACTTATTGCTCTTAGGGAGTTAAATCTAATTGTGCTTTTACACTTTAGGTTGCTTTTTAAGAAGATTTCTCAATAGCATCTTTTAATGTTGTTTGTGATAAAATCAGGAAATAAACGGGATACTCTTGCGATCAAGATATCCTAGGACTTTTGATAATTGAGAGATTAAATACCAATTCTAATCCTAGATGAAAAATACATGTTTGTGAATGATACTATCCCTTAACCAATATCTTCTCCTTATTGATTATTCCAACTATTTACTTTGCTTTATTTAGTATTATTACTTTGATAAATACAAAAACACAACTTGGGTTATTTGGTTACTTAAGAATCTGAAAATTGCATAACAACAATCGCCTCTCTGTGGATACGAACTCTTTCTTATCGAATACTATATTCATATTAGTTAAGTGAGGAAGTGAATTATATTTGTGTCGTCTGACAAGAGATCAAATTTTGGCGCCATTGCCGGGGAGGCATTCGGCTTGTTATCTAGTTTTTAGTTTCTGTTCGCATACTGTTATGTTCGCATACTGTTGTTCGTTTCTTGTTTTGTTTCTTACTTGTTTGTGAGAATTGTGTTTCAGGTACCTAATCCTTGGCTTCTAAAGATTGGAGTTATCCAAGGTGCGGGATATCTACTCGAAAAGGCACAATACTCCAACCAAGGCAAGGCACAACGGAAGAACACGACTTGGAAGTAGAACACGAAGCTCTTCGGCAAGAAGGAGAGGAAGTAGAACACGATATTCCTTTTGAAGAAGAAGGAGAAGGAGAAGAAGCAATGGGTGATGCTGTAAATCGTTCACTTAAAGACTTAGCTTCTCACAAGTTGGATATACAGCAGGGTTGCATTCAAACCGACTCCACTTTTGAAATCAAGCCAGGACTTCTTAGAGAATTACCAAAGTTCCATGGTTTGGTGAATGAAGATCCAAACAAGCATCTTATGGATTTCCACACCATTGTCATGGCTATGCTCCCAGCAAATATGGAGGCGGATGGTGCTATGTTGAAGGTTTTTAGATTCTCATTGGAAGGTAATGCTAAGGATTGGTTATACTACTTTCCTTCCGGGAGTGTCACAACTTGGAATGGGTTGAAGAAACTCTTCCTAGAAAGATATTTTCCTGCGTCTAAGGCTACTCAAATTCGCAAGGATATTTGCGAGATGAAGCAAAATGTGGGGGAATCATTGTATGAATGTTGGGAACGATACAAGAGATTGGTGGCCAGCTGTCCTCATCACCAATTTAGTGACGCTATGATCATCCAATACTTCTATGAAGGACTCCAATCAAGTGATAGGAATCTTATCGACGCAGCGGGTGGTGGTTCACTAGTGAGCAAGACGGTGGCACAAGCTAAGAGAGTTGATTGAAAACATGGCAGCAAACTCTCAAAAATTCTTGAGTCGTGGTTCAGATGTGCTTCTTCGGCGAGTCAATGAAGTGAGCGAGGTGGAGGAACTTCGTCAACAAATGGGAAACATCACAACAATGCTACAACAAGTTTCAGCCGCGGTGATACCAAATTCTCATGGGTATGGAGACGTCAATGAGCAAGCTAATGCGGTTTTTCCAAATCAGCCAAGACGGTATGATCCTTATTCCAATACTTACAATCCGGGATGGAGAGATCACCCCAATTTTAGCTATGCGAACAAGCAAGGAGCGGTTCAACAATCTACTTTCAACAATTCGGGTGGATTTCAACCTCAACAACAAAAATTCCAGCCACGTCAACAATTTCAGCAACCACAACAATCAATGCAAAATCAAGGTTCCGATATCGATGCAAAGCTTCAAACAATGATGCAAGGCATTTCTTCTATGTTTAAAGATAGCCAACAAGAAACCAAGAGTGCGATCAAGGAGTTGCAGACACAAATGGGTTCCATGGCTACTGAGTTGAACCAATTGAAGGCACAAAATAGTGGGAAACTCCCTTCTCAACCTATTAACCCAAAAGAGGGTGTGAATGCGATTACGTTGAGAAGTGGTACACAACTTGTGCCACCCGAAGTTGCTGATTCGGGCAAGGTGGAAACACCAAAGGAACCTATTTTGGAGGAGAAGAATGAGGATTCTCCCCAAACTTCTGAGGTACCTATTCCTAACTCTAAAACTCCTATTCCTATTTATGTTCCTCCTTTACCTTTTCCTCGCAGATTTGCAAATTCTAAGAAGGAGGTGATAGAAAAGGAGATTTTAGACGTTCTTAAGAAGATTCATGTGAACATACCACTCATTGATGCTATTAAGCAAGTTCCAAAGTATGCAAAAGTGTTGAAGGACTTGTGTACCAATAAGCAAAGGCTCAAAGTTAATGAAGTGCTAAGTATGGGGGAGAATGCTTCGGAAATCTTACAACACAAACTCCCACTGAAATGCAAAGACCCGGGCAGCTTTGACATCCCCATCACAATTGGTACCACTACATTTAACAAAGCAATGTTATACTTAGGTGCATCCGTTAATGTTATGCCTGCATCTATGTATAAGTCACTTGATTTAGGTCCTCTCAAAAAGGCTGAAATTGTGTTGCAATTGGCTGATCGCTCTAATGTCTACCCAATGGGTATTGTTGAGGATGTTCTTGTGCAGGTTAATCAACTAGTATTCCCTGCTGACTTTTGTGTCTTAGAAATGGATGAAGGTTCACCGGACTCGTCTCTTCCATTGCTACTTGGGCGTCCCTTCATGAAAACGACGAAGACCATTATTGATGTGGATAAGGGAACGCTAACTATGGAGTTTGATGGAGAAGTAATACGTTTCAACATTTTCGAGACGATGAGATATCCTAGTGATGTCCACTCTTGCTTCTCTATTGATGTTATGGATACTTTGGCACAACAAATGTTCGAATTGAATGGTGAAGATGCTTTGGAAACCGTTCTAACTACATCCATTGATAATGGTGTGGAGTGTGGTATTGAGGTTAAAGAAGCCCTTGGTGATCTCAACTCCCTACAAGGATGCCCGGAAACTCATAATATCTCTTTTATTTCTTTACCATGCAGTGATGAGAAACTTTTACCTTCTATTGTTGAATCTCCAAAGTTAGAATTGAAACCTCTTCCTAGTCACTTAAAGTACTTGTACTTGGGTGACAATTAAGAGTTACCTGTGATTGTTTCTAACGAGCTTAGTGAATTACAGGAGCAAAAACTTCTACGGGTGCTACGGAAGCACAAGACGGCTATAGGATGGACAATTGCCGATATCAAGGGTATAAGCCCTGCCGTTTGTATGCACAAAATACGTTTGGAGGATGATGCAAATCCTACAAGGGAAGCGCAACGTCGTTTGAACCCCCCAATGATGGAAGTTGTGAAAAAGGAGATACTCAAGCTTTTGGAAGTGGGTGTTATCTACCCCATATCCAATAGCAAGTGGGTGAGCCCGGTACAAGTTGTACCAAAGAAATCAGGGGTGACCGTGGTGGAGAATGATGAGAATGAACTTGTCCCAACTCGTGTGAAAACCGGTTGGAGGGTTTGTATTGATTATAGGAAATTGAATGCCACTACTAGAAAAGATCACTTTCCATTACCTTTTATTGATCAAATGCTTGAACGTCTAGCGAGACACTCTTATTATTGCTTTCTTGATGGCTATTCAGGTTATAATCAGATTGTGATAGCACCGGAGGATCAAGAGAAAACCACTTTCACTTGTCCTTTTGGTACTTTTGCTTATCGAAGGATGCCTTTTGGCTTGTGCAATGCTCCAGCCACTTTTCAAAGGTGTATGGTAAGTATATTTTCAGAATATGTTGAAAACATAATCGAAGTGTTCATGGACGACTTTAGTGTCTTTGGTGATTCATTTGACCTTTGTTTGAACAATTTGTCACTAATCCTTGAACGATGTTTTGAAACAAATCTTGTGCTTAATTGGGAGAAGTGCCATTTCATGGTAACTCATGGCATAGTTTTAGGCCATATAGTATCTTCTAAAGGCTTGGAAGTTGATAAATCTAAGATAGACCTTATTCGTACTCTAACCCCTCCCACTACGGTGAGGGAGATACGCTCTTTCCTTGGTCATGCAGGTTTTTATCGTAGATTCATCAAGGATTTTTCCAAGATAGCATCACCACTTTGTACCTTATTGCAAAAAGATGTGGTTTTTAACTTTGATGAGAAGTGTATGGCGGCATTCAATCGTTTGAAAGAACTTTTGATTTCAGCCCATATCATTAAACCACCGGATTGGAGCAAGCCTTTTGAGATCATGTGTGATGCAAGTGATTATGCGGTTGGTGCGGTGCTTGGGCAGCGTGTGGGGAAGATACCTCATGCCATTTATTATGCTTCTAGAACGTTAAATGAGGCCCAACAAAACTACACTACCACTGAAAAAGAGTTATTAGCTATTGTTTTTGCTTTGGAAAAGTTTCGCTCTTA
The DNA here is from genome assembly GCA_023529315.1 of Papaver bracteatum. Lineage (NCBI taxonomy): Eukaryota > Viridiplantae > Streptophyta > Magnoliopsida > Ranunculales > Papaveraceae > Papaver > Papaver bracteatum. The sequence continues at coordinate 314,008 of JAJJWX010004079.1, read as the reverse complement.
TCTAATTGGTACAAAAGTTGTTGTCTTTTCAGATCATGCAGCACTTAGGTACTTGGCTTACAAAGAAAGAAGCGAAACCGAGGCTCATACGATGGATTTTACTCTTGCAAGAGTTTGATATAGAAATCAAGGACAAGAAAGGAATTGAGAACACCGTTGCGGATCATTTGAGCCGTCTTGCTATAGACAAGGAAGCTATCCCTTTGCGTGAAAGTTTCCCGGATGAGCAACTATTCTCAATTGCATTTGCGGAACCATGGTATGCGGATATTGTAAACTACTTGGTGTCTAAACAAATCCCAAAGAACTTGTCTCGTGCTGAGAGGGACAAACTTAAGAGGTTAGGGAACCAATATATATGGGATGATCCATACTTATGGAAGCATGGCAGCGACCAAGTCATACGAAGGTGCGTTCCCGAATCTGAATTTAACTCTATCTTGTCTTTTTGTCACTCCTATGCTTGCGGAGGACATTTTGGGAGTAAAAGAACAGCTCACAAGGTACTTGAAAGCGGTTTTTATTGGCCAACTTTGTTTAAGGATGCACATATATTTTGCACAACTTGTGATAGGTGCCAAAGGACAGGTAATCTAGGTGCCCGAAATCAAATGCCACAAACTTTTATTCAATTTATTGAAGTTTTGATGTATGGGGTATAGATTTTATGGGTCCTTTTGTCAACTCTCATGGGAATTTTTATATCTTACTTGCTGTTGATTATGTCTCGAAATGGGTGGAAGCTAAAGCCACCCCAACTAATGATTCTAAAGTGGTTTCAGATTTTGTGCAAGCTAATATTTTTGCAAGGTTTGGAATTCCAAGAGCCATAATTAGCGATGGGGGTTCTCACTTCAAAAACAAGTTCTTACAAGGATTGTTGAAGAAGTACAATGTGTCGCATAAGATTGCAACACCTTATCATCCCCAAACCAATGGACAAGCCGAGGTGTCGAACCGAGAGATGAAATCCATTCTAGAAAAGACGGTGAATCCAACAAGGAAAGATTGGATCATGCGACTTAATGATGCTCTATGGGCTTATAGAACCGCATATAAAACACCTATTGGGATGTCTCCCTTTAGGCTTGTGTATGGTAAGCCTTGTCACTTACCCGTTGAGATTGAACATAAGGCGTTTTGGGATATTAAGCAATGCAATTTGGAGTTAGATGGTGCTGGAAAGCAAAGGAAGTTACAACTCCAAGAGCTAGAAGAGTTACACAATGATGCATTTGAAAGCTCGCGCATATACAAGGAGAAAACTAAGGCATTTCATGATTCTATGATTTCTAGAAAACAATTTTGTGTTGGGCAGAAAGTGCTTTTGTTTAATTCTCGCTTGCAATTATTTCCGGGTAAATTGAGGTCACGTTGGATCGGACCTTTTATTGTTACTAATGTGTTTTCTCATGGTGCAGTAGAAATTCGTAGCATAGCTACAGGTAAGGAGTTTAAAGTGAATGGAAACCGGTTGAAACCATATTATGAGAACTTTACTTCCGAAGTTGTGGAAGGTGTGAACTTTGTGGAGGCATTCTCGTTGGAGGAGTCTTAGAAAACAAGGAGTACGTCGGGCTGATGACTTTAAACCAAGCGCTAAGTGGGAGGCAACCCACCGGTTTTGTATCTTTACTCTTATCTTTTTATTTTTATGCATTTGCTTTTATTTTTATTTTTATTTTCTTTGTTTTTGCATATCATTTGTGGAATTTCCCACCTTGAACTTTCTTTGGATGATTCAATTTTACATTGAGGACAATGTAAAGTTTAAGTGTGGGGGAGCATTTATATGTTTGTATAGTTTGTTTTAGTGTGTTTTAAAAGAAAATAAAAAAAATCAGAAAATTAGAAAAACCAAGAAAAAAATTTGTGCTTTTTGAACTCCGAAATCTAGAAACTTGTGCCTTTAGGATGACACCATTAGTGGATGGAACCATTTTGAATGCAGGAGTTGAGGAACCAATTAACTAAACGGGACGAACATAGCTCATAATCATAGATACCATGATAGTTGTTACCATATCTCGGAATATCACCATATCACATTCTATTTTTATTTTTCCATGTTTATCTATTGTTCTTAGTGTTTCGGTGGGTCACTAAACATCGACGTGTTATTACTGCTAGGATGAAATAGAGTGATTGAGTTACTAGAAAAAAGAAAAAAAAATGATGAAAAAATATATGAAAAGAAAAAAAAGAGACCGACCAATTAGACCAAAACGGAATAAAATGACACTTGGGAATAGCAGTATGTGTGAAACGTAGTCCCTGTCTCCGTCGCCTAAACAAGCGTGGAATGCAGGATCCAAGGCAACTATCATGTACTTGCTGACAAGAATCATGCGCTTGGATCCAGTTTGATCCAATCATGTTGTCTAAAAAAATTAAAAAAAAAAAGTGAAAAAGAAAGCAAAAAAAAGGAAAGTATTATATTGGTTGAATAAAGTCACTCCTGGTTCCCTTGTATATGCTAGTGAGTTGATGTAGAATTCAAACCAAGTAGCTCAATCTAATAGGAATAGGTTCATCTTAGCAGTGACCTTCAGACAGATATGGGAAACATCGAACACTTGTGAACATTCGCCAACATCTACATCTATTTCCATCTTCTTAATCTTTTCATTGTGATTGTGGTTTGTTAGTTTCCGAGTATTGTGGCTTGTTCGACTATCTAATTAAAGCTTTACTAATATATGAATTGAATGTGCAAGGTACCTCCTCCTGTAGTCATTTTGGATTCGTTCATTGATTTGTCACAAATAGATGGAGTTTGAAATATAGGTTTTGTAGGAAGACCTCTTGTAAACCTTCACGAGACTAAAACTCGTCCACTAGGGACACCTAGGGGTTAAAAGGCTTGTTATATTTTTATTTTGTTTGATTTGCTCGAGGACTAGCAAAGTCTAAGTGTGGGGGAATTTGATAGGTGTGATAAACACCTAATTTTATATCTAGTGTTTATGCTTTCTTTGATACTTTTCTTGTAAATTATGTATCTTATGTTCGTTTTTGAGTATTTAGGTACTTTGGAGTCATTTGGATCAAAAGGAGAGGAAACATGGCAAAAGCGTTGGAGGCGAACTATTTCTCAACATTTGCTTTTATTTCTTCATCTTTGTCTGAAAAGTTTGTCGGCTTTAGTGATGCGAAATTTTGTCTGAAAAGAACGAAAACTTTAGTGATGACTCTTATTGAAGAGTATAAGTGAATATGAGAAATAAGGGATGGTTGCTGTTAGCGGAGGAACTCGAAAGAAGGAGAAAGCGTTCAAGTGGAGCATAAAGGGGCAAAGCGGTCAATGTACGAGCGAGCTATACTTGCGGGCTAGGTGTGCGAGAAGGAGGGAAGAATGAAGTGTCAGTTTCGAAGAACTGACCATTGAGTCGATTTGAATTGTCGGTTAGCTGAAACCAACGAACATTGTAGTGGTTGGTTGACCCTTATCCATTCCACCCGGGTGGATATATCCACTTCCCTTATTTACTCCCAAAACTATCTTCTCTTAATCATTTACACTGAAATTGAGAGAAGGTTTTCACATCATTTCATGTGGGAAACCAGAAATTGAGTTGCCCAGATAGTAGATTGATTGGTGGGTTGAAGGTGAATTTGAGGTTCAAATAAAGATTTAGAATCAGGGAGAAGACAACATAGGCTGTAGGATTGAGGAGATGTTAAGAAGGGGAATCTGTGGGTTCTATTTAGAATCAAAAGCATATGAAAATATGTAAATGAAGGGAGTAAATTCATCAAGCAGTTGCGGGTTTCTGTGGATTCAAAGGTCAGTAAACGATGGGTTGGTGTTGGATTTGCGTTTCTGATAGTTTTGTACTAAAATTGGCAAAATTAGGGTTTGATTGAGAAGATTGAAAATCTGTGAATGGATTTGATAACGAATGGGTATTACTCATACTCGGAAATGAGGTGACTGAGCTAGGGTTTAAAGTGGAGGAGAATCTGTCTTGCCTGAAATCTATGTTCTCACTGTAATGGAGTTTGTGGTGGATTTGAGGTAGAGGTTCAGATGGATAGAAACTAAGGAGATGGGTTTGAGAAGAAATTTGAGATTGCAGTGGGTTGTTGACCTGTTGCCATCAGTTGGAGGTTATGGAGCTGCTGCTGGTGATTCTGGAGATGAGGGTGTGAACTGATGATGTTGAATGGTTAGGTCAAGAAGGAGTTGGTAATTCTCAGCTGAAATTGAGGTGGTTGTTGTGACTGGTGAATTGACATGGTGGTTTGAGTTATGAAATGATTGCAGGACAGTGAGGTGGTCATGGGAGTGGAATTTGAGTTGCAGCTGTTGCAGAATGCTCTGCAGGAAGGAATGTATGAATGCTATGAAAATAGGCTTACAAGGAGGGGTTCTAGCTAGAATTGCAGATGGTGGTAAACATGGAATTGTGTGATGTAGTCAAAGTCGCAGGTTCAAGGGAGGATTAATCCGATGTTGTTGATTAAACTATTAGTGAACTGAGAGTGCACAGGGGAGTCGCAGTTGTGGTCTGTAGATGAATGCGTAGGTTGTGTATGTGAATTGCAGGTTAAGAAGCGGAGCTTGGTGTTGTAGATGGCATTGCAGGCAGAGTAGCAGCTGAAGTTGCTATGCTGCTGTTGTACATGTGCAAGCTAGTTGCGTGCAGTGGAGAGTGCCAATGAGATGCTGTGAATGCAAGTGCATGGATGGCCTAGCAGTTTGTTGAGATTCAGATGAATTAGTAGCAGGGAAGTTGCAATGTGAATGAAGTTTGTCCGGGAAGAATTATAGCTGAAATACAGCTGGTTGAGGTGCCTGTGTTGGTGCAAAGGAATGACATCTTGTGGGTTGCTGCTGCAATGGATTAGAGAATGGATGCAATATTGTAGTTGCGGTTAGAATGAATGGATAATCACACAAGTAGAAAGGTGCAGTTGTATGTGACCAAGAAGCAACATCAGCTGGAGTAGTTGGTACTTGAAACTGGTTGGTGTTCAAAATGCATTGCAGGAGCTGTAATGGAGATGCTAGAAGTGACACAGATGCACTGGACAGCTTATGGTGGTGATAGCTTATTGCAGGTGTGAAGTTTTAGGCAAGTGGTGGTATGGCTGAGAAGGGAGGTTTGGTATATTGATGCCAAAGCTGGTTATTGCAAAGATAGGGTTGAAGATAATGGTGTTGGCATGAAGTTAAAGGTGCAACGGAGGTGATCTGTGGTGTCTTTGCTTGAGTTCGAAACAGTGGTGCTTGCTATGATGTGCAGAGTGGAGAATTTCAAAGTGATGCAAACTGTGTCTTGAAGTGCAAAATGTGAATTTAAGGAAGTGTTGGAGATGGCTGCGTTTTTAGTGACTTGGTTTGAAAGGTTAAGAAATTGCAGGTGGTTATTGCGATGAGCGGAGTAAGTTACATGATCCACTAAAATTCGGTAGATGTGTTGCTTTTGTGCATTGCAACAAGGGCTAATATAGATCGCATTACAGGGAAAAATTCGAGCAAGAATCGAAAGAATGGTCTCATGATAGTCGAAACTGCAGTAAACGATGAAGGAATGAGTGAATGTGACTGTGTTGCAGGTGTGGCATTAGATTGTTCCATGGGTTCGCGAGGAGGAATTGAAACTAACTACTTCAATGCAACTATTTAGAGCAACTCGCCGAAGCTGGTTTGGTGAAGTTGGTGCTTGTGTGCAACTGGGTTTGGAACTGGTGCTGTTGATTACAAAGATGGTGGAGCTTGCCATTGGGTTGATATTGGCTGGAGTCCAAAGTTGCAGGATGTGCAAGGAACTGAAATTGCAGGCATATAGAAGTTCAAAACTACAAGGAATGAATTTTGAAGCTGCAAAAACAGTGCGAAAAGCGGGCTAAAATGGTGAGCCGGTGAGCATAGCTCCGGTAGTCGGATTTTGGAACCAAAAGTGGGGATCGTCAAGATTCAATGAATCATGAGGCGGGTATGAGTCGAACGAAAGAGTTGGCGGCCGGACATAGGAGCTACGCGTCGCGCTTTTGGGTGCGTTTTCGCAAGGGATAGAGAGTTGGATTTAGATGAGTTATGCAAATGGTTGAAATGCAGAAAAGCAAAGTTGAGCTATTGGAAGTGTAGAATTGGCTGGTGATAGTCTCATATGGCAAAAGTGATCGGAGTCAATTTTCCGGTGATCGGATTCCGGCGCCGGCGACCGGATTACGGTGATGCCGTCAGCACTCCGGCGGCCAGTTTTGGACCCAAAATTTCCAGAGACATATTTATCACACCTGGGCTTGGTGGACTAGTAGATGGACGTGGACTTGAAGATTTTGACCTATTTTTGGAAAGCAAAGGGCTATAAAAAGAGAGTTTCTACAACAAAGAAAAAAAAAAGGTTTTTTATTCTATTCTTGGAGCTTTCGCAGAGAACTACTTCTAGGGTTTGCTTTCTTTTATGTTTCATAGTCTTCCTTTGAATATTTTGATGATGAACTCCATGAATATGAGTAGCTAAATACTATTATTGGTTATGGGATAAAGTTGATTTCTTCAAGCATGTTATTTGATTCTATGAATTAGTTTTGTCTCAATTCTATCGTTTATGATTCATCGATTCTATTATCATATGATTTGAATGCTAGTTTGGTTGAGTCCAGAATCAATTGGATTTGTTTTCATATCTAAAGCTATATTAGGGTTTTCAATACTTAAAAGTTGTTATCTCTGATTTCTAGTAGCAACTTGTGGTTAATACTTGTAGTGATACATCTTTTTAATCGCATATGAATCATAACCTTTGTTAAAACGAATTAGTGCTTTTACACGTTTGTTTGCATCGATTAGTCTTATTTCATAGAACTTATTGCTCTTAGGGAGTTAAATCTAATTGTGCTTTTACACTTTAGGTTGCTTTTTAAGAAGATTTCTCAATAGCATCTTTTAATGTTGTTTGTGATAAAATCAGGAAATAAACGGGATACTCTTGCGATCAAGATATCCTAGGACTTTTGATAATTGAGAGATTAAATACCAATTCTAATCCTAGATGAAAAATACATGTTTGTGAATGATACTATCCCTTAACCAATATCTTCTCCTTATTGATTATTCCAACTATTTACTTTGCTTTATTTAGTATTATTACTTTGATAAATACAAAAACACAACTTGGGTTATTTGGTTACTTAAGAATCTGAAAATTGCATAACAACAATCGCCTCTCTGTGGATACGAACTCTTTATTATCGAATACTATATTCATATTAGTTAAGTGAGGAAGTGAATTATATTTGTGTCGTCTGACAAGCGATCACCGGTCCCATGTGTCCATTGTTTTATTATTATTTGGTATTTTGTTTCATGATTTCATGAAAACTCCCTGATTTCAACAAAACTCCTTGGTTTTCAACAAATCTCCTTGATTTTATGAAAATTATCTAAAATCATCAAAATTTGGTAAAATTGGGAAGAGTGGCTTGGGACCCGTGCCCATTGGCCGGCCGGCCATGCCGTGGCCATTGCCAGTCCCACACTCTCATTCCCTATTTTATATTTATTTATGTCTCTCATCTTATGAGAATTCACTAATTTCACCAAGCTCTCTAGTTTTATGGAATTTCCCTTAAATCATAGAAAAATACATAAAATCACATAAAAATGGGAAAAGCATGTGGGACCGCGTGTCAGCCGGCCGTCCATGCCCTAGCCGTGGCCGGTCCCACACCTTGTAATTCCTTGTTTTATTTATTTTCCCTCATCTCATGTATTTTTCCCAGTTTCAGCAAAACCATGGATTTTGCATATTTTCTCCAAATGTTGCTCAAACGTGCATCAGAAAATATCAAAATTCTCAGGACTGAAACACGGACGTTGTGGTGAGACGGGCACATCCCCTTGACTGACCAAGGGTGACCCTTAGGGTTTCAAACAGTTGGTCCGCATGTTTTACTGATTTCAACCTAATTTGCTCAACTTCTCATATTGGTCGGTCCCTATCTCTCATATCTAGGTTTTATCATCTAATACTGAACTCAGTAGTAATTCAGTAAATGATTAAACCAGCATTTAATCATTATATCACCAACTGGTCCTCATGAGACTTTGGTATTTTTGCTCATTCGAGCATCTGGGCGTTATATGGTGAACGCGTCATCCCATGTAACCGGTCCCATGTTTATTTGCAATAAATCATCATCTCGGTAAAATTAGGGTTTTGAATCCAGAGCTCGACAGAAACATGATTCTGAGCAGATTCAAACACTCTAATAATTTTATGGTGATTCCATGATCAACATTCTTTTTTATTTTGCTCGACTCAGCAGTCAGTAAATTAAATTATTATTTTATTCGGTCCTGCTGCCAGTAAATTCATCAAACGAGCAATATTTGCTCAAACTGGAAATATTTGCTCGAACCGGCAATATTCACTTAAATTAGCAATATCCGCTCAGACTAGCAATATTTGCTCAGATCAAACTATCAATATTCAACAATTCAACAGCACAGTTTGCTCGTTTTAGGTTATAATGGTACCTCATCTCAGCAGACATACATTCAATTCATGAGTTTCGGAACATTCGCTACAACGTGTTCAACTCAGCACTACATGGAATCATCGTCCCACAAAGTCAGAAACTGAATCCACAATCACGAGATTTCAATCGTGTCACAATGGGGGGATATTAATTAAGGTTTTTGTCTGGAGGCCTACGACACGTGTGTTCACCCACGATGGGAATGTGAGCAAGTCGTCCAATCATTTGGAAGAATCAGCAAGGTAGTGGGTGGAAAATTAACCAAGTCTCCGCACGATGAGTAATTGGTTTAACATGATTTCCCACTTCTCCACTCTCTGATTTCAGCAAACTGTTACACTTCATGGGATCATGGTGTTTTCAACTCCGGCATTATAAAATATCTCTGAATCCTGATTGAAACAACAACATTGAACAAGATTCGAACAATTCGAACATTCAAGCAACATTAGCCTAAACGAGCAATTTCTCATCATAGTTCATACAAAAAATCTTTCGTCTACATGAACTCACAGAAATCTCTCTCAATCAGGAAAAATTCAATCATTCGGAGTATTTTCACGCTGAATTCACAACACACCTACTATCTCAGATCACCATTGATCTCACACATTTCTCAGCTTCCCTCCTACAGATCAACCCATCCTCTCTTGTGACCGAATTGACTTTGGAACGACCATTGTTCTTGGTTTAGGCTGGGGTATTACAGATTGATATCTCGAACTAAAAACACTCCCTCCTTGCAGTGCATATGTGTGAGGTTCAACATTTCGCTCGGCTCAAAGAGTCTCCACACGATCGACTCATCAATTCCGTAAAAACCAGCGAATCATTTTTCCCCATCTACAGATTGGCGACCACAGTGGGAGATTAATCTCTCGGTTGCAATCTCACGGTTTCACAAGATGGCTGGTCTTAGGTATGGGTTAGTCACAAGTTCCAACACCAGCGACGCTAGCACTATCAACAATGACAACAACAACGGAAATGAAGACATTCCGGAAACAATTCCGATCACAAATACAGATGATGATGATATTACTCCTCCTCACACAGGGGATCATCCTTTGTTCGCCGACACCCTGAAGAAATCAGAGAAAACCAACCACTTACCATTGCTGATCTCATCAAAGCACAAGAAATATTTTCACAAAATCAAACAGATATGGCTGCAGCACAGAAGAAGCTATTCGATCAATTGAAAAATCTCACTGACAAGATGTCGGAGAAAATTCAAGAAAAGGGAAAAGAGAAGGAAAAATCCTTAGATGAATATCCCGAGGTAATTCCAATTCATACAGTGGATGATGATAAAACTGGCAAAGCTACAAGCGATCCATCAGCAAAGGAGTCATCAAACTTCATCACTCGTGAAGACTTGGAGCGTCTTCTGGAGAACCATGGAAATGACAAGACGTCACATGTCCATCGTTACCAGCCTCCTTATCCTTCCGCTACACAGAAGATTCCCCTTCCTAAAGGAATTCTCAAAATCCTTGAAAGCCAGATCATACACCTGGTATAACAACATCACACCAGGGACTATCAACAATTGGGGAGAAGTTATTAACGCCTTCTACAGGAAGTACTTCTTCATGTCAGAGCAAGTCACTCTCTCTAACATTGGAAGGATGTTTCAGAGGGTCAGTGAAAATCCCAATGACTATGTGAAAAGATTCAGAGTCCAAGCCCTGGATTGTCATGATCCAAATATCACGGAGCATTAACTGGTAGATTTGTGCATCAACGGAATGCTCCTGGTTTATAGAGATTTACTGGAAAATCTTCGATTCCAGCCTTTCTCAAGGCTTCATGAAGCCGCGAAGAGATTGGAAACTATTGCACCCGCTCCACTGGAAAGGACAAAAGCTACAAAGGCTGAATAACCGCGAGACATTCGAGGTAGAAGATGTCTGATCAAGGAGCAGTAAAACCTCCCTCCTTCCACAAAAAACAGAAGGGAGCAAACGGAAATCCAAGCTACCGTGCAAGCATACCTCAACTCCTGCGCAAAGGAAGGATAAGCAAGATGCACAAGCCTCTGACCAACGCACAAGAGCTACTGATGAAGAAACACCTGACTTTTGTTTTTCTAATGAAGAGGTGATAGAACTCCTGGATGCAATCAAGTTTCCATATGTCAAGAAAGAACCAACTGAAGAAGACATGGAAAGTTTTCGTTACTGCCGCTTCCACAGGTTCGTCAATCATCCCATAAGCGACTGCGAAGTTTTGAAGCACATTTTCAAAGAGAAGGTTGATCCATAAGAACTGGGGACTTAGGGAGTACACAAGAATCATCTCTTAATCAGAACCTTTACACTCTCTGAACAACCTATCAAAGAAGCAGTTCAATCCTTGGTCGAACGTGAATTGCGTTGCATGTCGGAGGCGCAAAGGAGAGACATGTCCACAGTACTGAACCACATCGTGTCAACAGGTCCATTCCAAAAATACTTCTTGAGTCTCCAGCCACAGACCAAGAGATGTACGACCGGGGACTGCTTACCACAGTCAAACTCAGAAGAAACGAATTTGGAAGAACGTTGATCGATACGGGCACCGCCATCAACAACATTCTACTGAAAACCATCAGATCCACATGCATAACTCGTCAAGAGGATACTCATGTTCCATCTCAATCAGAGACCTCGAAGGAGCACTCAAAAGTACTTATGGCTACATCATTCTCAAAGTGAACATAAGCTCAATCTGGACAGAAACCAAGTTTCACATAATTAGGAAGATCCAGCATGTGACATGTTCTTCATACAAGCGTGGATCCACGCTGAAAAATGGAGTACTTTGAGGAATTTCAAGGCGAGGTTGAAGCAAGAACCTGCAAAAGATACATAAACATTCATCAAGAGGTTCCGCACTCAGGAAAGTTTCATTCCATGTCTATATCATTTATTTCTTCACATGCTATCCTAGCATGGGGGCTTAATAATGCTAGCAACTCTACAAGACGTTATGAATGGTAGCTTCACCACATTAGTATTTTACCAAGTGGTTGAATCTGACGCTTCTCCGAATCAAGCACTGAAATATTCGTTATTGACATCTAAACATGGAAAAGAACACTTTGGGAATTTCTCCTGCAAGTCCATGTGTTCCACGAAAAGAACACTTTGGTATTTTGTTTCATGATTTCATGAAAACTCCCTGATTTCAACAAAACTCCTTGGTTTTCAACAAATCTCCTTGATTTTATGAAAATTATCTAAAATCATCAAAATTTGGAAAAATTGCGAAGAGTGGCTTGGGACCCGCGCCCATTGGCCGGTACCACACTCTCATTCCCTAATTTATATTTATTTATGTCTCTCATCTTATGAGAATTCCCTAATTTCACCAAGCTCTCTAGTTTTATGGAATTTCCCTTAAATCATAGAAAAATACATAAAATCACATAAAACTGGGAAAAGCATGTGGGACCGCGTTTCAGCTGGCCGGTCATGCCCTAGCCGTGGCCGGTCCCACACCTTGTAATTCCTTGTTTTATTTATTTTCCCTCATCTCATGTATTTTTCCCAGTTTCAGCAAAATCATGGATTTTGCATATTTTCTCCAAATGTTGCTCAAACGTGCATCAGAAAATATCAAAATTATCAGGACTGAAACACGGACGTTGTGGTGACACGGGCACATCCCCTTAACCGACCAAGGGTGACCTGAGGCTTGCAAACAGCTGGTCCCGCATGTTTTACTGATTTTAACCTAATTTGCTCAACTGATCATATTGGGTTCAAACTCTTCCCAAACTATTGGGAGTTTGCTCAAACGACCAATAATTGGTCCCATGACCACTAAGAACCGGTCCCCAAGATCTCTTGGTCGGTCCCTATCTCTCATATCTAGATTTTATCATCTAATACTGAACCCAGCAGTAATTCAGTAAATAATTAAACCAGCATTTAATCATTATATCATCAACTGGTCCTCAGGAGACTTTGGTATTTTTGCTCATTCGAGCATCTGGGCGTTATATGGTGAACGCGTCATCCCATGTATCCGGTCCCTTGTTGATTTGCAATAAATCATCATCTCGGTAAAATTAGGGTTTTGAATCCAGAGCTCCACATAAACATGATTCTGAGCAGATTCAAACACTCTAATAATTTTATGTTGATTCCATGATCAACATTCTTATTTATTTTGCTCGACTCAACAGTCAGTAAATTAAATTATTATTTTATTCGGTCATGCTACCAATAAATTCATCAAACGAGCAATATTTGCTCAAACTGGCAATATTTTCTCGAACCGGCAATATTCACTTAAATTAGCAATATCCGATCAGACTAGCAATATTTGCTCAGATCAAAGAATATTGGTTCACCTATCAATATTCGACAATTCAGCATCACAGTTTGCTCGTTTTAGGTCATAATGGTACCTCATCTCAGCAGGCATACATTCAATTCATGAGTTTCGGAACATTTGCTACAACGTGTTCAACTCAGCACTAGATGGACTCATTGCCCCACAAAGTCAGCAACTAACTCCACAATCACGAGATTTCAATCGTGTCATAATGGGGGAATATTAATTAGGGTTTTGTTCTGGCGGCCTACGGCACGTGTGTTCACCCACGATGGGAATGTGAGCAAGTCATGCAATTAGTTGGAAGAATCAGCAAGGTAGTGGGTGGAAAATTAACCAAGTCTCTGCACGATGAGTAATTGGTTTAACATGATTTCCCACTTCTCCACTCTCTGATTTCAGCAAACTGTCACACTTCATGGGATCATGGTGTTTTCAACTCCAACGTTATAAAATGTCTCTGAGTCCTGATTGAAACAACAACATTGAACAAGATTCGAACAATTCGAACATTCAAGCAACATTCGCCTAAACGAGCAGTTTCTCATCATAGTTCATACTGACAATCTTTCGTCTACACGAACTCACGGAAATCTCTCTCAATCAGGAAAAATTCAATCATTCAGAGCATTTTCACGCTGAATTCACAATACACCTACTATCTCAGATCACCATTGATCTCACACATTTCTCAGCTTCCCTCCTACAGATCAACCCGTCCTCTCTTGTGACCGAATTGACTCTGGAACGACCATTGTTCTTGGTTTAGGCCGGGGTCTTACAGATTGATCTCTCGAACTAAAAGCACTCCCTCCTTCCAGTGCATCTGTATGAGGTTCAACATTTCGCTCGGCTCAAAGAGTCTCCACACGATCGACTCATCAATTCCGTAAAAACCAGCGAATCGTTTTCCCCATCTACACTTCCATAAGATGAGAGATAAAATAAAATAAGATAAGGAATGAGAGTGTGGGACCGGAAAAGGCCAAGGGGCCGACCATGGGCGCGGATCCCACCTCTCTTCCCAATTTTACTAAGTTTTGATGATTTTAGATAATTTTCATAAAATCAAAGGGATTTGTTGAAAACCAAGATATTTTGTTGAAATCATGGAGTTTTCATGAAATCATGAAACAAAACACCAAATAATAATAAAACAATGGGAAAATACATGAAATTAGCTAATTTTAGGGAAAATTCATGAAATCAAGGAATTTTCATAATTTAAGAGGAATAATAAAATAATGGGGACGTGAGGTGTGGGACCGGCCACAGCCAAGGCATGACCGGCCGACCGGTGGTATCATGACACCTTTCCCTAATTTTATTATTTTTGATAAAATCATGTGATTTAGATAAAAATGCATGAAATTAGGTAATTTTCATGATTTTAGAGAAAATTTATAAAATCAAGGAATTTTCATGAGATCAGGAAAATAGTAAAAATATGATAAAATATAAAATTGTGCGCGGGACTGGACACGGCATGACTAGCTGGCTGGTGAGCCCAGTCCCCTGGCTCTTTTGCTAATATATTTTTATTATTATTATTATTCCTTCCCATTTTGCATAGGTTCCTCGTTCGTTCATATTTTTTGAAATGCTCATTCGTGCATTCAAAACGCTGGTCTGTGCATTATTTGCTAAGTACACTTGCACCATTTTTGTCAGGGCTTATTCGATGCTCAAATGCCTGTTTTCGTTGAATATTTATCACTAACCCGTGGAATTCTGCTGGGAAGAACCATGAATTGAAGTGACGAAATATAACAGAGAATCGCAGAATATTGCTGGATATTCAGGCGATTAATTGATTATTCGTAGAATATTGCTGGATATTCAGACGATTTAAGATAATTAATTGATGGCTCTATACTAGAAGGGCTTCCTGTATAGGAGAATTAATCATCTGAGGGTTGAGCAATATGAACTTTCTGGAGTGTCATATTCCTCTTGTATAGTCAGGGAAAACCTGGTTGTATCCCGAAGACGTTGTCGCTCTATACTAGAAGGCATGATGTCTAGGAGCCATCCAATCTTTCGATTCTATACTTTATTAGATGTGCTGTGGTATCAGCTGGGAGAATAAACATGTACATCTTCTCTGAGAGACTTTATCCATCAGAGGTTTATGGCATGAGCTTTCATGCTTAGAGACATGAGTCTCAATACTCATCTGATTGCCGGATCCAGAGTAATTACTGAAATTGCTCAGCATTCATGAGATGTTCCGTGGTCTTAGCTGAGATACTACACATCTACATGTACTCTGAGAGACAGCCTTCTCAGTCAGATATTTACGGCATGAGCTTTCATTCTTTAATGAGAGACATGAGCCTCAATACTCATCTGGTTGCCGAATCTGGAGTATAGTTTTACAATTTTATCCTTTGTTGAAAATCCACCATCTACATTAAGTCTTTTGCTTAGTGAGGAACAGTCATGTTCCTTAGTCAGCATTGAATGGTGATTTTCCAGGTACCAATAAAAATAAGTAATTGAACTTAGTTGTAAGATAAGATGTTACCGGATTTCGACTGAATGAGAAAACCATGGTTTGAGCTGAAACCCCAGTGGTATAATAGGGCATCATCTAGTGAACATAAATTGGTGTAGAACCGCTGATTCGATGGTGGAACCTTGGTCATTTTAGGATTCACGAGTCGGGCCCAAAAAGGAAATCCTTAAGGAATTAGGTTTTGTAAATAAAATTAGGTATAAAAGGAATTAATCCCTTTGTTTTTTTTTATTTCTCACGTCCACCACCTCCTTCATCTTCTTCACGTCCGAGTTCAGCAGGAGTTGAAAATTTTTCCCACCGAAAACCACCGGAAGTCGCCGCCGTCCGATCATCGCCGGTTAATCTCTGGCCGGCGCCGTCAGGTGCACAATTTTTATTTTATTTTTATTTGTTTGCTGAGTTCATGAGTTGTTCATGCTTTCATCATGTTAAAATTTTATACGTGTGTATATGTTAATGTGAGGTTTGTAGAAAAACCCTTATTTTATTAAACGTATGTTCGTTCAATCGTTAGTTTTGAAAACTAATAATAATCCCTGATTTAGGAGAGATTTTTCTTTGAAAATAGACCTGTGTCCAGTGATAAAATTTTGTTTATGAGCTTTCTTTGAAAGGAGTTGTCCTTTATTCCTCGCCAAGTCCTCATGTTGCCCATATCAAACCCTTAGACATATTCCCTAGCAACAATGAAATAGCTGTCTTCTCTTTGTAAATCAAGATATTTGATGTCTTCCACCCCTGTACGCAAATCAAGCACTTGTCAGTCTGCATCTGATTTTTATTATATATCTAAATTTAACATATTTCCAGAGTTTGGTCCAATGATCTACAGTTTGATTCTAGAGCTGACTCATCAAAAGAAAAAGCTCCAAGGAAATGAAAATGGTCATAATTCATAATGCACTACTAATTATTAAGATGTGGATCATTGTTCTTCCCTATCTTGCATGGGAATTAATTATAAGAGAAACACAACTACAGCCATAACTAAGGCTTTGAAAATCGATGTAAACAGTTAAGTTGCCGACTAACAAGGTACAGAGGTTCACTCAAGCAACTCACACTCAACTAGCTCATGATGAAGGTCAGCTGCCTAAAACTGTGTTCACCCTCGTGACAAATTTGTTTCAATTACATAAACTTTTTAAAAATTGCATAACAGGGTTTCTTGTTTTGATATATCTCATTCATCAAAACGCATATGGAAGGAAGTGTGTATAATTCTCATTTAATATTTCTTCAACCATAATACCTATTTACACAAAATGGTTGGTTTAACATTTTCTCTTGTTCCCTTTTCAGTCAAATTCTCTTATTGTGGTGACCATTAACAAATTAAGAAACATTTAGCAGCATATAAACGAAGTGCTAGGGATAAGTAGTAGTTTCCATAAGAATACAACCATTCAGGAAATGTAAAATTAGGAGAACATACATCAACCAATAACCAAAATTGATTGCAAAGTAGATTACTCGAGCTAAACTTAAAAGAAACACCACAAATTCATACTTTGTTGAACTGTTTGCTAAAATTTCAATGAGTTTGAGTACTACTCTTCGTTATCTCTCTATTAAGATATTCATCTGCGATTTTTTTCGATTTCGTACAACAAAAATTAAGGTACCAAATGACACACTCATATCGATTTTTCATTGGGGTATTTCGTCAAACAGTTGCAGTTCATGTGACAGACATTGTATTTTACACAGTTAAAGTTCAACATACAGCCAAAGTTTCATAAAAGCTTCATTCATGAGAACCATTACATCTAAACTAAACCCATCATGAAAACCCATCCAAATTATGGGACAGTTACCCTCAATGAATGCTAAATTCTTACAAAATTCTGTGAAGGAAAATAAATAAAAATGTAGCAGTACTTGTATTAGTTTGCCAACTACTTACAATTATGATACGCAGCCAATTCTTCTTCTTCTGTATAAAATGAAATAATCCCGTTCCCATAGACTCATCTAAGGCAGTGAACTTCAATAGCTTTGTGCTGAGTAATAGCTGTGATTCAAGATTCTTGTCAGGATTAGTGAAATGATCACCAAAATATCATATTGGTTTAAGTGGAAACGAGAGTATCAAACAGAGAGTGAAGAAACTTGGACTAGTAATTTTTAATCTCAGTTGAAATGAAGAAAGATAGTCCCATATGGGCTAGGATTCACAACTCTACTCAAAATGTTTTGTATAAGATAAGCACTTCAGCTTAGTAAAAGACCCATGCAGCCGTGCGGTAAGCACAAAGCGAACTATTCTTTCGCCTTTTACTAAAGAATACCGTGTGCTTGCCGTTTGTAAGCGGGATATGCCTATTTTTGGAGGGTTTCTCTTCTTTAAGAGGAACCCAACAATATTCAAAACCAATATTTTAGTCTCCTTGGCTTGGCTAACCTAATAAAGGTCCGTTAGACCAATGTATTCAATTTCGCTCGTACCGGCCGATATATCGGCGATATTATCGGTGGTTGAGCGAAACAGCAACCCAAATATCGCAATACTATATTTTGCCGATAATATCGGTCGGTATAGGAAAAGCGATACAACGAGATTTCAGCGATATTTGACATTTACTTAAATTATTAGGGTAGTTTCGGAATTCTAGGTGAAGGGAAGAGATGAAATCCCTAAATCCCATTTATTCTCTTCTTTGCGGGCGAAAAAAACACTCTTCTCTGCGGGCGAAAAAACATTTCTTCTCGATCTTAATGGCGAGATTCAATTGATTCTATCTTAACAAGAGGTTGGTTTTGATTATTAATTTCTTCTTTTGCTGATTTTGATGTTTCGATTCTTATACTGTAATCTTTTGAAGCTATATAATGTTTTCCAGTTCCTTCTTCTTGCCCTAAACTCTCAGTTCATTCTCTCCGAAATTAGTCGATTCTCTATAACATTCCTTCAAATTGATTCCTGGATTATATACCATAATCAGATAATCTTTTCCTTTTCCTTTTCCTTTTCTTGTTTTTTTTTTTTTTTAATTTCTTAAATAAGATTTATTTTGTATGTATCAAATTTTTTTGGATGATTTTTAACTTGTAGTTGTATCAACTGTGATAAATTGAAACAAATTTGTATAAATTTGATAGAAATTTTATTTGATGAATTTGGAGAAATTTGATGAAATTGAATACCAGGGTTCATTATTTGCATTAGCTTTTCCTTTGTTCTGATTAATTTGATCTGATACATAGAATTGCATTAGTTGAGTGTCAACCCCTTTCTTGCAATTAGTTCCATTGTTGTTAGACTTCTAAAATTCCATTAGATTATAAGAGAGCTTACATGATCCTGTTTGCCAATTCAAACTGAAACTGTTGCATGTTCACAGACATTTAAACTGAAATTGTACACATCTAGTTCAAATTGAAATCACAGGCCTTGGTAAGGATTGTTTTATGGTTCTGTTAGTTGATGGATAATGACGATTTAAATGTTGCAGGTGTTGGATAAATGATGCAGTTCCTTTAGGTTATGATTATGGATTCTTCTAATGCATCAAATTCAAATACCACAAACTCTACTTGTGGTTCATTTCCCCCTTCTACGACTACTCAAATTAAAGATCCGGCATGGGAATGGGGTGAACGCCAAGACCCAGCAAATCAAAATATAATTACTTGTTTGTTATGTAAGAAATTAATCTGTGGTGGTGGAATCACTAGGCTTAAGGAGCATCTTTTACATATTAAAGGGAATGTTTCATCATGTCCATATGTGACCATCGGCATTATGAACAGAGTTAGTCTGGTGTATTCTGTAAAGAGGACCAAAAATGCTCATAGGGATAACATTGATTGAGCGTATCGGCGTGCAAATAACTCAGATGAAGGCTCTGGTGCTGATACCGATGTCGAGGAACAAGAATTTGAAACTGATGGTAATATGGGAAGTGGTGGTGATGGTGCTGGTGCTAGTCAACTAGTTTCTCGGAATCAGACAAAGAGAAAGCGGAGAAGTCAAAGTAATAGTAGAGGTCCAATTGATTTATTTATGAAGACAGACCACCAGAAAACTCAGCAGACCACTCTTGAAAGAGACTCAGCTGTAAAAGAGAAGTTAATGAAGACTGCATGGAAATGCATTTTAGCTTGGATGACTGAGAATTTAGTATCATTTAACACCTTTCGTTGCCCAAGTTTCAAAGAAATGATATATGCAATAGGAGACTATGGGAAAGGTAAGAAGTTGGTGAGATGTTCAGTTGATGTTATCTATAATATGTGCTTTAATATGTTCTTATTATCGTATATTCATTGGGTTTACTTTTGCTTTTTATGTTTCTTGTTTTTTTTTAGCTATGCCCCCGCCATCTTACCATCATATTCGTATGAATCTTTTCAAGGACCGGTTAGAAGAAATTAAGAAATTTGTTGATACATTTAGGGAACATTGGAAGAGGTTTGGATGTTCTATCATGTCTGATGGCTGGACGGATGGGAAAAAGCGACATCTTATTAACTTTTTGGTGAATTGTCCGAAAGGGACAGTTTTTTTGAAGTTTGTGGATGCGTCAAACAGAACCAATAATGCTGATTTCATACGTGGGCTTGTAAAGGAGGTAATTAACGATGTTGGGGAAGAAAATATAGTTCAGTTCATTACCGATAATGGTTCAAATTTTAAAAAGGCAGGGAAAGATTTGATGCTTGAATACCCAAATATGTTTTGGACTCCTTATGGTACTCATTATGTTCAGTTGATGCTAGAAGAACTTGGTAACAAGCTTCCACGAATCAAGACAGCCGTCATTCTAGGTAAGAGACTCGTTACATATATTTATGCTCATTTTCAAGTATTGAGCTTAATGAGGGAGATCATCGGTGGAGAATTACATAGGTCTACAAAGACTAGATTTGCAACTCAGTACTACACACTAGAAAGTCTTGGAAAGTATAAAACCCATTTGCAAATGATGTTTGTGAATGATAAGTGGTTGAAAATGAGGTTTGCAAAAGAAGAAATGGGAATTAATGTACTTAAAATTGTTACAAGAGGTACATTTTGGAAAGATGTTGATTATTCTTCTAGAGTGCTTTAGTTAAGGTTGTAAGGTTAATGGATATCGAGCGCAAACCTACAATTCCTTCTTTTTATGAAGCAATGAGGATAGCAAGGGACAAACTCGAGAATAATTTCAGTGAAGATGATAATACTTGGGCTATAATTAAGGTTATCTTTGATAAAAGATGGAAGAATAGCTTCAATAATGCTCTACATTGTGCTGCTTATTATTTAAATCCTTTCATATTCTACAAGATCCCTGCTCATTTAATGGATAATGATCCTAAGTACATAGAAATCAAAAGGGGACTGCATACAAAAATGCAAAGGCTTATTCCAAATGAAGAAAAACTTGAGAATGCTACAACTGAATTGAGAGACTATAATGATGCTAACAAGATCTTGGGAACTCTGATTTGTAAAAAAAAAAAGATAAAGATCAACCTCGGAAGTTTGTTTGTTATGTAAGTTGAAGTTTTGATTACGTCTGTGTTAGCTTTGCATTTGTAGTAACAATTTTTTTCGTATTTATGACAGATGATTGGTGGATTACACATGGAGGAATTCATACCCCAAACCTACAAAAATTTTCAATAAGGTTATTGAGTCTTACTTGTTCTGCTTCCCCGTGTGAGCGAAATTGGAGCACATTTCAGAATGTAAGTATTCTAATCTTGTTGAGTCTTACTTGTTGTTGACTGAATTGTACATTCTTTCAAATAAGGTTACAGTTATTTATTTTTTTCGTTTGAACAAGGAACATGAGATGCCTGTAAACCTCTTTCTTCTTATCACAACAAGCAGCAAAGCATGAAACAGTTAGTTTACCTATTTATCTTTTGTGTTTCATTATATTTACCTATTATTCTTTCGTCTTTCAGTTGCACTCAAAGAAGCGAAATAGGGTAAATCAACAAAAATTGAATGATAGTGTCTTTATCCAATATAACAAGAAATTGGAGCGTCGATACAAAGAAATCAGTCAATATAATGATGATCTGAAAGCTCGTGATCCTATTTTTCTGGATGAGCGTGATGACACTGATGAATGGTTGGCTTTGGAGAATTTGGATGACTTGGCTGTACAAGATGATAATGTTACTTTGGATGATTTGCAGGATATTGTTGGTGAAAAAAGTATGCCAGTTGTTAGTAAAGGTGCTTGTAACTCTCGACGCAAATCTACTTATCCAACTGACACTGAATATGATGGATATGATACTAATGACTTGATGTGTGACTCTAATCTTGGACTACTTGGTGAAAATGATGGAGCTACAGAAGATTATGATATCTATGATGAATCAAATAATTTTGATTAAAAATGTAATGTCCCTATTTAATTATCATTCTAGATAGTGAACTTTAAAGTTGTGAAATTGCTGCCCTTTTTCCAAATTAAACTTCATATGACAGCTCTTATGTTTTGAATGAACTTGTTTTGTTTTTCTAAAATTGATGCATTTTTATCTTGTCTAATTTTGTGTGAAATAATATAAATTTATAACCGATATTGCACCGATATTTGAAATCGAGATCTCCCCGATACAATGTTGTACCAGTGTACCGGTCCTCGGCCGAGATAACCCGGTATCTGATATTAACTATATTGCGTCATACCAATGTAATGATTTTTATTTGTACAATTCTACTTGTTTGTTAGAGCTATAAACTGGTTCGGCAGAGCATGTAACAAAGACGCATCTAAGAAACTTAAGTGTTTTTGTAAACTGTTTGAGCCTGTGTCTCGACCTAGCTACTGTCGGAGGTTTTAGACCTTGAGGGATACATGAATTACCATGTTCATGTCAGGAATGATGGTGGTTGCATGTAGTGCACGTTAAACCCAAAACTCAGCAAGTACCCTAACTTATTAATTGCATAATACCAGCAAGAAACCTCTGGTAAACAACTTCTAAAATATCAAGGAAACTACAAACTTGGTAGTCCTGAGGAACAGGTGCACAAACAAGTCTACTTGAAGGCAAGTTTTGAACAGTCACTAAAAGACGCCTCTCCAAACACATGAAATAAGAAACAGATGCAATAGTGAATCCTTGACTAAAGAAATGTCAGAATTTAAAGAATCAGGTCAAAAACAATAGAATGCACCCAAACCAGCAGACTAAGGCGACTTTATTTACCTATTTATCTCTGCTAGTTTTGCAGTCACTGTTCATATCCAACCGGGCAAAACATGGAAGAATAAGAAATAATAAAAAAATTAGTTTCTACACTGCAATTTTGAAAAGACATGCAAATAGAGGGTATATGTTAACAAAGATAAGATGTTCCAAACCCAGGCATTGACTAAATCAAGAAACTTTCATGACATGCGCCCTGTATCTAAGATATCTACTGATGCCACTATACATTTACCTAATGATGAGAACATACGAGTTTCCTCAATCTATATAATGGAATCTTACGCAACAATCAAAAATGTTGAATCAAACTCATAAAGCTAGAGACTAGGTGTTTATAGGTGAAAATAGTTTCTACCGGTTTTGGTAATTGCGGGTGTGAAAGGTGAGAAACAGTTTAAACCCTAAACAATGTACTGCAAGGGAGTACTTTTAAGTTCGAGAGATCAATCTGTACAAGTCCGGCCTAAACCAAGAAATGGCCATTCCAGACTTGCTTCGGTCACAAAGTGGAGGAGAAGGGATGGTTTAGGGAGGAAAGTGAAGAGAGTGTTGAGACCATAATAATTCTAGAGTAGTGCTTGACTTGTATCAGAAGGTGAGAGCTTTGGGAAAGCTAGCAAGAGTTTATACCCCGGTAATTATTAGGGGCATATTAATGCGCCTAGTAAATGCTTGTTTTAAATGTATGCTAGGGTTTAAAGTTTTACGATTTTAACCCTAAACTAAAGACTAACATCAACATTAAGTCCCCTACTTATCTCGGAACAGGTGCCTTGTTGCGGGGTTAGCATATGATGGTGACAGACAACGTAAATCATTGCAAATATGGTCAGGAGAGTCCGACTAACCTTTTAAGTGGTGGAGCGAGTTTTGTATTTCCATGTTGGTAGTCACGGCAAAGGGGACACGGTCTTGGAAGGCGGAGCAGGTGGATAGCTTGAACCGAAAGGGCCGAGAGGTGGCATGGCCTTGGCCAGGGAAAGGGTATGGAGGAGCATGCATGGGTGGTTAGGCGTGGTGAGGCCGCGAAAATGGAGAGATGGCTTAGATCTGGGAGGGCCAAGAGGTGGCGTGGTCTTGGCCATGGCAATGGCTTTGTAGAACACGTCAGGGGAAGCTAGGCGTGGTGGGGTTGTGGTGACGGAGCGAGGGCCAGGTACGTGGCAAGGTGAAGCGCGATTTGGACCATGGTAAGGAGAGACACGGTCTGGCACGGTGCGGCTTTAGCAAGGGGCCACGACAATGGTGTGGACGGTCTTGGGCGCGGGACCGGTTTCCACTTTTCCCTTCTTGTCTCAAAATAGGAAATCCACTCTTCGTTCAAACTCCCATGTATCATGTCTGTATAAAAGGAGGGTCGGCTTCTCTTCTTTACACTTATTCATTCCTCTCAGCCGTGCGACAATAGTAAATAGGAACAGACGAGCGAATCCTAGGTATGTCTTCAAACACTTTTCTTTTGGTTTTTTTTCTTTTTTTTGGTGTAAACCCTAGGTGTAGGCGCACCTTTTCACGTCCCTGTATAAATATTGGTGTGAATCCTAGGTATTTTTTCCATGGCTTGTCGTGGCACCTAAGCACGAGTACCATAGTAATGTTTACCACCCTTGCAAGGTATGTGCGTAATAGCAATGTCCCTGTATTCTCACGAAACCCTAGCTTTTAGGGGTTGCACCTCATTTTGGTGTGGCCGTGTGTACGGTTTCCCTGGTGGGTCATTCCTCCTCGGTTGGACAAGAATTTTATGCCATAGGGTACGGCCTTGAAACAAATTGGCTTCCGTCTTGGGTGGAAAAAAAAAATTGCACCTTCTGTAATAACGTCCCTTTGCATTGCTCCATTGTAGTTGTTTGATAAAAATCTTCATTATAATGTCACTTAAGGAGAGTTCCGCGAAAGATATTGGTAACTCCAAGCCGAACGTGGTTGATGAATTTTTCACGATCATCTCCGCTAGGAGGAGTCCCCTTAAGCATGTGCTGCTACTTCTGACTAGCCTGGAGAGTGAGGGAGGGGATCGTTCGGTTCCTTCCTGAAAATGTGACACGGTTTTGTCTTCATAGGGGAGAGTATTCTGCTTCTTTTATCGATTTCAGGGCCCCAGTGAGTCCATTGCGTTCCTTCGATAAATGGATGTGGTTCATGATGAGCCAAGAGCATGTAAGAACTAATTTGGCCAAGGCGAAGATCATTGATGATGTTGCGGCTTCCGCAGTGCTTCATATTAGGAGAGATATTCCAGGTTTGGTCACTTTTGTTTCCAAATGGTGCCTGGACACCCATACGGACATATGTAGATGGGTTTAAATGACTATTTCCTTGGAAAGCATGGATGTACTGCTGAATCTTCCCGTAGTTGGAAAACTTGACGTTAAGTTGTCCGCAGATGAAGAAGAGATGCATGACTCCCTGGTCGCGAAATCAAAAGGATTTGTTCGGAAGGAAAATGAGATGAAGTGCTTCTATGACTGGTGGGTGTCTCAATGGTTTCCTGACGCATTAGAGTCGAATCATAAGAATAGTACACTTCACGAATCAGAAGAATAGTACACTTCACGTTGCGGCGTTCTTGGCTCTTTGGCTATCCAGAGATATTTTTGATGACGACTCGGGCAAGAAAGAGATAATACATGGTTTTATTAAGTTTGCCATAAAATTAGCAAAGGGTGACGTTCTCCCCATTGGTAGTATGTTTCTTGGTTCTATGTATGCACACTTGGATCAACTGGTTTTGGACGTGCGTGCCTCAAATGGATATATGAAAGTTTATTCCTATGTTCATGCCGCCTTTATACAAGCGTGTCTATTGGAGCACTTCGAGATGTATGCCCCGAAACCGTTGGATGTACTCCCTGAGTCTTGGGGTGGCTCGAGGATACTGCGCTGGCTGAACATGCACCCCAAGACTGGTTTGAACCTGGTTGGACCTCTCGACATCTCGCACGCAGTTAATTTCCGTCCATGGACTCCAGTGCATGGGTCTATGACCTAGGTTGCCACCTTTGATCCTGTTCCAAACATGTATTTGGCTTATGATAAAGAGGACCTGAGTGTTGGAGATATGGTGTACATGCGGAGCTGCACACCTGGTTATGTGCCGTCTTTCTTCCAAGGATCTTGTAATGCAACCTCTTACAATATCGATAGAGCGTATCAGCGCATGGGTTTCGATCGGGGCTCCCACTTGTTCGTCAGCCATCTGTTCTGGAAGTCCCGTTGTCGATTGTTCTTGATGCCGGTGCTCTCGTGTCGGGTAAAAGTCTCCCCTTTTTTCTCGCGGAACGGAATCCATCAACAACCTCCAAGTATAAAGCATTCTGGCAGAGTGAATTCCTCATCATCGAGGGATTTGTGAAATACGTAATGAAGAACACTCGTGGTAGGCCTTCTGCCGAGATTTTAGAAAACCATCTGTTGTTGAGGAGTACTCCTTTAACCAAAAGGAAATTCGTTGGCCTGGTCATGGACAGTCCTCAAGTGAAGGAGCGGAGGTCTAAGATTCGTGCTGGTGGTCTTCAGTCAAAATCCACGATTCTACCGACTTTTAGTTCGTTTAACATGCAGGTATGTACGGCCCTCTTCTTGATTTGAGCTTGGAACGTCTATATTTTTTGTTCTTTTTTTTAGAATACGCTCTTGTATTCCATCCAGTTCCTCGGTAGCACGGACACCTTTGCCAAACTTGCGAGCGGTCAAAAGGTGTCATTTTCCAAGACTGATAGTAGCGTCGTCCAGCCTACCCTTAGTGATGAAGAATCCGAGAAGGATGAAAGTTCTGAGTATAGCGATGGTGAGGGTAGTTCTTATAACAACAGTGCTGAGTCTTCCTCTAGTCAGTCTGAAAGTGAATCAGTGAGTCTTCCCCACATTTTCTTCGTTCCCCCTCTTCTTCTTTTTTTTTTTTTTTTTTTTTTGCAGCAAACTAAATCTTGATTTTTTTTTAGCAGGAAACCTCTCTTGAGGATGATCTTGAAGGGGAATACCACCATAGCGAAGACGTAACCACATTTCCTACTGCGGAAACTACACCAGCCAGCAATTTGAACATGGATATTCATTGTCTTGAGGGCGCCGCCGTGACTCAGGCGGAGTAGGGTGCTTCAGGAGTGAAATTGTAGTTAGGGATCTCCTTCTAGTTGTTGGTTCAGTTGCGGGTGCCACCTTTAATCCTCCGTATCTGTCCCCTTTCCCGGGTCATGTGTTGATTGGTGGATTCAGCATTCCAGATGGATATGCGACGTTATACACCAAGATCTGGGAGAGCTATGGTCATATCGCCGACTAAGAAGATCACTAGTCGACATGCGTTGGTCAAGCGTGTGGAGGAGGCCTTGTCTTCGATTGATGAGATGTGCAACGTGACTGGTTATACTGAGAATGTAATCTCGAGCTGGAAGTTCCATCGTGACATGTGCTTGGGGTTCGAATTCAACATTCCTTGGTTCGTTGAAGGTCTCTCTGCTTCTGAAAGGTTGCTGGGAGAAACAGTCGAAGGTCCATCCGCGGACATGGTGAAGAATCAGGAAGCAGAATTCAAGAAATTGCACCGGCAATCGAAATTGAAAAGGACGGCTCTCCAGAGCACAAAGGAGGCCTTCGCCAAGAGGAGCAAGCCATTGTTGGAAAAATTTCCTTGAATGTATATCTATCTTCTGGACCTCTTACCTTTAGGGTTTTTTTTTAAGGCAAAAGAGACGCCGGGCTTGTGGTTTTGATTTACTGGTTTTCTTTGGTTGATGGACAAAATTTACCTTGACAATTTTTGATTATATATTTTTTGGATAAATATTTAGAATTAAAATGGCTATGAATGAAAGTGACGCACATGTCCCAAGTCGGTCATAGAACCGTGTGTTGGTAGATGACATGGGATGAAACATGGTTATATGTTTTATCAAAACTTGGAAAAGAAGACCACGTATTTTGTCAGAATAAAACTTACTCTGTTTCTCAGGTATTCTGATGAAAATAAACTTTCCAGGCGTAGGACCAAGTTTTTCGAAAAACATGGTAAGGGAAGTCCCCAATGTTCCAAATCGTTACTGAGTTTTCTAATGACCGAGCCATCAATACCTGGGCGGACCGTTTTGCTTCTAACCCCTGGGGAGTCCCCAGCCGTCTCTTGTCGGGTCATGAATAATAATCAAGTCATCCAGTGACTAAGTCGGGGCGAGTCTCCTTCCCCTACCATTTTGACGTCTGGGTCGAAGAACGAGATCGATCGAAAATTGACATTGTAACCGATAGACCAATCCTCCCACTGTGGTCGCCAATTGTTTATAGGTGAAAATATTTTCTACCCATTTTGGTAATTGCGGGTGTGAAAGGTGAAAAACAGTTTAAACCCTAAACAATGTACTACAAGGGAGTACTTTTCAGTTCGAGAGATCAATATGTACAAGTCCGGCCTAAACCAAGAAATGGCCATTCCAAACTTTCTTCGGTCACAAAGTGGAGGATAAGGGATGGTTTAGGGAGCGAAGCGAAGAGAGTGTTGAGACCAGAATAATTCTAGAGTATTTCTTGACTTGTATCAGAAGGTGAGAGCTTTGGTAAAGCTAGCAAGAGTTTCTTTTATGAGTGCGGTATTTTTCCCCTGACCAAGAACTTGTCCCCTGGTGGAAATAGGTAAGCCTATTTATACAAGTCAAGAAAAAAACGTACTTTGGCCTCATAATAGAAGGAAACAGGTGAGTTAAATGGGAAGAGGTGGTAACGCCTAGCATTGATTGGATTTGATGGAATTGATGTCCCATTATAAAGGAGCGTTTCACCGTTGCTTCTTTAATTTACTGACAGCCTTACTCTCATTACACTATCTTGAAATGGGCATTTGTGTATGTTGCACGCTATAAACCACCAAACCAAAACCCTAATGAGCATCCCCCAGTTTGTGTTGATGTCTCGAACGTTTTTGGAAGACATGTAGCATGTTGTTGTGGCTTGGCAAGTCTAGATTATGGAGCTTTCTATCTAGGTGACCTTCGACAGTCGAGATGTTGCATCTTTGGAGGAGGGGAAACCATTGATCGTTGCACACCTTCGTTTTGGTAGCCGCGTAGTGAGGTCCAACAGGGTGGCACGGCTAGGGTATGTTTAGACATGGCATGAAGAGCCAAGGGTTTTCCATGGGAGTATGGAATGGCTAGGGCGATTGGCTTGGCATGTCGTGACTAGCATGGCTAAGTCCAAGGCAAAGTGCATTTGGCATAGCGCGGATAGCTTGGCTTGGCATGTGGGTCCAAGGGGTATCTAAAGGCGCATTGTGTGATTATCCTGGACTAGGTGCGTGACCAAGCTAGAGTTTCGGGTCTAAGGTCGTGAGGGGACTTTAGACGGCCAGGATTTTCTCATGGGATTGAAGGGAAACCGTTGATGGTCGCATGGATTCAATTTGGTAGCCGCATGGGGAAGGCCAGCATGGTGGCGCGACATGAGGGGCCATGGAGAGACGTGTTTGGCATAGCGAGGCTAGCTTGGCTAGGTACGTGACCAAGCTAGGGATAAAGTCATGAGTGGACTTTATACGTCCAGGATTTGCTCTTGGGATTGAAGGGAAACAGTTGATGGTCACCTGGCTTCAATTTGGTAGCCGCATGGGGAAAGCCAGCATGGTGGCGCGGCATGAGGGGCCTTGGCGAGATGTGTTTGGCATGGCGCGGCTAGCTTGGCTAGGTATGTGACCAAGCTATGGCTAAAGTCATGAGGGGACTTTATACGGCCAGGATTTTCTCCTGGGATTAAAGGGAAACCGTTGATAGTCGCCTGGCTTCAATTTGGTTTAGAAACCCTAATTAGTGCCCTTTACTAGAATTGATACAAAATTCTAGTACGGACTCGGATTTTGACGATCCGCCCCTCAAATCAACCGAAAAAGAATCTCCTATCTCCTTATGCACGGATATTTAGGTTTTGAACTCTTTAAGGAGGGGAAAACAACCCTAAAGCAAAACTCAGGAAGATTTCAGGAGGGACGGTGTCATGGCCAGGATATCATGGCATGCCTTGGCGTGGTTTGGCACATGGGGCCAATGGTTTTCCATGGGTGCATGGAGTGGCTAGGTCAAAGGCATGGCATGACTAGCTTGGGCTAAGTGTGGCTGGCATGATTTTCTATTGGCACACGAGATGTGTCTAGCATAGCTAGGGCCATGGCATGGTGCGATTGGCATGGCGCGGATAGCTTGGGCTAGGCGTGGATGGCATGATTTTCCATTGGCACGCGGGTGCGGCTAGCATGGTTGGAATGCATTGGCGCGGTAGGGTGTGGCTGGCATGATTTTCCATTGTCACACGAGATGTGACTAGCCTAGCTAGGGCCATGGCATGGTGTAATTGGAATGGCGCGGCTAGCTTGGGCTAGGCGTGGCTGGCATGATTTGGCATTAGCACACAAGATGTGGCTAGCATAGCTAGGGTAATGGCATGGTGCGATTGGCATGGTGCGGATAGCTTGGACTAGGTGTGGCTGGCATGATTTTCCATTGGCACACGAGATGGATCTAGCATAGCTAGGGCCATGGCATGGTGCAATTTCCATGGCGCAGCTATCTTGGGCTATGTGTGGTTGGCATGATTTGACATTGGCACATGAGATGCATCTAGCATAGATAGTACCATGGAATGGTGCGATTGTCATGGCGCGGATAGCTTGGCCTAGGCGTGGCTGGAATGATTTTCCATTGGCACGCGGGGTGCAGCTAGTATGGTTGGCATGCTTTGGCGCGATAGGGTGCGGCTGGCATGATTTTCCATTGGCACACGAGATGCGTCTAACATAGCTAGGGCCATGGCATGGTGCGATTGGCATGGCGCGGCTAGCTTGGGCTAGGTGTGTCTGGCATGATTTTCCATTAGCACATGAGATGCGGCTATCATAGCTAGGGCCATGGGATAGTGTGATTGGCATGGCGCGGCTAGCTTGGGCTAGGTGTTGCTAGCATGATTTGCCATTGGTATGCGGGGGAATTAGGGTTTGGTTTGTCATAACCCTAATTTGAAAAAAATTACCCTGGTAATTATTAGGGACATATTAATAGCTTTTTATTAATGCGCATTGTAAATGCTTGTTTTAAATGTCTGCTAGGGTTTAGCGTTTTACGATTTTAACCCTAAACTAAAGGCCACCATCAACACCAGGGTACAATATATAATAAGTTGCGATGTGCAAAGTGCACTCGACATACTCAAATCGAATGTAATGTTGGATATTTTTAACAAACCCTCAAATTTTAAGCATTTTGGCTGTTATCGAGGTTCGAGCTAAGGATGAAGTCTTTGATAAATTTAAAATTTACAAAGCCGAAGTAGAAACACAATTAGACAAGAAAATTAAAGTGTTACGTTCTGATCGTGGTGTCGAATATTATCCTACTTAATTTACTATATTTTGTCAAGAGCATAGTTTAATACATGAATTTACTGCACCATATACACCTCAACAAAATGGTATTGCTTAAATAAAGAATAGGACTTTGATTGACATGGTTAATGTTATGCTTATTAGTTCTGGTTTGCCTAATTCTTTGTGGGGTGAATCCATGTTGTATGCATCCTATATTTTGAATATAGTGCCTTTGAAAAAGAAAAATGTTTCCCCTTATGAATTATGGTTTAAGAGAAAACCTAATTTGAAAAGACTAAAATCATGGGGTTGTCTAGCGTATGTTAGAAAACCTGATCCTAAAAGACCAAAGTTAGGAAATAGAGCTTATAAATGTGCTTTCGTAGGATACTCGCTTAATAATATTACTTACAGATGTTTAATCCTTGACACTTTTGAGATTATAGAATTTGTAGATGTAGAATTTTTTGAAATCATGACAAGGACAAGTTCTCAGACACTACCCACTAAAAACCCATTGTTACTAAGTTTAGAACCAATGGAGACTGATAACAATGATGAACCTTCCTCCTCTACAAAAAACAATGATATCTCAGTTCCTACTGAAGATATTGAACCTAGAAGAAGTAAGAAAGGAAGAATAGAGAAAAAGCTTGACCCAGATTTTAAATAATACCTTGTAGAGGGTGATAATAATGAAATTCTTAGCACTACCATGTATAATATGCATGATGAAGGTGATCCTAAAACCTATGCTCAGGAAATAATATCCAGAGATGTTAATTTCTGGAAAGAAGCTATTAATGATAAAAAGCATTCTCATTCAACAAATGGAACTTGGATATATTGTGATTTACCTCTTGGATATAGTAAACAAGATAAATCTGAGTGCATGATACTATGTTTGTATGTTGATGACATGCTTATTTTTGGATATGACTTGTCTATTGTGGAACAAACTAAGAAATTCCTTAGTTCAAACTTTGATATGAAAGATCTAGGGGAAGCTGATGTGATATTAGGAATTAAAATCCTAAGAAAGGGAGATGGGTTGGTCTTAACCCAATCTCATTACATTGAGAAATTTCTCACGAAATATGGTCATTTTGATTACAAACCAGCACCTAGCCCTCCAGATCCTAGTATGAAGTTAATGAAGAACATTGATAGAGATCATAAACAACTTGAGTATTCGAGTGTTGTTGGAAGTCTTATGTATGCTATGCATTGCACAAGATCGGACATAGCCCAAGAAGTGAGAGTGCTATGTCATTTCTCAAGTAACCTTGTAATTAAACATTGGAAAGCAATTTCAAGAGTGTTGGCTTACTTGAAAGGAACTATAAATTATGGTTTACACTTCCAGAGATATCCCGTTGTATTAGAAGGATACAGTGATGTGAACTGGAACAATGTAGAATCCAAATCCAAATCAACTAGTGGATAGATATTTATATTGGGAGGTGCTGCTGTGTCTTGGAGTTCCAAGAAGCAAACCTACATTTCTTATTCAACAATGTTGTCAAAATTGATTGCACTTACAGATGCATGTAAGGAAGTAGAATGGCTTAGAAATTTACTAGTAGATATCCCATTATGGATGAAGCCAACTCCTTCTGTTATGATTAACGGTTACAATCAGGCTACGATCTATAAGGTCTCAAATAAGACTTATAATGGAAAGTCAAGACATGCTAGTCTTAGAAATCAAATTGTCACACAATTACTCAAAAGGGTAGTAGTTGCATTAAACTATATTGAATATAAAAAGAACTTGGCAGACCATTTCACAAAGTGTCTACCAAAGGATATGCATTCAATAAAGTGTAAGGAGATGGGACTCATGCATGTGAAAGAAGTTTGATCACTAATAACGGAAACCCAACTTATGTTATATTTTGAAAAAGATAAACTAAGTTCAATATGGTACTAACAAGTTATTGCAGTGATTATGGTACACTAAACTAAAATTTCCCATTGTCCTTCTAGTGGAGTGATTCTGCTTGATCTTAGGGATGGATGAAAATCCTTAATAAGTCTAACTTTTATCACAAGGTGTCTCGCAGAAACACCTTCGAGACTTACCTATATGAGTATTTGGAAATCAGGCTGTTTCCTATGAGAATAAGACTGTTCTCAGAAAAAGACCCATGATACAGGAGAAAGCACATGGCTATTAATGTGCGAGCTACGGAACACACTACTTCCTGAAATCAATATTTGTGGAGGTTTCGGCTTTATCACACCTGAAAATACTAGAGATACTTCGTGGTTGCTCTGCAAATCGGGCGACTAACTCGGAGATTATTTTCTCTTCCAGATTTCATTTTCCGAGTGTTATCAGCATTAATTCAGGTGAATTTCTGTTTAAATCTTTATTCTAGCTCAATTAAATGATCGGTGGTGTTGAATCAAGCTTTTATAGTATACGTTCCTGAATCAAAATCTATTAAATCAACAAAAATCATGATAGACTTGGATTTTTGTTCTCCTAGTGAACCTGGATCTATCAAATACACATCAATCAATTACCATATGATATTTTTGAAGAAGGTTTAGATTCATGGAAATTTTCACTAATTAGAAGGTTAGATTTACAGAAAATCAAGTTTACTGATGCAGTTTTAATCTTAAGACAACAATGGAAATTAGTAGGAGATTGTAAGCTTATTCCTCTAGGTAAAGGTTGGTCTACCATCAAGTTAGATAATGAGATTGATTGTAATTACATTAAAAGCGGGATCATGGGAAGTAACCAATCAATTTATGAGAGTTCGAAACTGGATTTCAAATTTTCGTCCTGAAAATCAAAGAACATATAAAGCCTTGGTTTGGGTACGCTTTCCAGGTTTAGGTTTGGAATTTTAGAAGCAGAAAATTTTGTTTGAAATATGTAATGAAATTGGTTCTCCAATTAAAGTAGATGAAGCCACTTTGAAATGTGAATATGGGTATTATGCAAATATTTTGGTTGAGGTGGATTTTGCTCAACCAATTCCAGCAAAAATTTGGATTAATACTAAGTTTGAAGGTGTTTTTCAAAATATTGTGATTCCATATTGTCATAAGTTCTGCAATGTTTGAAAAATTGTGGGGAATTTGATTACTGAGTGCATAGTGGAAAAAGCAAAAAATATGAGGAAGGAAAATGAAGATGCTAGAACTGAAGTAGCTACTGGTAGTTCCATTCATCAACAAAATTCAAAGCACAAATCAGCTAAGGGAGGTAAAAATCACCATCAAGTTCCAATTGATATTTGTGATAAAAGTGAAGTTGAAGATTCTGTAGTGAATACTATTGAAATGATTCCACAAGTAACTAATATTGTATAAATCATTACACAAGTTAGCAGATATAGTCCCATTGAATATGAAGAAGGTAAAGTTGAAAATATTTCTGAGAATGAGTTAGAAGCTAATTTAGATCCTGCTAAACTAATACAAATAGCTATATAAAACTCAATATCTCCAAGTGAAGTTAAGTTTATAGATGGAAAATCTGGTAAAAATACAAATTACGATTCTGTTATAGTTGTAGAAAACTCAATTCCTCAAAGTGAAGTTAAATTTATTGATGGAAAATCTGGGAAATTACAAATGAGTTTATTCCAGTAACTTCATGGGTTAAAACAGTGGAAAAGGAATGATTAATGTTTCATCTAGTGAAGGCAATACTTCTAAGGGAATGCACACTTCTCCAAAGGTTAGGAAACTAGTAACTGCTCCTACTAAATATAACTTTAGAAAACAACAAGGGAAAGGAGGTACCCAACACTCCAATCCAAACCATGAAAATATTGTATTGGAACATTAGGGGCCTAAGAAGGAGGAAGGCCCAAGATAAGTTATGGTCTTATGTAAAAAAAAAGCATCCTTACTTAGTCTGGATTGCAGAACCTAAAATTTTCTATAACTCTGACTTTTGCAATAAATTAAATCTGCCTGGTATGCAGAAAATGGTGATTCATAATTTAGTTCTTAATATAAAAGGGTAATATATGGCTATTCTGGAATTCAACCATAACTATTTATTCTGTTATTTCAATATCTAGTCAGATGATCACAGTGAATGTTGGTGGTGTTTTAGTATCTGGAGTACATGCTCATGTGGATGTTAATCAGAGAAGATTTTTATGGTCAGAGATGGAGATGGTAAGTGACCTTCAATTACCTTGGATAATTTTGGGTGATTTTAATGTAGCCACATCAATTGAATAAAAAATTCGGGGGAGAAAGCCAAAGAGAAGAGTTATGCTTGAGTTTAATAATTTCTTAGATAAATGTGAATTAATTCAGGATCCAAAGAATGGTCTACACTTCTCATGGTCTAATTGTCAACAGGGAGGTAATAGAATTATTTGTAATCTAGATAGAGTGGTTTATAATTTGAAGTTTCTGTAAAAGTTTAGTGACTGGGGTTATAAAGTTGGTATTCGCATAGCTTCTGATCATTCTCCTTTGTTTGGAGGTTGTGTGAATATTCCAAAACCTCATAATGCTCCCCTAAGATTTCAAAAAATGTGGCTCTCTCATCCAGATTTCATGAAAGCAGTAGAAGCAAATTGGAAAGAAGACTTATCTGGTGACCTGCTTATATTTGGTTGCAAAAGATCAAGAGACTGAAAAAAATCTTGAAGTGGTGGAACTGGCATGTATTTGGTGATGTAACAGTTAAAATCAAAGAATCTGAACAAAAAGTAAAGGAAGCAATGATTACTTCAGATGCTAATCCATAGAATGAAGATGCTTTGAAGTGGAAACTCAGAATATTTATAATAGTAGAGAAGTTCAATATAGTACATTACTGAGGAAAAAATTAAGGGTAAAATGGATCAAAGAAGGTTCTTCTAATTCTAATTTCTTTCATACTAATTTAAAAATCAGACATTCACAAAATCTTATTTGTGAACTAGAAGATGATAATGGGAATATAATTACTGATCAGGCCAAAATTGCTGAAATGATTATTAAACATTTTTAGGAGAAAATCCAGTATAAAGAAGCTAGTATTGTTAACTCACCTCTTGAAGTCATTCCAAATGTTTTCACTGTAGAAGATCAAAGGAAATTGGATTCTATACCTGAAGAAGAAGAAATTAAAGCAACCATCTTTGATATAGATCCTGAGATTGGACCTGGTCAAGATGGTTTCTCTAGGATATTTTATAGAGCATGTTGGGAGGTGATAAAACAAGACTTAGTGGTTGTTATCCAATTCTTCTGGAGAAGAATATTCATCCCCAAAGGACTTAACTCCAATTTTTTGACTCTCCTTCCTAAGGTTCAAAGTGCAAAAAAGCTAACCAGTTCAGACCTATTGGACTAAGTAATGTATGTTTCAAAAATTTTACAAAGATTATCATTAAGAAGATGAATTCATTGATGCCTAAACTGATTTCTCCTCAACAAGTTGGCTTCATCAAAGGAAGGAATATACATGAACAGGTTATTCTAGCATCTGAGCTTGTGAATGAGATGAGATCAAAAAGAAGAGGTGGTAATGTTGGTTTAAAATTGGATATCTCTCAGGCCTATGAAACTGTCAACTGGGATTTCTTATTCTTGGTCATGCATAAGTATAGTTTTTCTCAAGACTGGTGTGGATGGTTAAGAAATTTATTTCAATCAGCAAGAATCTCTGTAATGTTAAATTGTGGACCATATGGCTTTTTTTTCAGTGGGCAGGGGATTGAAGCAAGGTGACCCATTTTCACCTATTCTTTTTGTCTTAATGGAAGAATTCTTACGCATGGGATTAACTAAGTTGATAGAACAACAGAAGATACATCCAATGGTTACAAGGAAAGGTATATCTCCCACTCATCTACTATTTGCAGATGATGTTTTTATATTCTACAATAGAAGCAAAAAAGGTTTAGAACACTTGAACCAATTCCTAAATGATTACCAACAAAGTTCAGGCCAGTATATCAACAGAGCAAAGAGAAAATGTTTTGTTGATGGGACAAGTATTTCAAGGAAAGCTATGATAGCTAATCTATTTCACATGAAACTTTCAACCTTCCCAGACAAGTATCTTGGAGTCTGGAAGAGTAAAATCATCCATTATCTGGTCAATGGTAGAAATGATTCAAAGTCAGCTAGCTTCTTGGAAAGGTAAATTATTATCATTTCATGATAGGTTGATGTTGATGGTGGTTTTTAGCTTAGGGGTAAAATCGTAAAACCCTAGTCAGACAGTGTGTCACAGAACTTGAGTAAATAATGTCCAAACCAAGCACATTTATTGAACCTTTTAATTTGTATGTGAGAAAATTATCGGGGGTACCTTTTTTAAATGCTGATTAGGGTTTCGACAAGCCAAAACCCTAATACTCACACCGCATGTGCCAATGGAAAACCATGCCAGCCACACCTACCGCGCTAAGGCATGCCAACCAAGCTAGCCGCACCACTGTGCCAATGGCAAACCATGCCAGTCACACCTACCGCGCCAAGTCATGCCAACCATGTTATCCGCACCACTATGCCAATGGAAAACCATGCCAGTCACACCTACCGCGCCAAGGCATGCCAACCATGTTGGCCGCACCACTGTGCCAATGGTAAATCATCCCAGCCACACCTACCGCGCCAAGGAATTCCAACCATGCCATCCACACCTACCGCGCTAAGGAATGCCAACCATGCTAGTTGCACCATTGTGCCAATGGAAAACCGTTCCAGCCACATCCACCATGCCAAGCCAAACTGCACCTTACCTTGTCCCTAGCCATGCCATGCTAACAGAATACCAACCTAGCCGCGCCACCATACTGGCCTTCTATATGCGGCTACCAAAACGAAGGCGTGCGACAATAAACGGTCTCCCTTCAATCCAAGGAGAAAATCCTAGCCTTCCAAGGTTACCAGACAACACATGGTAACATTTGGCCCAAAACCCTATCTTGGTCACGCCAAACCCATGCCAAGACAAACCACACCCTGCCTTGGTCCTAGCCAAGCTAGCCGCATCATGCGCCCATGGAAAAGCCTTGGCCCCGTCATGCCAAGCCAAACCGCACCCTTCCTTGGTCCTAGCAAAGCTATCCGCACCATGCGCCCATGGCAAAGCCTTGGCCCCGTCATGCCAAGCCAAACCGCACCCTGCCTTGGTCCTAGAAAAGCTATCCGCACCATGCGCCCATGGAAAACCCTTGGACCTGCCATGCCAAGCCAAACCGCACCCTTCCTTGGTCCTAGCCAAGCTAGCCGCACCATCCTCCCATGTCAAATCCTTGGCCCCACCATGCCAAGCCAAACCGCACCTTGTCTTTGCCCTAGCCATGCTAGACGCACCATGTGCCAACAGCATGCCAAACCCTTGGCCCCACCATTCCAAGCCAAATCACACCTTGACTTGGCCCTAGTTATGCTATCCACACTATGCCAACGACATTCCTAGTCGCGCCACCATGCTGGCCTTCCGTACACGGCTACCCAAGCGAAGGCGTGTAACAATTAACGGTTTCCATTCAATCCCAGGAGCAAATCCTATCCATCCAAGGTTACAAGACAACGCATGGTAATCTTTGGCCCGAAACCCTAAGTTTGGCCACGCCAAACCATGCCATGCCAACCTAGTCGCGCCACCATGCTGGCATTCCCTACGCGGCTACCAACCGAAGGTGTGCGACAATCAATGCTCGCCCTTCAATACCAGAATAAAATCCTAGCCATCCAAGGTTACCAGACGACGCATGAGGGTGAGGCAGTTAGTAAATACAGGAAGTTAATGGTGAAATGCTCTTTTATGGGAAATCAATTACATGTGTTAACGGTTTTATGGAACATCAATTCCATGCATTAACGGTTACCACCTCCTCCCACTTACTTACCCATTTTTCCATTCCATAATGATACCAGAGTACGTTTCACTTCGACTTGTATAAATAGGTCTTACCTATTTTCCACCGAACAACAAGTTCACTCGGGAATATACAACACTCAGAAAATACTTTATAGCTTACCATTTGTTAGCCTTCCCACTTTTCTGATACAAGTCGTAGTAACATAACTACTCTTCCAGAATCAACTATTCTGGTCTCATCACTTTCCTTGCTTCCCTCCCCAAAACTAACCCATTCTCTTTCACTTTGTGACCGAGGAAAGTCTGGAACGACCATTTCTTGGGTTAGGTAGGACTTGTACAGATTGATCTCTCGAATCTAAAGTACTCACTTGCAATACATTGTTTAGGGTTTAAATTTGTTTCTCACACACACACACCTGAAATTACTGAAATCAGCAGAAAACATTTTCACCCTCAAACAATTGGCGACCACAGTGGGAGGTTGATCTATCGGTCCCAATATTAGTTTCGAAATACGTTTCTCTAATTCAGAAGGATGGTCGGTTTAGGGGATGGATTCGTGTCCTCAAGTTCCACTCCGGCAAACGGCGATACTTCCTTCCCCAATGCCACGCCAAACAACTCGATCGACGAAGGAATTTCAAGTCTGGCTGACTTGGTGCGGGTTTAGGAGATCCACACCAAGAACATGAGTCTGATTAAAGATGCGATTAATGCCATATTGGACTTCCTCATCAACTTAACAGCGGAGTTGAATGGTTCACTCTCCCCGAAAACTTCAGAACTGGGGACTGACATCCCGAACGATCACTCTCAAGTCAACAGTTTCACTACTAATCAGAAACTATTAGGCCAGGTAGCGGCCTCACTAGTGGAAAAGCTATGTGAGCTCTTACATATTTTGAAGAATCAACAGATGGAAACGTTTACCGCCATCAATCGTATATCGTTAAGTGTGTCCTTGATTCCTTCACGGTTGGAGGCATCAAGAACTCCAGACTTATCCATCAATAATATCACATTTACCGACGATGACATGATGGCAGAGGAAGTCCATAACCATGCCCTACACGTCATGGCCCGTATCAAGTATTTGGAATTAAAAAGGGCTCTCATCGATACAGGAGCATCCTCCAACGTTGTTACCCTTAGAACGCTCAGAATGGCCAGGGTACGGCCGAACGAAGTCGTACGAAAGTCCACCATAATGACCAATTTCGAAGGCAACCAAACTAGCACATATGGGTACGTCAATTTGAACTTATCAGTAGGACCCGTCCAGTCGAAAGTGAGGTTCAAAGTAATCGAGAAGGAGCCAGATTACCACATGATACTGGGAAGCCTATGGCTCCACGATAACAGAATTATCCATTTAATGTACCATCGGTGCTTGAAAACCATGCTAAATGGAGAAGTCATTCACATCGTTGTATCATTATCTTTATATGCGCCAATCTGTGGCATGGAGATTTTTGAGCCAAGGCAGGACCCGCAGGCCACGACCAACAAGGATCACCTCACTCCACTACCAAATTGGACGTCTATTGAAGAAAGTGATGGCCTTGCACAGATTCGCGGAGAAACTCAATCCCACATCATCCCCTCTAAGGAGAGACACGACAACCTCCACCCGCCGAGCTAGAATTCGCTTCACACTCACACCAAGCGAGGACGGGATTTTATTATGGGTCATGACGAAAAGGGGAAAACCGTATATTAGTGACGATGTTAGCAATTAACAGGGGAGACTACCACACAGTCTCTCTGCTCGATGGAATGTAAATATAGTAACGATCCACATGAGGAGGTACCTGATGCACCACGACAGGTACAATATGGGACCAACTCGAACATGGACGCACTTGAGATTGTTGATATTGGGTGTGAAGAATCTCCGCGATCCATCTCCATAAGCTCGACTCTGTGTACATAAGAATGTGTAAAGTTGGAATACCTCCTCAAGGAATATCAAGATGTATTCGCATGGACGTACGGAGAAATTCTCGGCTTGGACGAGAAGCTGGTCACTCATCATTTGCATGTGATACCCTGATCCAAACCAGTTAAGCAGACCCCAAGAAAATTCCGGCATGATGTAGAAAAACTGATTAAGGTAGAAATTCAAAAGCTACTAGTGGGTGGCTTCATCAAACCGATTCACCACCCCACCTGGTGGGCAAACGTAGTCCTGGTGAAAAATAAGAATGGCCATATCAGATGGTGTGTCGATTTTAGGGATTTGAACAAATATTTCCCTAAAGAAGATTTTCCGCTTCCCAACATTGACATGCTAGTAGACGCCACCAGTGGCCATGGCATGTTCACTTTCATGGATGGATACAACGGCTACAACCAAATAAAGATGTACGAACACGATACAAGTAAGACGACTTTTCGAACTCCTCTTGGAAACTTTTACTACATTGTGATGCCCTTCGGTTTGAAAAATGCTGGCGCCACATACCAACTTGCCATGACTACCATTTTTCATGATATGATGTACAAGTAAGTTGAAGATTATGTAGATGACATAGTGTTCAAGTCAAAAACCCGGGCAGCCCACACGGGAATCCTGCAGCAGGTGTTCGAAAGATATCGCGAATACAAACTAAAGATGAATCCATTGAAATGTGCTTTTGGTTTCTCCTCGGGAAAGTTCCTAGGCTTCCAGGTAACCGACAAAGGGATTAAAGTTGACCCCGGCAAAACGAAAGCCATCCTCACGATGCCACCACCATAAAGTGTAAAAGAACTCCAGAGTTTCATGAGTAAAATAAACTACATTCGCCGCTTCATACCCGGATTGGATCAACTTGTTGCTTCATTTACCCCCTTACTGAAGAAAGGAGCGAGCTTTGTCTGGACCACACTATAACAAGAAGCGTTCCGGAAGATTCAGCAAACGTTATCTTCCTCAGCCGTCATGAAATCACCCATGCAAGGAAGATCGTTACACCTCTATACCTCTTTTAGCGACACTGTTGTCGGAGCTCTCCTCTCCCAAGAATATGACAAAGGGATTGAACACCCCATATACTACTTTAACCAAACTTTAAGAGATGCCGAACTCATGTATCCCAAAGCAGAAAAGTCGTGCCTAGATTTGATCCACTCCATCCAGAAATTCAGGCATTACCTACTCTCCAATAAAGTGGTGATGATATCTAAATCCGATCCTATGAAGTTCCTCCTCTCAAAACCGTCCCTGATAGGAAGGCCGGACAAATGGCTCCTCCAAATGTCAGAGTTCTACATAACATGTGTTTCCCCGAGAGTCGTCAAAGGACAAGCAATTTCAGATTTGCTGGCGGTATTTCCAGGAGAAAATACCATGACGCTACGCGAGGACCTCCTTGGGGACTTTCCGGAAATCTATTTCACCCAAGACGAAGCATGGCTACTATTCTTCTACGGCTCTGCTACTCCTAACAACGGTACGGAAGGATCCGGTATAGTTCTAGTATCCCCAGCTGGTGAAGTATTCTCTCACTCCTTCAAGTTAGACTTCCCCTTCACCAACAATTCAGCAGAGTATGAAGCCTTTCTCATCGGACTATCCTTGGCTAAAAGAGCCAGAGCCATGCGTCTGGAAATAAGAGGGGACTCTAAACTATTTGTCAACCAGGTAAACGGAGTATACACACTTAAAGAAGTAACCATATCCCCATATAGAGATGAGGCGCAGAAACTGCTGAACTACTTCGCCGACGCAACCATAACCCATATTGGGCGTGACAGCAACCAACACGCTGATTGCCTATCCACGTTAATATCGAAACTATGATTTG
Source organism: Papaver bracteatum (assembly GCA_023529315.1). Taxonomy (NCBI): domain Eukaryota; kingdom Viridiplantae; phylum Streptophyta; class Magnoliopsida; order Ranunculales; family Papaveraceae; genus Papaver; species Papaver bracteatum. Next base: position 271,559 of record JAJJWX010004079.1, on the reverse strand, counting down.
AAGGTCTTGAGGAAACTCTAACAGTAAAAAAATGAACCGTGGCTTCAACATGGATTTCACAACCCGAAGAAGATGAAGCTGATGACTGGAGAACACCAACTATCCAAGAACTTAACATCTCACTTTTTTAGGGAAAGGTCAGTCTCAAAACCTTGCGTGATTTCTTCATGCTCCGAGGGGTGTTATATCATCGAAATCCATACGGATCCTTGTCAAGATGTCTCGGAGAGGGAGAAGCACAACAACAACTCAACCGCGTCCATGGTGAGATCTGTGGGCAGACGTTGGTTATAACACTCTATCTCCGTTTGCAATGCCTTGGATACTACTGGATGGAAATGGAGGCCCAAGCTCGGTTACTTCAAAGAACCTGTGCCGGATGTCAAGTGCCACCACCTCAATTAGAAATTTTTAACATTGGTAACGCTGGGGACTGGCAGGAACCATACATCAATTACCTTCGCTACGGAAAACTCCCCACCAATAATAAGGATGCATCCAAGATAAAACAATGTCCGAGAGTTTCGTATTCCATGAAGGAATCGTATATCGTAAAAGCTTTGGAGGAAGTCTTCTGCGATGTTTGAACGAAGCAGAAATCCCAATCATGCTGAAAGAGATGCACGAAGGCAAACATCAAGGAAAGTGAAAATTATTTCTCCAGATACATGAGAAGTACTACTGGCCAACCACGGAGGATGGCACAGCTTCTTTCGTCTAGAGGTACAAGAAATGTCAGATCCACGAAAACGTTATCCATATACCGTCGACTCCCCTGCATTCAATAAGCAGTTCGTGGCCCTTTCATAGCTGGGGGCTCGATATCATTGTAAAGATCAATCCACCATCATCAAAACATCACGATTATGTAATAACAGCAACCGAATACTTCACCAAATGGGTCGAAGCCATACCTTTACGATGGACAAATGGAACCACAATCGCGACATACATTAAGGAATACATTATCTGTTGGTTTGGCGTGCCTAACCATATCATCACCGAAAATTGCACCCCTTTTGCGAACAAACAAGTACGAGAGTTACTCGAGGAATACAGAATTAAGCAATTCTTCTCCACTGTATACTACCCCTAAGGGAATGGGAAGGCTGAAAGCACCAACAAAACCATGATTCGAATCCTCGGTTGGACAGTGCATGATAACCCTCGGGCATGGCATGAGCAACTGCCAATGGCACTCTGGGAGTACCGGATGTCACCAAGATGTTCCACTGGGGTCTCTCCCTACTCTCTTGTTTACGGCGCAGACGCTATCCTCCCAGCGGAAGTTAAAATCCCATCGTCTAGGATTGCCGAAGCAATCAGAGTTCGATAGAATGAAGCTGAAGCATTGAGTGCCATAGTCACAAAATTGGACATTGTAGATTCCAGAAGGTCCAAGGTGGAAGAACACGCACAAGCATACATAAATAGGGTTTCCAGATCATATAACAAAACCGTGAAACCTCGAATTTTTCAAGTGGGAGATTTGGTACTGAAGACTGCTAAACACATCCAGCAAGATGCGTCTGCTCCAAAATTATCCGCAAAGTGGGAAGGGCCTTATATAGTCACGAAAGTGTGCAACAGTGGGTGCTACAAGGTCATTAAATAAGATGGAGGAAAACTGGAAACGATCATCAATGGAAAGTGGCTTAAGGCATATTACGCCTAACCACCGCCTCACCCCGCCATATCAGAAGCACGGATATCCAGGCATCTTTCCACTTTCTTCCACATCCCAAATATCAAGTATTTTCTTTTCCTTTATTTGATTGAAGTAAATCAATAAAATTCTATTGTTCTTTCAAAAAAAAAATGAAAGAAAGAAAGAAAGAAAGAGCAAAAGAAAAAGCATGCTTAAAACCCAGAATGAAACTGAACATCTCACAATGATAAGTGCATATTTCACATATATTTGGTGTCAATTCCATGCTAGTATTTGTTGGTTTTCTTGCAAATTATTGTATATTACGTTTGTTTTCTCTTATTTGTGTTTTACTAGGTGAATAATCTAAAAAGAAGTGAATTTGCGCTTAGTTGTGCAATAAAAGAAGTTAGCTACAAGTGGAGAAGGGGCCAAAGACCAAGACAAACTCGTTCAAACACAAGTCTGTTACCTTGCGCAAGCAAGTTTTAATGTTGGTGCCAAGCCTATTGTCTTCCTTAGTATCATCCTCCATCCGAACGGCACACCCAGGTAATGGTGCTTTCTAAACCTCTCGAACCATCTTTTGAACCCCACCAGGTTCACCCCAAATTGCAAGCGCTTGAAGGATTTGTTTCTGCTACATTGCTTTGTGATTACCTGACTTACATTCAACCCTACCCTTTGGTCGAAAGACCCGGAGTGTACAGCGAGGAAGCACCAATAATCTCACCCAATGCCTGATGGAACAAGGTTATGCCGCAACTTTCTGGAGAACTGCCTTATGGGTATGAGAAAATGCGAGCCGACATCCTATCGGAATACTCTTTACAGTGCATATTGGAGCTCTGAAAATCGCATCTACTGTCCCTTCATTCAGTTCAAAATCATCACCCCCAAACTGAGAATAAACCTCTTGTAGCACCGGACTAGATACCCATATGATTTTTTCAACTATATCCCCAAAATCATCAAACACCGGCCTAATATCAGCATCTCCTCCATGCTTGGATGCTCATACATTCATAACACATCGACTACTTCAAAGACCTTAAAGTTTCCTCTAAACCAATAAAAATATCCAAGTCCCGACTTATGGCATGTTGAAGTGAATTTTTTCGTTCCAAATTGCAGAAGTGTAGTCGCTTCAGATGGGGTATCAAACATGCAAACCCCTTACTCCCAATCCCCCCATCTGGGCACCCATGAAAATCTTTAAAGGGACATAGCCTAACACCTTTACCTGCGGCAGTCATTGAGGCATAAAAACAAACAGGCTAGGTGCTTGCAGCTGAAGCACCAACTAACAAACCGAAATCCGACGTTGAAGCCACAAGATTACAAGACATATTTGTGGTGAGGGAATAAGAACAGTCGAGTGGTAGCAAATGCAAAACAGAAAAGCTAACTAAAAAGAAACCATCAAATTCACGAGTAAAGAACGACATGGGAAAACAGACAGAGATGAAAGGCAGTGATTAAAAACTCTCCACTCCACTTTAACCCATCGAGATAATGGTGGTGGTGGACACACTATGCTTACACACTGAAACTACAATATTGAACCCCGAATCTGTAAAAAAATCTCCCATCATCAGAAATTGCATTTCGCTTCTCTTTAGTCACCCATCATCAGAAATTGCAATGGCCTTAATAGCATAAACTTGGCCTTACTGTAGCATTTTGGAGTTTTAAAACTCAGGTTCTCCTTCTTCTTTTTTAACTGGAGTCTTTATTCTGTATTTTAACTGGAGTCTTTATTCCACATTATTTAGAGTCTTGTACTACCTTGTGTGTTGACTGGTACCCATGGATTGTATATTATGTATGATACACGGTTAAAATCCTCATTGTAATATACTTGTGGGTAGTAGAGCCTGAATTTCACTGGACAGAATCATAGAAAGAAGAAAAGAGATGGGAATTCGACAAAATATGCTTTACTTTAGGTTTTTGGGGGATTTATATTAGAGAATCAAATTCGATCTATTTATTATGTGTAAATTTGTAGAATTTCATGTCATTGATTAGTCTAACAACTAAATCCACCAATGGTTGTTCACCAATCAATGATTTGTTGTTGTTTTTGTGAATTGTATATAAAGCCCAAATCAAGGAAAAATGCAGAAACCATGCCAGTGGTGTACACCCGCCGCCATGGGAATACACACAAGGATGGAAACTACTATGATGCCAAGTTTATGTAATGAATGGAAAACACCAAGAATGCATGAGTGTGTGTTGTCTCCACAGATAATACATACAAAAAAAGCGCAATCCGTTGAAGGTAAGAAACGAAATTTGAAGGTCATATGCAGGATTTGAGTACCAAATTCACACACACTAAGAGCTGGTGACCGCATTGCAGATAAATCATAGTGATAACAAAACTATAAGAATGCACCACTAGATCATTCAATGTTGCAAATTTCCAATGATTGTTGCATAGGGAAAAAAATCTACATAGTGAGTTTCGCACTAACAAAATGGTTAGTCCCACATTTCTTGTGCCAATCTAAGACACAAGAAAAGATAGACTATAAATAGAGGAGAGGTAGAATGGAAAAACATTGAGGGGCCTATGGATGATCACGAAGGTCCATGGCCTAGGTTAGTGACCTCTATTGCACTTAAGTTTCAAACAATCGCTAAGCTAGACAAACACGTGCCTCTAGTTTCAGAAAATTTTACTTGAGATGATGGCATGAAAAAAGAAACATCCGCAATACAGTAAATCCTTGACTAAAGAAATGTCATAATTTAAAGAATCGGGTCAAAAAAAACAGAATACACCCAAACCAGCGGACTAAGGCGACTTTATTTACCTATTTATCTCTGTCTCTGCTGGTTTTGTTGTCATAGTTCACTTCCAACCTGGAAACACAGAAAAGAGTAAGAAACAATCATATTCTTCTGCATTGTAACTACGTATATACAGTGTGGAGCTACTTTCTCAAATTTACAGGGGTCGGCAGAGTAATGCCTTTAACAATCGGATTGTGTCTCGTTGGGTGGAAGAGGAACTGGCCTAACCCTCTGCACAATTTCATTTTGGAATTATCTCCCGCATGCTATATGGTGGGCCATTTGGATTGTCAGAAACAGAAGATGTTTTCACAACAAGTCGCAAAGTGAGGCCGATACAATTATAGAAGTCAAGGCCTTGCATTACCAATGGGGAATTCCAACGAAAATTTTGCAGGTTTCTTTTTTGATGATTTGGTGGCTCACTGGGAGGCCAAACTTTACCCTACTCTTAGCAGACCTAGTTGAGGTCTGAATTTACCTTGCTAGAGCTCTTGTGCTCAACTTGAATTGTAATTTTTTCTTCTTTTTTCCTTCTCATAAACCCTCTGTATCCTTGTGTCTCCTCGGCACCTTGTTATCAATTTTAATCCTATTTCTCAACAAAAAAAAATAAAAAAAAAATGAAATTTTTAGTCTCTACACTGCAATTTTGAAAAGACATGCAAATAGAGGGTATATGTTAACGAAGATAAGATGTACAAAACCCAGGCATTGACTAAATCAAGAAACTTTCATGACATGCGCCTTGTATCTAAGATATCTACTGATGCCACTATACATTTGCCAACTGATGAGAACATACGAGTGTCCTCGAGCTCTATAATGAAATCTTAAGCAACAATCAAAAATGTTGAATCAAACTCATAAATCTAGAGACCAGGGTACAATATAAGTAGTTGCGAGGTCCACGTACTCAAATCGAATGCAAGCAAACAGAACAAAAATGAACCAGATGCTAATACCCCTAAATTTGTTTGCAAGTTTCTATACTTAAACTCAGTTTGGGGTTCAATTATTCATGCCCACTTATGCCAAACTTTCAGAGCCCTGTTCTTTATTAGTTGTAGTGAGAGGTGTATACTGTACTAGCCGGAAGCAAGCAAAAGAACAGATGTACAAGGCTAATTAGAATTTTCTTAAATTCTAGGCCAACAACGGTTTCGTGGTGTAGTTGGTTATCACGTCAGTCTAACACACTGAAGGTCTCCAGTTCAAACCTGGGCGAAGCCATCTAACTTTTTAAAGATAGGAAACTTCATGGAGTGATATTATTTCTTTTTTTATTGGTTTCAGACACCCTGTAACATATATTGATATACTCAGAATACATTCAATCTTCATCTTACAGGAAACAGAGAACCAGCAAGAAACCTCCAGTGGACTTCTAAGACATTTAGGAAACTACAAACTTAATAGTCCTGAAGAACATGAGCACAAACAAGTCTACTTGGACTCTAGTTTTGGACAGTCAGCACCACCAAAATATGTCTCTCTAATCTAAGAATCTTTTACTAACATGGTGAATGACGCGAAACACAACCACAGGCACAAATTTGCAGAGTGAGTCCTGGAAACGACTCTACTTGCAAAATTGTGTAACAGTCACTAAACTAAACACATGCCTCCAGTTTGAGATACTTTTACTTCAGATGGTGGCGTGAAACAAGAAAAGCTGCAATATGGTGAATCCTTGTCTAAAGAAATATCAGAATCTAAATAATCAAGTCAAAAACAACAGAATGCACCCCAACAAAATGGTAGAGCACTCCAAGTCTATTATGGGGAATTAGTAGAAATCTTCAGTGAGCTAGATCACCGTGATAAGGTGATTATGGAAAATGAAAAAGATGTTGAACTATATCAAAAATCAGTTCAACGTATGAGGGTGCATATTTTTCTTGCTGGGTTAGACAGTGAATTTGAACAAATACGTGGGGAAATTCTAAGGAAGTATCCCATACCTGAATTAAAACCTTGTTATGCTTTGGTACGACGTGAATCTGTCTGGCATACTACAATGAACAAAGGAACTGAAGTTGATACTTCTGCAATGGCAACCCGTCGTTAATACAACATTAAAGATAAGTCTGCCACCTGCACTCATTGTAATAAATGTGGTCATACCAAAGACAATTGCTTTGATATTGTCGGGTATCCAGACTGGTGGGATAAACACGATCCCAAGAAAAAGAACTCCTCTGCAGCAGCACATGTGGTTAGCAATATGGAAACAACCAATGGTAAGGTTTTTAATGTTTCGCAAGTTATTCCTAATAACTCATGGATAATTGATTCGGGTTGCACAGACCATATGACTTTTGATTCCAGATAGGTTTATCCTCTTAAAACATCCATACACAACTCCGCTTGCACAGCAGATGGATCTTTGGCTCCAGTAATTGGAGAACAATCATTAAATCTTACTGATACATTGAGTCTAGATTCGGTTTTATTCGTTCCCTCTCTAAGTTATAATCTATTATCAGTTTCCCAAATTACTAAAGTCTTACATTGTGTTGTTATATTTTGGCCTAATTCTTGTGTGTTTAAGGACATCCGAACACGGCGGACGATTGGATCTGGGGTTAGAAGAGGAAAGCTCTACTATCTAGATTTGGCGTCAAAAATTTCAGAAAGATTATCTAATGCTTTAGTTGTGAATGGTACTCAGGGGGAGAAAGAGAAATCACAAATTTGGTTATGGCATAGACGGTTAGGGAATGCTTCTTTTGGATACTTAAAAAGGCTATTTCCTATTCTATTTTCAAAGGTTGATGTTTCTAGTTTTCAATGTGAAGAATGTGAACTAGCTAAAAACAATCGTACTTTGTTTCCATCAAGTTTAAACAAAAGTCTTATTCCATTCATGATTATTCATTCTGATGTTTGGGGGCCATCTAAAGTTAACACTCTTGGAAGTGCGCGATGGTTCGTCACCTTTATTTATGATTACACTAGGATGACATGGGTTTGCTTGATGAAATCAAAAGATGAAGTGAATAATTTATTTCAGAGGTTTCACAAATTAGTCAACACACAATACAATACAAAGATTCAAGTTCTTCGAAGTGACAACGGAGGCGAATATTTAAGTACTGATTTTCAACATTATTTAAGAGAATGTGGTATTGCTCATCAGACAACTTGTCCTAATACTCCTCAACAGAATGGGGTAGCTGAAAGAAAAAACCGTCACTTGCTTGAAGTTGTGCGTGCTTCATTAATATCAGCTCATATGCCGTTAACTTATTGGGGTGAAGCTCTTACCTCTGCAAAGATATGTGATCAACCACACACCTTCCAGCACTATCATTTTTCAGACACCATTTCAAGCTCTCACTGAGGCAATAGTTTCACAAACAGTTCCAAACTTGCCTCCACGCATATTTGGTTGTGTAGCATTTGTGCACTTACACAAGAACCAACGGAGAAAGTTATCTCCCCGAGCTTTAAAATGTGTCTTCGTGGGATATGCTGCAAGTCAGAAAGGATATAGGTGCTACCATCCTCCAACTAAATGAATGTACATCACATTGGATGTTAAGTTTCACGAACACGTGATGTATTACTCGAAGTCTGAACTTCAGGGGGAGTATGAAAAAGAAATTCAGACTCTTGACTATGAAGAAGACATAATCGAAGAAGATGTTGTTCTTGAAATTCCAAAAGAACAGAAAGTTAGTGGGGAAGAAATTAACACAGATGATGAAATTGAAGCTATAAATGAAGTTGAAGAAGATAATGCAGATGGCTCAGAAGATAATGCAGATGAAGTTGAAGAAGATAATGATAGATCACCAACCCCAATCCAACCGTTCGCTGAAGATGTTCTTGAACCTGCAAAGAAACAATTGCCAGAACGTCGGAATAGAGGTATCCCTAAAACTATGTATGAACCTGATATTTCATTAAAAGCTAAATATCCCATGAGTAATTATGTCTCTAATCGCCGTCTGACCGAATCAAATAAGTCATTTGTGAATCAATTATCTACTGTAGTTATTCCTAAGAGCGTGCAGGAAGCATTATCTGATCCGAAATGGAGGGAAGCTATGATCGATGAGATGAAATCCTTACAAGAAAATAATACTTGGGACATGGTTGAATGCCCAGTAGGAAATAAATTCGTGGGATGTCGCTGGGTTTTTACAGTCAAATACAAGGCAAATGGTGAAATTGAACGCTTTAAGGCAAGATTGGTTGCTAAAGGGTATAGCCAGACTTATGGTGTAGATTATAATGATACATTCACACCTGTAGCTAAAATGAATACAGTGCGAGTCTTGTTGTCTCTTCTTTGCAAATTTGGGTTGGCCATTGCAACAGTTTGATGTCAAGAACGCCTTTTACATGGAGATTTGTCCGAAGAAGTGTATATGCGGCTTCCACCAGGAATGATGGAGTCGAGTTGCATAACGGAAAATTTTGCAGGTTAAACAAGTCATTGTATGGTCTGAAACAATCTCCGAGAGCGTGGTTTGGAAGATTTACCAAGTCTATGAGAGCATTTGGTTATCGCCAGGCAAATTCAGATCATACTTTATTCTTAAAGAGAAATCTAGGTAAGATTACAGCTTTAATCATATATGTAGATGACATGATAGTTACAGGAGATGATCCAGAAGAAAGAAAGGCTCTCTAAAATTATCTATCAAGTGAATTTCAGATGAAGGATCTTGCTTCTTTAAAATACTTCCTTGGAATTGAAGTATCTCGATCAACAGAAGGAATATTCTTGTCACAAAGAAAATATGCCCTTGATTTGTTGGAGGAAACAGGTATGACAGCATGTCAACACAGTAGATACACCAGTAGAGCCAGGTTTGAAATTATGTTCGGATGGAAACTAAGTACCTGTTGATAAAGGAAGATACCAAAATCTCGTGGGTAGACTAATGTACTTGGCACATACAAGACCCGATCTTCCATATGCATTGAGTATTGTTAGTCAATTCATGCATAATCCTGGAGAAACACATATGAATGTGGTAATGCGAATCCTAAGATACCTGAAGTCTGCTCTAGGAAAATGGATCTTTTTTAAGAAAGGTCAAGACTTCAAAAGTATGGAGGCATATACTGATTCTGACTATGGTGGGTCATGCGATGATATGAGGTCTACTTCAGGATATTTTACCTTCGTTGGGGGTAATCTTGTTACATGAAGAAGCAAAAAGCAAGGAGTTGTTTCATGATCAAGTGTAGAGGCTGAATGGTGAGGTATGGCGATGGGTATCTGCGAAGTGATGTGGTTAAAATGTATGCTATCTGAATTGGGGTATCCTCCCAGGAAACCAATTCGTTTGTACTGTGATAACAAAGCGGCGTGTGATATTGCACACAATCCAGTTCATCATGATCGCACAAAACATGTGGATATAAATAGGTTCTTCATTAAATAGAAGTTGGATAATGAGATCGTAGAGTTACCTAGAATTAGATCGGAAGATCAGGTAGCTGATATTTTAACTAAAGCAGTTCCAAGTAAGGTATTTTTGAAGTTTGTTGGCAAGCTAGGCATGAGCGACATATATGCACCAGCTTGAGGGGGGGTGTTGAATTCTATTTATCACCTACCACAAGGAGATGGAGGTGGCCATTTTAGAAGACTCATTTTACACATGTTGTTAGTTGTTGATCCATGGTAGGTAAGCCTCCATATTAATAGTTGTTAGTTGTTAGCCTCCATAGGCATAGTTTCTAGCCTCCATAGGCATAGTTCTCTTCTTCTTTTTTGTAATCTATAAATAGGCATGAGTAGTATCATTTGTAATCATCCAAAAATATCAAAAACATTGTATTCTTGTTATCTAAACACTCAATCAATGAATCTCTCTATTTTGGTTCAATCTTGATAGTCATTTCTAGGTAGATGAGTGTCTTAAAATCATTCTTCCCTTAACAACAATGATGATTATGATTTCATGAACCACCTCTGTCTAATTCTACCCGAAAGGCCAGTTGTTTCTCAAGAGAAAAATGCTCGGGCTCATGATTTTAGCAACTCGGTCTTGTCCAAACTGCAGTTACTTCATTTTCAAAGAGCCGCTAGGCTGTTTATGATTGTGATAATAACAATTATTAGTCCCACCTTGTTCAAATCAGAGTTATTGGTGTGAGTACAGGTATTATAAAAGGTAGTTGATGCAGTCAGTCCAAGGCATCTTTGCGCTTGGTGCAGTGACGCATCTAATGAGGTAATAACCCAGGCGCGTCAATTGTTGGTTGAAAACTATTTCCAAACCCCCTTCTCGGCCTTGGGTCTCTCTCAGGGCCGTCGAGGCTCCCCTATAATCAAGGGTAAAGCCCTACAACTCTTAAAACTAATATTTTTACAAGGATCAACATCTACAACTCTTAAAACTAATTTTTTTTGCAAGGATCAGCAGAGAAAAGCTCGTATCATTAGATTATTAGTTCGGTTACATTGAACAAACTAAAACTCCATTAAAGCTCTGGTTCACTTTCCAGTGATTTTGGATTTATTAATCGAACTGCATTTGCAGAAAGTTCGATTACATGTTCTTCATATAATAAAACCGAACTTTGTTGACTTGGTTGGAATTTTTTGTTACAATTTTGATTTTCAAGATATTTTAGGCCGTTTATAGCAACATTCACTAAGTTACAAGCATACTTCGGTACCCAGAGGATGTTTTTTCTCCATCTTTTTCTTCTATCACTTTAATCACTCAATAATCGGAGGTGGCGGTGGTGGGCGGCTGTGGTGGGAGGAGGTGGTGGTGGTAATCGGTGGTTGGTGGTGGTGATAATCGGAGGTGGTGGTGTTAATCAGCAGTGGTGGTGTTAATCAGCAGTGGTGGGCTAATATTAATTAGGGCTAACATTAAATAGGGTAATGGGAAAATTGGTAAACTCATATAACTTTAGGACAGCCCTTATCATTGTAGAATATGTGCCTTAAAAATCAATGGTCTCCCAAAAAAAGCATAGGTCCCCAAAAAATGATTTTAAAATAGGTACAACAAAATTAAGGCATACTATCGCGGTGGTAGAACTGAACCTGAATGCAGTTTTAATCTCTTGGTTATTAGAACTCAACTTCAAACCTTAGAGGAAGACTTCTTGCGCAGAACTGTATCTCTGCAATAACCAATGCAACAAAAGAAACTTGAAAACACAGTCCATTTTTTTTTTCTTTCCTTTTCTGCTTGATAAGAGTACAAATTGTGCTATAGGAAATAAAAAATGAACCCATAACAAGATTAGCTGCAGACAAATCTAGAAAGCAGCAAGATAAACAGGGGAAACACGAAACGAGAAATACATTTCACTTTGCCTTTCTTTTGAAGGAAGGAAAAAGAAAGAAAAACACTTACTTTTAGTAAGCTGTACGCTACACCAACCCGATAGTATGCCTTAGCCCAATCTGGCCTTAGGAATATACAGGGGCGGATCTATGTGTAAGCTTTGGGGGGCTTAAGCAAGCCCAAAGTCCAACAAAACACAATATTTTACCATGGTTTTAAGTTTCAAGAAAAAATTTCAAGCCTAAATCATAGGCTTAAGCCACCCCTACCAATCTAATTAGTTTTCAAGCCACCCCAATCTTTATTTTCTAGCTCCGCCACTGGGAATATAATGCTTCGGCAGCTTCTAAAGCCGACTCGCCATCTTCCAAACGGGCCCAACACATACTCATGTTAGAAAGTACATTTGCGTCACAAGGAGCAATATGGTTTGCCTATATTCGCGTCATAATACTATCAACCTTTAATACTATCAACCTTTGAAGTCAAAAAAAATATTCGCATCATAAAACAAAGTACATTAGTTATGTAATGGCATGATTCACATGACACAATAAAGAATCGAGAAATGAACTAAAGAGGTCAAACAGAGTTTATTCAAGGATTTGCGAAATAATGCTGAACATACATTACTAGTCAATTAAATCTCAGAAAACTCAAATTGGAACCGCCAACAAATACAACAAAACTTATATATGTGTTAAAGTGAATTCACTGAAGTTAACAATTCTCGCTATCATAAGTTCAACAAAGAGCATCATTAAGTGATTTTTATCATGTCATAGATGCTTCTTTTGTAACCTTTGTTGCAGTACATGTATAAAATTTGTACTAATAACTGTGATGTCCTTAACTTTGAAGTGGAAACTGAATGCCGTGGAGAAGTTTCACGAGTCAAAGTTAAACGGTGCAGATGCATTTAAGGAACAAGACTATCACAAGGCATTATTTTGGTATTGTCAGGTACCTTTTCTTTTAAAGACTATATATACCATTTGATGGAAGTGAACCCTAAATGATGCTCTTTGTTGAACTTATGACAGCGAGAATTGTTAATTTCAGTGATTTCACTTTAACACTTGTACAACATGGATATACATATAAATAGATTAAAAAAAAGGATCACGGGCTGTGATGAAGCTTTGATAGTTGATGTAGACCATTAATTGATTTGTCTCTATGCACTCCACGAAATTAATTATTTTAGATTGTTTTCATAATGAAAACCTGGCGAGATTGGGGTATACCCAGATTAATTGGGGTATACCCATTTTATTTCCACCCAAACTAGTATGTTAAGGGGTGTCTAAAAGGTGTTAAAAGACCAAATTACCCATACTAAAATAACCTTGCCGGCCAAAACATATTCGAAAAAAATCAAAATCTTTCTTCTAAACTCAAATTATACTGATTAAATCAAATCAAGAAAAAAAAATGAAGAATCAAAACGAATAAAGTCGGCAGGGTTTTTTTTGTCGACCTTGCCGGCTACCTTATAGTCGGCAGGGTATGAGGTTGAATACCGTGCTGACTTTTCATCTCTGAAATTACCATTTACAGGGTCGGCACGTTATTCATCCTTATACCTTGCCGACTAAAAAGTAGCCGGCAAGGTAAGAAATCAATTATAGAAACCAGCCTATTATTTTGGAACGGAGGGAGTAAGAAACATGAGGCAAAAATGATGCAACCTGGGCCAGTTGATTCTAAGTACCGAGTCAAGATTATTTTTAGTTTTTTGTAAACATTTAAAATGTGAACTACTTATAGTCAAATTCAAAGCCCATCATTTTCACCAATAGCTAGAGGCTGCCCTTATTTGGTTTCAAACTATAGAAGTAAGTTATATGTTGCACACATGTTCCTTAGCTTGATCAGATTGTGCGTTTGTGATTACTCCACCAATGCTCCAGTCGATATATCCCGGAATAAGAGAAGTAACAGGGAAAAGAATCTCCACATCATGGTGATTACCTTTGCTCGCGGCAATTTCTAATAGCGTGAGTCCAAACTGAGATAAAAACAAAGTTGAATTTCTTAAGACAAATTATACACCAAAGAGAATTTAGGATTCATTGTCAGTTTTTTTTTTTTTTGAAAGTTTAACAGAACTTAGAATTGTCTGGGGTAAGTGCGTCCCCTAGCATCATATGTTACAATTACATTGCTAAAAGAAGGATAAGAGTTGTTGTTGATTTTTTTCTGTTGAGCCCATCTGAATTCTTGAGATAGTAGGAGCGCAATCTTGTATGTTTGTTGCGGTGTTTGTATTTCCTTTTTGTATACCCTGGCATTTCTCGCAAGCCAGATTTTCCAGATGGTATAACAACATAAGGTGAACTTTTTTTTTGAAACCGGTAATTGTATGAATTCTTTGAAAGTTTTTGGGATTTGAAATGTATGTCCATTGGTTTGTTGTTGCTGATATGTTGCCTTTTGAAATGGTTGGTGATGATTAATTTGAGTGTGTTGTATTTGGCTATTTGTACCGATAGTGATTGGGAGTGGGTGGGGTGGTAGATGAAGGTTTTGATATGGGTTTGGGTTGTTGTTGTTGTTTCCTTCCCTTGCTATGTGTGAAAAAACCAGGTTCCAAGTTTGTTGTGCATGACTGCATTCAAACAGAAGGTGTTCTGCTGATTCCGGGCAAGAGTTGCAGGTTGGGCATGTGTTTTGATTGATGATTTTTCGGTGGTGTAGAAGTTTGAAGGTTGGTAGTCCTTCTAGTTTGACTTCCACAAGAAAAGTCGAATTTTTGGGGGGAAATCTGCTCTCCAGATTTTTTTGTGTTGTTGTCGATCTGTATTGATGATTAAAATGGTAGCAGTGTCTGTAGATGGTGGTGTTATTGGTTGTGGGTTTGTAGTGTTATTGGTGGGGTGGTGATTGTTGTTCTGTGTTGTCTGAGGGTGTTGATTGTGATTGTTTGGTTTGATTTGTAATAGAACATCATATCCTGTTTTTTCCGAGTAGTGTCCTGATTTGGTATGAGGCCAGATTGGTGTATCTGCAATTGGTGGATTTGGTAGGTGGATGCATTTGATGGCTTATGCTATTGGAGTGATGTGGTGTTGATGTATGAGATCCATGTTCTAGGCATTGGAGTTTTGGTGAAGCAAGAAACTTACCATGTTGTCTCCAATGTTTCTAGTAGGATTGATTATTTGTTGGCTCGGTATCCAGTTTGATGAGATTCTTGTAGCCTTGTCGTCTCCAATTTGCATGGTACAATTTTCCTGCACAAAAGAAGCAACCTTGTATATTTTTTTCCAGACTGCACTATCATATGGTTTTGGTTTCGGGAAGGTAGGGAAGATGGTTTTTTTGTTGAGGTATTTTCTAGCTGCTATAGATCCCCAGATGCTGTCAGGTTGAGAATAAATGTGCCAAACTCTTTTCCCAAGTAGCGCAATGTTATGCTCTTTGCTTGCCCGAATTCCTAGACCACCTTCCCTTTTTGTTTTGTTTATAGTTTCCCATGCTATCGGATGTAGTCTCCTTGTGTTCTTATCATGACCCAAAAAAAAATTCCTTGCAATTTTATCCATTTTCTTGTGAACATGAGTTGGCAGTAGTTGAGTCTGCATTATGTGATTTGTTGTTGTTATTAGGGATGTCTTGATCAGGAGCTCCCTGCCCGCTTGATTGATATATTTTGCCATCCAGCCTTTGGCTTTTATTTCTAATCTCTGTAGCAGTTGTGCAGATATATGAGATGAAATTCTCCCTTGTTTGAATTGCACTCCCAGGTACATTGGTGGGTTGTGAGTGGTTTGTATATTGAAGGTGATGGTTAGCCATGCTTTGATGGTGTCTGTGGTATTTGGGTGGTGGATGATGGTTGATTTATGTTTGTTGATGGTTTGCCCTGCTGAAGTGGAGTAAGAGTGCAATAATCTGTTGAGGTATGTTGATGTCTCTTGGTTTGCAGTGCAAGTTATAAGAAGGTCATCGGCATACATAAGATGAATGATTGGTGGGGCAGTCCTTGCAATCTTTAGTCCCCTGATTTTTCCTTGTGATTCCAGTAAAGCTATGTTTGTAGAGATAATTTATGCACACAAGATGAAAATGTACGGTGATAAGGGGTCTCCCTGCCTGGGACCCCTTAATGGATGAATGGTGCCGTGAGGTGTTCCATTAATATTGACAGAATAAGTGACAGAAGTTATACAAACCATTATGTATTCAATGAACCTCTGTGGAAATCCTATGGATATGAGTGCTTGTTTTATGAAACCCCAATCCAGGCTATCAAATGCCTTCTGTATATCAAGTTTCAGCGCAATTTTTAGTTTTGAGGTTGGTGGAGAGGTTCTTATATGGTGAAAAATCTCTGCTGCAATTGATATATTGTCATGAATGGCCCTGTTTGGAACAAAAGCACTTTGGTAGGGGATGATAATGAATTGGAGTATTGGCCTGAGTTTATCCACTAACAGTTTGGATATAATTTTGTATATAACATTGCACAGGCCAATAGGTCGAAATTGGTTTGGTTTGGACGGGTTTTCAACTTTTGGTAGTAGGGTGATATTTGTGTGGTTTAGGGGAGCACTCAGTTCAAGGTTGTCAAAAAAATTGTCGACAATGGCAATAATCTGAACATTAGAAGTTTCCCAAAAGACCTTAAAGAACTTACTTGTGAAGTCGTCCCGTCCTGGGGCTTTCTCAGATCCAATGTTAAACAATGCTTGTTTAATTTCTTCTGTTGACGGTTTTTGGAGTAGTCTATTGCATTGGTTAGCAGTCAACCTTGGCGCTATGTTGCTGAAGAGTTCCATATCAATCACTGTTGGGGGTGTTCTGTATTGCTTTTCAAAATGTTGAACCATGATGTTTATAATCTTATTTGGGTTGTCAATCCATTGGTCATGTTCATCTTGTAATTGGTGAATGTGGTTGATACTCCTGTGAATTGTTGCTTTTGTATGGAAAAATGTCGTGTTGAGGTCTCCATTTTGAAGCCACTCCACCCTTGACCGTTGTTTCCAGTAAGCGTCTAGACAATGTTGCAGCTTTAGGTGTGAATTTCGAGCTTCTTGTTCATGTTTGAGCCAAAAGAGCAGCTCATTGCCTATTGTCGTTGCACATTTTGACTGTGCAGACTGAATATGAAATTCTGCTTCTTTTATCAGTGATGGAAGATGACCAAACGTTTCCTTATGCCACTTCTGTAGAGCAGTCGCAGTATCCCTCATTTTTGTATGAATATTTAGAGCCACATCATTTACAATCGACTGTTGCCATGCTAATTGAACCACCTGGTACATATCCGGATGGAGAAACCAAAAATGTTCAATTCTGAATTTTTTGTGGTTGTTTCTTGTGATTGCTTTTTCTTTGAGTAACAAAGGTTCATGGTCAGATCCAATTCGAGGCAGGTGTTTCATCAAAGCATGTGGATGAGTATGAAGCCATTCTTGGTTTGCCAGCCCTCTGTCTAGCCGCTCCATGATGAAGTTCCCATCTGTTTGTTTGTTGGTCCATGTAAATTGATCACCTTGGAAACTCAAGTCAATTAGAGCATTTTCATTGATTAGATTGTTGAAATGTTTTGTCTGTGCATTTGAGACTGCTCTTCCACCTTTATTTTCTTGCTGTGAGGTGACCTCGTTGAAATCTCCCATAAGTAGCCATGGAATAGTTGGAGATTGGATGATGTTGTTAAAATCTTGCCAGAGATCCCATCTAGCAGCTCGTTGCGGGGGGCCATATATTCCAGTAAAAAACCACGGTTGTTGAGGTGGTTTTGCAGTTATATATGCATGAACCATACTTTGATTTGCTACTAGCACAGTGACATTGAGTTGGGAAGTCCACATCAAGCATAGGCCTCCATTATGCCCATTACAAGGAATTGAAAAACTGCCATCATATCCTAAAGACAATTGTAGAGAAGCCATGTATGCAGTGGTAGAGATAGTTTCTGATAAAAATAGTAAGGAAGGTTTGAAATTTTTCGTGAACTCACATAGTTTTGAGACTGTCAGGGGGTTATGAGCACCCTGACAGTTCCAGGCCATGTAATTCATTCCTCCTACAAGCATTGGTCGGCTTGATAAGACTGTGAAACTTTGATTGGTGAAGTTTGAGGAGCTTTTTGAATCTTTGAGTGCTTCCTGGTGGATGAGGATTTTCTTCCAACACTTTGTGTGAGTTAAAAGTATGCAACAATTTCAGTTGGAACTTATCAATTCCCTGCCCGTTGCTTAGATCCTGAAATATTAAAAAAAAACTAATATAGATCTTTCCCCTTTAATTGGAACCTAGCTGTATGCAATCAGCTGCAGGTGTAATTGGTTATTTCACCAAATCGGAATCAAAGCTCTTAATTCGAATCACTATAAACCCACAGAATCTTAGTAGAAGAAGAATCATTAACAGTAATAGAAACCCAGTAGTTGAATCACGTAACAGAATCCCAGTAACATAATCGCGGTATTAGAATCTCAGAAGTAGAATCTCAGTAACCAAATCTCGTTTTAAAAATGCAGATCAAGATCTAGAAAATAGCCTTTCCCATCGCCTGCCACGTAGGACCAGGGTGAAATAACATTCATTGTCAGTTTTTGTACAACGTCAAAAAAATTGCAAACACAATATCTAGCAAACTCATATTTAAAAGTGCAAGATCTACGTTTGAATAAAAGTCGTACATATTAGAACCATTTAATAGATTCAGAAAGCTTGGCCTAGGTACAGCGATGGAAGCAGGATTGAAAATCTAGGTGGGCTAAATCAAATATATTAGGCTAAAAATCAAATTTTAGGGTGGGCTGAAAAAATTCTCCAAAAAAATTGCCTTTGAAAAAGAGACATGTTTTTGGGCATACCAAAAAATTACCGGGCATACTAAAGATTCGGCTCACAACTTTTTTTTTTTGCCTAGGTTTGCTAGGTTCGTCTCACAACTTATGACCCGAACCTAGACAAAATGTATGCCTAATAATTTTTTGGTATGCCCAAAAACATCCCTCTTGAAAAAATGAAAAATGGGTTGTATTTAGAATTTTGGGGGTGGCTGGAGCACCCCCAAGCCACCCCCAGTTCCGTCACTGCCTAGGTAAGAATTAATAAAGAGGTTGTTTACTTGCATAAAATCATATGCGTATGAGAATCGAGATAAGTCATAAGGTCGCATCGATATTTAGAAGTGTCACCAGAATGAAACCTTAAATATTAGTTTCCTAATTATAATGGAGAAGTTGAACAGTCTTAACACATTCTAACTCCGCAATAAAAAACGACTTGATTTTTTCTTGGATCACCTAAATGGTGAGGAGATTTTCCTCTAAGTATCTGCACATTTTACATCGGTCATGCATGCAACAAAGCATGTCATCCAGATGTATCGAGCTTGCAGATAGAGAGTAAATATGGGTCGACAACTACACCGAAATAGCAAAATTAGAGATAAATGAAATGTGTAAAGGTTATACAACATTACACAATTTGTTAAATACTTGATCATGAGCTTGTAAACGATTCACTTCAACCAATACAACAACTCAGTTATTATTTGTTACAAGGTGGCATAAAAAAAATGCCCAGCTTTACTTTCACCTCAGATTCATATTTCAAACAAAAAAAAATGCCAAACAAAATGTTTCAAATGCGCAAAATATTCATCGAGGAAGACACTCGTGTGGTTGACGTTTAAAATTCCTATTTCCTCTCTTTCTTTCTTTCTTTTTACCTAACAAAACTCCTCCACCGGAGGCCTTTCTTCTGCTCAGATCGGCTCCTTTTGGAGAAGATCTGGGCAGACCCCTTTCCATTTATGCTCTATTAGTAAGTAATTTTCCTTCTGCTGTAGTTTTTTTTTTTTTTTTGTGGTTTTACCGGCGAGTGTTTATTCTGTACCAGTAGTTCTTGTCTAGTTTTTCCCTTATGGAATGAATTATCTGGTTGTTCTTCTGGGATTCTCTCAGTTTGTTGTATTAAGGGGGTTGAAATACTTAAGATTTGCAGCGGTTCTTCTCATCACGACGAGTTTCTCCGACAGGTTAATGATCTTAAATTCTCTCAAGATCTGATTTTATCAACTAAAGATGCATGGTTTGTTGTGGATGATTATTATCTCTACGCAGTGATGAGTTGTGTTCTTTGGGTACAAGTAAATCAAAGCATATCCCGTATTTCGGCGATTTTCTTCAAGCATAAAGAAGCAGCAACTGTTCTCTCTTTGGCATCAGCTTTACCTAAGCTTTTCCGTTTGGGAATTTTATTTGTTGATGGTGCTGATCGGTTTTTATTTTGTTTTGTTATTAATTTTTGTTTCCTAATTGTAATAGGTTGTGTTATTGTCCTAGTTACAGTTAGATTTGTTTGTGTTAGATCTAGGCTTATGCAAATTTTCAACGTTCCTTGCTTAGTCCCTGTAATCTCTGATCTTGTGATAAATCCGCTAGATGGGATCTCTAGGTTTGTTACTTGCTGTCTGTTAGTTGTTACCCACAAGAGTAGTGTTGTTCTCTGTCTTTTCTGGTGGGAAATAAAGTTGCGCCGTGTCCGACGAACTTTCTTTGTACCAGCATTTGAAGATGATATTCAAGATGAGACTTATGGTATCTCTTCTTTGGGAAGAGTTTTCTTTCAGATGGTTATTATTAAGAAAGTTCTTATTATTAAGAAAGTTCTTATTCTGAGCGGTGAATCAAGCTTCATCGATTCAATTTCTCCCGTAAAGGCGGGTGTTGCTGTTCTTTGTGTTCTATTGTTACGATTCCATGATCCGATGGAGATTTAGGTCACGGGATTCTAGTTACGAGATTCAGATTACGAGATTCGGGTTGGGGATTACTGTGTTTCAAGTCTTGTATGTTTCGGATACTTGTTGTAACTTCAGGGTTTCTTTGTTTATTTATTTATTTTATAATTTTATACAATCCTATATTATTATTTTTTAAATAAATTATTGATAATAATATTATTACATGAAACTAGTTGGAAGCCTAACAAGCTAAGCTCCAACGACATACTACTACATTAATTGAACAGGTTGGTGTGCTAGCCTACCAGCGAGCCTCATGGGTAACCTTGCCAAGGGGAGCCGAAGCGGGAGGGGGTGGCGAGATTGTGTCATAAGGGGGGCAAACTAACACTACCTTCCATATTAATTCCTGCAATATTACGCCATTGGGGACTTGAACCTGGGACCTCCTGAAACGCATGAAACTTCGGGGAACGGGGATGACCAACTGAGCTAGGGCCCGTTCTTAAAAAAAATGTTTATTTTAAAAAAAAAAATGTTTCCTCAAATCTATAAACCCTCCAACTTTGTTTGATTCTATGTACATTGCACTTTACAGGAGCAAACGGGGATGCACAAGACCCACCCACCCACGATACCCATACCCGCCCGTACCCGCTAAACCCGTGGGTTTTTTGTCCAAACCCGCCCGCTGTGGGTGCGGGGTTGGTTGAGAAAAAAAAATACCCGCTGTCCGTGGGTGCGAGGTTGGTTTTAGCTCATATCCGCCCGAAAAACCCGCTCAATATACACCGTTGATTACAAATAATCCTAGCCGTCCGTTACTCAAACCCTAGTGGTAATATTATCTAGTTTCTTCAACTCTTCTTCCCCAATCCTCTCCTCTCTGTTCGTGGCCTCACTCCTCAGTTCTTCTTCTTCTCCTCGGTTCTTTTTCTTCCTCGGTTCTCTTCACCACCGAGGGAAGTCTATTCATTTGTTGTATGTAAAATACTGTGGATATGATGTTAGAACTTGGAATACAAATATTGAATTTTGATTTGTTATATAGAGATTACGCACAAGAATCAATGTACAATTGAATAATCATTAATTCATTATGCTGTTATGTATTTATGAAGACCATTTTGGTTGTTGAAATGATGGATTATCAGCCTCGTAGTCGTGCCCCGACCTTCTGGGTTTAGATGATAATACTGGCTAATCCCTCTTCGATCAGAAACAGAAAAAAAAAAAAGAGTGCTAATCATTTGTGCGTAGCACCAAGAAGGAATATATAAATGTCAAAGAGAAAGTGAGCAAGATCGTAGTGTAGTGTAGTGTAGTGTAGTGAGGTCTAATTGAATATGGGTGTAATTTGCATGTTGTATCATATTTATGCCACCTCTACTTCTGGTTAATATTCAGTGTCTCCGATGTCAACTCTCACTACACCAAATTTAGGGATTAGCAACGGTATGTGGTAGTTGCGAAGTGGTGTTGCAACAGTTGTACTCTGTTGCGATAGTCGATGTTGCAGTTTTTCGCAACGGCTACATTACCGTTGCGATTTTTTTCCGCAACAGTTCCAAACTGTTGCAACGCCAAATTTTGTAACAGTATTAAACCGTTGCAAAATTTGATGGTCGCAACTGCAGCAGTCAGTTGCAAATTTTTTTGCAAAAACAAAAAAAAATAGTGGTTTTGACCTGGACAAAACCAGATTTTGACCAGATCAAAACCGGTCAACTATTTGTGAATTAATCCAACAAAATCAAGTTACCCTTGTTTTAGAACCAACCAAAAATACCTAATCAACAAATTCAAAAATGAACTTTACAACAAATTCAAAAAGAAAAAAATTGTTGAACAAAAAGATAAAACTAGAAATAAAAAGGATTTATTTTCCTTAAGAGACTTCTAGGTTTTGCAAGTGCAGAGATGCAAGAAAAGATAACCCTTAGCCTAAAAACTGAAAAGTACACACAACTTGGAGAATGAACTTGTTTCGTGCCTGATAATAAAGTTGAGTGCACCAAGAGGAGTGACCACAATAGTTAGGACAAATGCATAAGTCACAAAGTTAGCAAATTCCCGGACAATCACTGCAAAAAATAAACCATCCCATTAGTAACGTAGTCTTGAAATATAACATCATACATGTCGAATCTATTCCTAACTTCATATAGCTGAGTTAACTTCCCAAGAGATATTCCTTGTTCTGAATGTTAATACTTTACTCAGCGGGTATTGAATTAACCAAAACATACAACTTAAAGAAACGAACATGATAACAGAACACAACTTGAAAAACAAAAGATATACAAAATAAATGCACTGCCTAAGGAATTATTGCAGATGTAAAATGCCCTTCAGGTAATCAAATTAACCACACCAAACAAACAGAAGAACAAGATTCAAGGAAAAATAAAGCCATCTAGTTCCTAAAGTCCAGTTTTTAAAAGAATCATTGCTTTGAACAAGAGACTGTACATTTAGCTCCCATATCACATAATACAAGGCAAGTAGTGATGACACCACTTGCAGGAACCAAAAAACTCAAATTATAGAAAGGAAAACTATCCAAAAGAGCATTATATAAAAGAGTGCCTAAACCACAGTACAACGTGAAGCGCTTACCTTCTTGGAGAAAAGATAGCTACTGATATTCCAGCATAGAATCAAAGGTAAAACAATATAATCAAGGAAAGAAGAACATACAGTTTGGGGTCCCACTCTAATTTACACGCCTCAAGTGCATGTTCATGACACAGGGAAAACAATCATCATGATGAAAGTAATGAAGTTTTGCAGAGTTCATACCTTCACGGCATTTTGCATGGAACTTAACTGTTCAAATTCGACAAAGCCAAAGCAGAATCCCTGATGCAAATAGATCAGATATGAGTTAAATTTGATCAAAGAAAATGACAATTTTACATCAAATGCATGAACAAAACAAACCTTGTTACTTCTGACTTGAACACCTCCTGGCTTAATTGTCCCAAAAATCTTTAACTCTTTCTCAACATGTTCGTCTGTTGCAGTTGTTGGCAGGTTCTTGATATATATAGAGTGCCCCGCAACTATGAAGAACAGGATGCAAGTCATTAGAAAGTAAATGGCAAAGGTTT
Source organism: Papaver bracteatum (assembly GCA_023529315.1). Classification (NCBI taxonomy): domain Eukaryota; kingdom Viridiplantae; phylum Streptophyta; class Magnoliopsida; order Ranunculales; family Papaveraceae; genus Papaver; species Papaver bracteatum. Next base: position 248,003 of record JAJJWX010004079.1, on the reverse strand, counting down.
GCACAGAAAACCATAGGTAGGTGGTAAAAGAATGTATACTAAATATACAACATTTCTAAAATATAACGAAATAAAAATAGCTGGAACAAAACATGAGTAAATTCTCTCTCAATACATGATGCATCATAAAATGTTGAAAAAAATGAGAGAATTACCTTCTTCTACGACATTGTTATTTGCAGAAGCATTGTTGCTATTAGGAGTTGACGCTCCATGTGCTGGAGTTGGTGTTGTAGGTGTAGGCGCCTTTTTCCCAATAGTAGCATATTTCACCTTTATGGTGGTAGTTGGCACATTCACAGGAGAAGGCCCCGGTATTTGATTTCGCAACTTTCACCTGCATATGAAATTTGAAATCAACAAGGAGATTCAAGGAGGAACTAAGTACATAGGTTTTTTTTTTAAGTTGGAATTGAACTGACAATTGAAGTGTATGACTTCTTTGGAGCATATTCTTGCACCAGAGGCACAACAGGCTCTGGAAACTGCCGAGCTTCAATTTGCACTGGTTAAACTTGAGGAGGCTCCTCAACAATATCTTCCTGCACAAGCACATCTACCTTATTATTCAGATACTCATGAACTTCAACATAATTACTCAGCTCCTCCACAGTAGGTGCTATGGTATCTGGCACGACGGGCTCAGGAACATGAGAGGGTTCTGAAAAGAAAAATAATGAAGTCCCATTATCCATCACAGTAATAGAAAAGCAGGAAAAAGAATAAGAGAATGAGATACGAACCATGTTCTTGAGGCACTGGAGCTGCTGTAATGCTTTCACCTATTTTGTTAACCAACACGGTCTCAGGCTTCAGCACTTGATCCTCAACAAGATACCTAAAAACATCATTTTGAACATAGTAACCATTTTCCTGTGGGGTCAGGAAAAATAACTGTGTGAACTTCCTTCCTACATTGTCTTTCCTAGTTAAACACCCTGTTATCAGAACAATTACCCCATCCACGTGAGAGTATTGAGCATCTGCAATTTTAATCTCTGCCTTGTGGTCTGTGGAGTTTGACATGATTTTCTGATTTATGGCCTGGTCAAAAACAACATAAGTCAGCCAATTGTGAATCACAGCAATAAAATAGCAGAAACAGGAAGTGAAAAGTATCATCACTGATTAAGACATGTATAAACTACAAATAGATCAAAACTTTTATTTTCCTTCAAGCACTAGTAAACAACCAATAAACAGTCCCTAGCACATCATAAGAAACAAGCCTAAGGCTTTTCAATTAACCATTGGTTTTACAGCAGCAATATACATCTAATTTGTCTCAGCTTGTCCCTAGCACCCCAAGCAACATCAATATATTCTCTGAAACAACATTGAAACTTAGTAAGTAATGCCTTTTCAATTCAAACAAAATAAACCAAATTACGAAAGTATGAAACAACTTGAAACCTTTTATAGCAGTAAACAGTGCAAAAAATAAACAACTACATCGAAACCCTTTCTAAGATTTAAGGTTAACCATAACACTCACATTAACAACACCAAACACCACCAATAACATCACCTGCCACTATCAGCACCACTACTCCACCAAGCACCATAAGTAGTTCAGTAAATCTGCTAAAATCTACATACATGGCCTTACTCAAAGCAATTTGAAACAAGCATCACCACAAACCCCAAACTAAAAGACCATTTAAAGTATTAAAATTGAACATTATAAAAACCTAAATGTAACATAAGTTCTTTCTCCATCTTACCTTCTTCTCCATCTGTCGATTCATATTAATCGGAACAATTGCAAATATATTCAGAAATTAAATCTCATGGACAACAAAAACCCTAATTAAAAATTAATCAACAGAACTTTGAACATACAACAAATTATTCAAGGGTTTAGAAAGTAAAATCTTCTAAACGAAATCAAGTATTAAAAATTATAAATCTAGCTAGTGTTCTAACCAGTTTGCTCGTCAAAGTAATTTTGAGATCGAGGGGTATGTGAGAATAGATCAAGGGTTTGGATTTCACACAATTAGCAACTAACTTACTGAGATTCAGATCTAAAAATCATTGGATAGGTTCGTCTTGTTCTGCAGCAGAAATATAGAAATAAGTAAATCTAAGGTTTGGGTTATGGTTCTCAATCTGTTGAACTTGATGATCGATGATTATTGAATATCAAAATTGTGTGTATAGATCGATGATTGTTGACCTCAAAACGAAGAAGAAGTTGAACCCTAAGAGAAAAGAACGAGAGAGAGAAGAGAATGAAGAGAGATAGATTTCTTTTCGATATTAAATCTAAACCTGAGTCAGTTTTGAAGCTGACTTAGCATCTGAAAGGGCTGAAAACGAGTCAGTGAAAGTGTAGGCAGCCACACTCACGAGTCGCACGCGTACTACTCTAATCTGTTGCGAATCGTAACAGAAATAAATAGTTGCGAGTTTTGTAACGAAGATAAACTGTTGCTAATTTTTCGCAACTGAAATTCGCAACTGAAAATTCGCAACAGCGCCAAAGATGTTGCGAAATCTAGTTACTAATCAAGGAAAATGGTGTAGTGTCTCCATTTTAACTTTGTTCAGGGAAGTAAAGTTATTAAGAACTTAAGTAAAAATGGGTGTATAAATGATTGTGGGTTTAAGCGGGTTTAAACCCATACCCGCCCTACCCGCAATTTGTGGGTGCGGGGTTGGTTATGAAAAAAAAAACCGATGTATGTGGGTGCTAGGTTGGTTTGAGCTTATACCCGCCCATACCCGCCCATGTGCAGCACTAAGCAAACCTAACAATTTGACATCTGACCAGGATTGAGTCAGACAGTGAGTCAGATTCAGATTTCAAAGAAGAAGATGCCTAGATTTATTCTCACTCTTTCACCCCGTGCAACAAAGATATTTCATGAAATCCATTGTCCCCCCATGGCTCCAACTTTGTTTGGTTGAGTCGACATCACACTTTACAACACTTTACTGGAGGAGCAAACCTAACATCAAATCAAATGGCCAACAAATCACACACACAACAAAAAATCCATCTTCATGTTGTTTTTTCTTCTCAGATTTCAGAATCCATACAAAATAATCTAGTTACAGCAAGAAGAATTACTAATCATAGTCACAGTAGAACCCTTACAGGTAAAAGAACAACAACTGAATTATTTATCAATTATCATGTTTCTTAATAAAGTGTTTATCCTGTTCCTTAGATTTTTATTATCATTTGATTAGAAATGTGTGAATTTCACCTTCCACAGTAAGATCTTCAATTGCTGGTAGTCACCATGTAAGAATTTTGCAGTTTCAGAAAAGAACCCCATCATACGTTAATTATAGTCAAGGAATTTAGACTAGTTGGGTAATTTCTTTGGAACAAATAGTTTGCCTTCGCCTTCGATCCATTTGATTCTTTGCCATCAGGTTTCCTTTAGGAAGGGGAGATTGCTGTAAATGACTTTTGATTTTGAAAATTTTCTCATCCCCTCTTTTGTGGTTTGAATTTGATTCTGTGCATTCAAGTGAAGTGAGATTGCTCAATTAGTACTATTTTTTAGCAGTACATTCTCATATTTATAAACCTTTCTTTTGTAATCATTCAATGTAAGTTACCTTACTGCCATAGTTGTATTTGATATCAGTTTCCAGTTTAATGATGGTGTTTGTGCAATATGACTTGTAATTGCAGGCAAGGTATTTTAGCACTAGTATCACTGAGAGACAAAGAGTTCCAGCTGAGTCATCGAGAACCTCTATCTCATCTACCTCCAGTTCATCCTCTTTCTCTTCGGTCAATCATAAGAATGTAGTGCGAACAGAAATTCCTCGACAGGGAAACAGTTTTTCAGAAACATCTTTAAAGCAACTACGGAATGCCCAACAAAACGCGTCTCCTCAATTACGGGAGCCAGCACTTGATTTCAGAGATGCAGTGAAAGATTCAATCTACAAAGAAGCTTGTGGCGTACCAACTAAAACTATGACCAAAGAGGAATCGATGATCCGTGTTGGGAAGCATAGAAATGCTGTTGGGCCACTTCAACTCTCAGAATCGGTGGATGGATCTTATAAAGTAGGAAATTATGGGATGTCAGGAATGCCAGCTGATTTCAGTGAGTCGCTCAGACTTCTTAGTAGACTTCGAGAAGGGCATGCAAGTCTTATTGATCCACCAAGATTGTCATATGAAGGAAGACACGGGTGTTCATTTATAGTCCCCTAAGGATGCTCCCCGTTTCTCCTATGATGGGCAGGAAATGTCTCGTACAACTTCCGAATCACGGGGCAGCTTCAAGTCCAATACAAAGTTGAAAGAGCACCCAAGGTTGTCTTTAGATAGCAGTGAATGTTCAATGAAGAGAACAAATTCTGGTCCAAATTCAAATTCAAATGTGATGGATTTGCAGAGGGATAGCGGCACATCACAGATTGCCCAAAGACCACTACAAGAAGCAGGAATGCACGTGAAGCAACATTCTAATGTCGTGCCAAGGCTGATGGGTTTAGACTTAATGCCCACTTCCCAAACAGCTTCTGAGGGTCAGTGGTCGGCTAAAGCATACCCGAACAGAGATATTGATTCTTTCTCGAGACCATCTGAATGCAAGCTGAATAGTAGAGCCCCTTGTTCGCCGAGGAGCTTGTTTAAGGAACCCACCTCACCACGATCTAGAACGGTGCCAATTGAACCAGCTCCTTGGAGGCAGATAGATGGTACTCGTGGTGTTCAAAGGCCAGCAGGGAGGAACCTTGGATACCCCACTAGCTCATCACTTACTTCTCCTTCAGTCCTTCTGTTTATGGGAACATCGAGAGAAGGTTAAGAGAACTTGAATATAAGCAACTGGATGGTGATCTCAGAACTCTCGAGCATATGTTGGATACAACGCAGGAAAATGAGCTATATGAAATCCAAAGAGAGGAGGACGAAGCATCAAACTTTGAGTTAGAGATCAACTATAACAAACTGAACCATTCTGACATTGATCAGAGCTTTAGGTTGAAAAATAGGAGAAACCCTGAGAATAGCCGTCCAGTTGCTGCAATTTCCAGGCCTTCCAGTCCAGCTGAATCGCCAATTGTAATCATGAAGCCAGCAAAAAGTGCTCGTACCTTGGTCAATAAAGTCAATGGCATCTCAACTGCTCAAAAGCTTGTGAATGGTGATTCTGCAGAGTGCAGGAAAGGGGCACTTAATGGCCGAGTAGCTAAGAACCTGTGCCCAAAAGTCAATGCCATGACCTCAAATTCAGCAAAAACTTCAACCAGGTCTCAGCAGCTACCAAGGGAGAAGGCATTAAGTTCCACTAGGAGCTCAGGATCTGCAAGTCCAAAAGTATATCAGAAGAAACCTCAACCGGAGAGACAATCCCGTCCTCCCGTCCCTTCATCAGATTCGAGCACAACTAAAAAGCAATCTGTCAGAAAGTCAGGTTCTGCAAGTGGAAAGCGCAGAACAAAATCTCCGAATATGCGGCAAGTGGATGACAAACCGAGTAAAATCAGTAACGAAACAAGAAGTTTAAGTTATCAAGGGGATGAAGTTTCTCTGTGTTCAGATAGCAACTTTAGCTCAGCATCGCAGATGGATATTGAAGTAACAAGTGCTGATAGATCAGTTGAAATGAATAGCATGTTCATTCAACAAGATAGTTTGAGCCCATCGGCAAAAGTCCCCAACAAGTTCAGTTCTCCAGTAGAACAAAAAGTAAGTTCCATCTCATTTCCTTCGTCTTAAAGTTTTGATATGTTTCGGTTCACTAGCTAACAACAAAAATCCTGTTAATTTATCAGAAGCAGTTGTACATGCCGAGTTAGGATGCTCAGCAGGCAGAATTGACGGCAGCTACCCCCAGAACAACCGAGTCCTGTTTCTGTTCTTGATGCCTCATTCTACAGAGATGATTTATCTTCACCTGGTAAGACAACATCAGATTCCAATTTCTGTTCCTCATTCTACAGAGATGATTTATTGTTTCATGTGCATTTCGTACAGCTAATATCACATATGGTCGTGGTTTCAATTCCCTTGAAAAAAAATGGAAATTAAGATTGAACCCTTCTCTGAAATTCCTTGTAATTTTTACAGATGAAAAGACACAAAGCCCTGATGAATATCCCGTCGAAGAATAGAATCCAACTGATCTTGATCATTTGCATCGTGGTCGAAAGAAACTAGAAAGCGTTGAGCACCTGGTTCAGAAGCTTAGACGGCTAAACTCAACTCATGACGAATCCAAAACAGATTATATTGCATCGCTGTGTGAGAACAGCAACCCAGATCATAGATACGTTTCAGAGATATTATTAGCATCCGGATTGCTACTAGGAGGCCTTGAATCCGGCTTGATGTCCCTTCAATCCCCACCCATCAGGCCATCCAATCAATCCAGATTTGTTCTTTGTGCTGGAGCAAACTAAGACCAGCAACAATTATCTCACTGGAACTGAGAAGAGCTGCAAAGAAGATGCAGTGGCTTCAAATGCTCACCAGTCACCAGCAAGAGAAATTACATAGGAAGCTGGTATTCGATTCTGTGAATGAAATTCCGGAGCATAAACTGGATTCCGTGGGTCCTTTATTAAATCCATGGCTCCAGAGCAATAGGCTTGCGGGGAGAACTCTAAATGCCCAACAGCTTCTTAGAGACTTGTGTTCAGAGATAGAAAAGCTTGTTCAAGGGAGTGAAAACTCATAAATTGGATCCAGAAGATACGCCAATCAAGTTCCTGAAAGCAAATAAACATCAAGGCAGAAGTGGATTTTCAAGTGCTCCAATTTCCTCCTCCTTAGCCCAAGCTTGGGACCAGCATTTACAATGGCGGATTTGCAAAGGGGTTCGATGATTTTTTGCAAGGCATGCACGATGTTGGTTTTGTTGCTGGTTTCCGTTAACTTGCAGCACAATCTGTAAAAAAGAGCAACACAACTGGGTTTAGCCAAAACTTGTAATGGAAAAATAATATTTCACTGCTGACAAGGTAATTGTATTTGGTACACCCCCAAGCAATTAGCAGCATTGCAATTAGGTGTGAGCTAGAAGACGTTTGAAAACGGTAGATATTTTCCAGCTTACTGAGTAGGTGCAATTTTATGGCATGTGCCTGCCAACCCTTCTAACTCAATTAATTAGGTGAATATATGTACCGAAAATGGGGATTACTCCTCATTTTTCACCTCACTATTGTCATCTCCAAGCTATCTCATCAAACACAGTGGTAGGATTTACTGATATTTGTTGGTACTGGAAATGGGGATTAGTTTGTTAGGTGTAATGGTACTGGTCATTTGTTTCCTTCCACTCGGCGATGCATCGCGGATCCTAAACAACGCCGCTGCTGGTAATGGTAAGATCATATAATTAATTCTTAGCATGTGGGTCTAATTTCCTGATTACTGTGAGTCCCGATCATAACTGTTTGCATTTATGTGTCAGACAAATCATCAGGGGTGGTGGCGGATGTAGAGATATTACTCCCATGCTTCAACAAGACCATACAGGTACCCGTACTGATTCGATTTCCAGCTGAGGTCATCAGAGTATTCAAAGGGGACACCAGAAAAGATGCATCCGAAAAAGCTGTTATACGGATATCACTGGCAGGAGTGATATTATCGGCATTTGCACCGTATGTTCTCGGTAAGAAATTTGGTAAAAAGGTTGTTGGCATAAGACCACCAACCAAGAAACGTTGGTGGGTCACAAAAAAGAACAAGAAAAAGGTTAGAGAAGTTAAAGAGAATTATTGTATAAAAGTTGTTGAAAAATCAAATATTTCTCTCTGTTCTTCTTCACTGTTCCAAAATTTAACCCTAACAAATTATTATTTTTTTTTGATCATCAAGGGTTCAAAAGCCAAGACCGGAGATGTCGATGTTCCACTCCCTGATTGCTACCGAGCAGCTGCTTCTCTTCTAGAACAGGTTTAATTTCTTAATCTAGAGAACTAGGGATGCATTAATTGATGATAATGAATTTTGTGGTGATTAGATTGGAAATTGAAGGTATAAAATGTTACATTATCATCAGTTTGTGGTTTGTCATAGGAACATATCCACCTATATGTACAAATCCCCGGACTGCTGAAATGATCATTGTGATGAATCAAACTAGTCTATAGGTTGATTTACTTGTTTGTTTATTGATTTTAGTTCTATTTTTTTCTTTTATGTTGGTATTCAGGCTCAGGGCTTTAGGAAGAAAGGAAACATAATTGACCTCTACATCACCTTAGAAAGGTTGTGCAGGTAAAAAAAAAAAACATAAACTGTTTTTGCTTTGCCATGTTAAACTAATTCTACACTTCTGATTATGGATTGATGATCGACTTGTTTATTACCTTTCCAGTTTGGTGGGGGCATCCAGATTACAATCTCATGCTCGCCAAGAAAAAATCTACTTATGCCAGAGTGAGTTGATTCTTCTCTCTGATCACTTATGTCAAACTAAATCATTCTAATGCTACCCATTTTCTTTTCAGAGACTCTCTTCCGCCATGTCTGAGATGCAGTCTCTCAAGCCGGACGTGCTTCAAAGAGTGACGGAGTTGAATAAATCCGCTATGGAGCAGTCACGTTATGTAACAAGTTTCAGCATAAATAAGACTCTAATATCTTCACAAGATCCGTGGAAGATATTCTACCAAATATCCATGTTCTATATCTCCCTTACTCTTAGATTTTGATCCTCTAAAGAAAAAATACGATGAAATAGCAAAAATCAAGAGAGCTCTTTGGTCAAACCATGTTTCTAGCGCCAAACGGTGATTAATAATTTCATAACCTGAGATCAAAGATACCACAGTTTAGATGATACTGAGAAATAAAGATACGCTCAAAATGAGATCTTATATTTAAGTAAATGATGATATCTCCTTTTGATTCCGTGAAATATTTCTGAGCACGGTTCTGTAAATGATGATTGTTATGACTTACTTTGCAAAGGGAAATTCCCAATAAATGTAACAAGATTGCGTTCTTCCATTCTAAATCAGAGCAAACAGGCAATCAAACGCAATCCAGCTCATAGTATTAGCAGACTATTTTTCACCCTCCATAAGAACCGCAATACATGTAACAAGACCATTCAAATCAGTAAACATTCTTGTACAGATTCATCAAGTCCCTCCTCCTAAGGACTAAGAATGAAGAAGAAATGGCTAATTGGAATTATATTACAAGTGGGACAACTACAACAACAACTCAGACTCGAATCTGAGCTGAGGAATGGCCGGAAAAAATTGGACTGGTTGCTGCAAAGAGCATAAATTACAAGTCTGTCCTACTGAATATGTTAATCAATAATAACAGTACAACATAAACCTAACTAACACCGCGTACGTGTTGCAGCTGTTTTAGCCGTTGGACGACCTGCTTCATTGTTGGCCTGATAGAAAGAGAGTCTACAGTACACATAACAGCCAGATGCAGAGTCTCTACCAAATTATCATGGGGACCTGAATCCCATAAACCAGTGGTAAAGAACTCCTTAGCCCTGCCCTGTCGAAGAAGCATGCATGCCCATCCAACGATATTGAAACCATTCCCGTAAGGTGAAAACGAGGGGTCCAGAGCTTTTTTATCAGAGATAAGCTCAAGAAGTACCACGCCGTAACTGTAGACGTCAGCTTTATCAGAAACACGACAAGTCATTGCATACTCGGGAGCTACATAACCAAAAGTCCCAGCGACACCGGTTGTAGCATGGGTTTCAGAAGTACCCAAGAGTCTAGCCAATCCAAAATCAGACAGATACGCATTGTAATCGTTATCCAATAAGATGTTGCTTGGCTTGACATCGCGATGAAGCACCCGCGGCACACATTCATCGTGAAGATACGCTAGTGCACGAGCAATATCCAATGCGATTTTGTGAAGTGTTTTCCAATCCACTGCTCTCTCGGACCTTTCCTGGATGAAATTCTCTAAATTACCCCCTGACAGGTAGTTATAAATGAGAAACATCTCCGTTTCACTAGCATGGTAACCTATCAATGTGACAAGATTTTGATGACGCATCCTTCCGAGGGTCTTGATCTCTGCATGGAACTGCTGAACCCCTTGGAACCGCCCAACTGAGAGCCTCTTTATAGCCACTAGAAATCCTGGAGTGATTTCGGCCTTGTAAGTAGCCCCAAAGCCTCCATTCCCAATGCAGTTGCTTGCATTAAAGCTGCCTGTTCCCCGCACAACATTTTCGTAAGACAGTGGAACCCCTACGTCGTTGAAAATCGTGACCTCCCTTCTTCTATCTGACCCTCCAACCCTGGACTTCGGAACACACTTTCTTGTGTACAGGAAAAGGACTACTAGAGCTAGAAGCACGGAAACAATTGCTGATGCCGAGGCTACTGATGCAATTTCAATGGAATTGAATCCCCGACTTTTGTTCACATCAGGTGGAGGAGGGGCACCCACATAATTTTGCAAGTCCCCGTTCCTTCTCTGAACATCTGAAGTTGGCTTTGACAGAGCATACAAACGACATGACTGGAGAAAAGGGTTGCCGCGAACACTGTTGCAATTCATCGTATCCTTGCTCCATGGAACAGGCCCGGATAAATTATTGAAGGACACATTAAACATAGAGAGCTTTGTAACATTAGCCAATCCAGATGGGATTTTCCCCGAGAGTTTATTGCTGTTTAGCAGAAGAACAGTCAGGTTTTTCAATTTCACAATATCTCCTGGAATCTCACTAGCAAGAGAATTCGAAGAAAGATCCAACACTTTAAGAGAGTGCAACTGTCCCAGACTAGAAGGGATTTCACCAGTCAGGTTATTAGAAGCCAACAAGAGATACTGCAGGTCCTTTAACCTACCAAGACTGGCGGGAATAGGACCGTACAACCTGTTCCTACTCAAATCGAGAGTGACAAGAGACTCGAAATCCCCAAAACTTTGAGGCACTGATCCGCTAATCGAGTTCCCTGATATATCCAAAAGTTTCAGAGAACTGCACATTCCACCAGCCTCCACCGGAAGTGGTCCGGAAATTTGATTATCGCTAACATTCGCTATCATTCCATTCAATGCATCACATTTTTCAAACAGAACTTCAGGGAATGATCCGTTGAGCTTATTTCCACCAGCAAGAAATGCATAAGCAGTCTGATCTCCAAGTCTTTCAGAAGCAATTGGCAAAGACAGGAGAGAACCAGTAAGGTTATTCCCACCAAAATTATGAAAAATTCCAAAATTCCCAGTGGCTCCGAAAGACGGCAACAAGGACCCTGTCTGAGATTTATACGCAAAAAAGGATGAATATGCAGATGCGGGATCGAAAGGTTGTGTACCATAAGGACGTAACGAGGGAAGAGGAGGGCAAACACCTTGACTGAAAACGGGGATAGAACCTGTTAAGAGGTTCCCGCTCACATCAAACACCGACATACAAGGAACTGTAAGGTTCTGATTAAGCATCCCAGTCAGTCTATTTGAGCTCAAATCGAGAAAATGAAGATTCTTACAAGACCCAAACACCTCGGGTATTCCTCCAGTAAAGAGATTCTGACCCAAGTTAACCATTTCCAAGTTTTGACAAGCACCCCAATTCCTCGGAATCTCACCTTCAAGCGTAGCCCTTGGTGCCCAAATTATCTTCAGCTTCGGCAGTGTGGTAATTTCCACAGGAACAGCACCTTGAAAATAATTGAAATCGCCTTCAGAAGCAGCGCGCAGCCGAAAAGAAGAATCCCCTCCCCCTGGATACTCTAAAAGCCCCACGGGATCAAACATATTTGAGAGGATGAGCACAGATAATTCCCGACATTTTCCTAGTTCAACCGGTATAGAGCCACTAAGGCTGTTCCTTGACACATCCAACACTTGGAGATTTTCAAGCTTACCTAGTTCAGGAGGTATAACATCCTCCAACAGATTAGCAAACAGCAGCAGTGATTCCATCTGTTTACACTCCCCCAAACTACTAGGAATTTCCCCGACTAAGAAATTTCCAGAAAGATCTAGATGCACCAGACTCCCACAGTTGGTTCCAATCTCCTTTGGTATCGACCCACCCAGTTCATTGAGTGACAGATAAAGCCCCCTCAAGTTAGACAATTTGTCGATAAACCTAGGAACCGTCCCATTCACCTGGTTCCAAGCTAAGTTGATAATCTCCAACCCAAGACAATTCTCCAGTGACCGCGGAATCTCTCCAGAAATCTCATTAAACCCCAGATTAAGAACCCTTAAACTCTTCAATCCCCCAATTTTACTAGACAAAACCCCATTAAACGAATTCCCTTCTAGATCAAGCACTTGTAAATTCCTCAACCCCCAAATTTCAACAGGAATTTCACCACTCAAATCGTTAAACGGCAAAGACAAAACTCTAAGCTCAGTCAGTTTCCCAATCAAAGGAGACAACTTCCCTTTCAGTTTCCACTCATTCTCAACACAATTCCTCCTAATCCCAAACCCATACAAAGGAAATTGAAGATATTTAGAACAAGTTTGAGTCTTACCTCCTCCTCCGCCGCCAGCCCCACCACCACCACCAGAGATGTTAAGCGAGACAACCCTAGATTTCTGATCACATGTAACACCAACCCAAGAACAGTGATCGTCTTTGTCGTTCTTCCATGAAGATAAAACACCAAAGGGGTCTACAACTGAAGACTTAAACTCAAGTAAAACATATTTATCTGAATTAACAGCAACAAGACGACCAGCAGAAGCAAAAGCAAACATCAATAAGAGTAGATCCAAAGTCAGAAGAAGGACATGAATACTATAATTAGGATTATGTTTACATCTGGTTCCTGATAAACAGCGCATCTCTCTTCTTCTTCACTTGAAACTCACTACATACAAACGGGTTTATGATGATGATGATTGATGATGGAGAAGAAGAAGAAGAAGATGAAAGAAAGAAAGACGGAATTTTTTTTTTCTTTCTTTCTGAAACCCTAAACTTTTTTTGTTTATTTAATTTTTAATAATTATTAAAAAATGTTGGGAGAAGGAAGAAAAGAAAGACAACTGTGTGCTCAAAAAGACACTTGTGTTTTTGGGTTAAAATGAAAACGCGTTTTGAGTCCATTTTTCTACTTCTTCTTCTTCTTGTCTCAGACAGTGAAAGAGAGGAAGTCCGTCTTGTACGTGTGTCGTCTACCTCGTCTTTTTTTCTTCATTGGTGGGGTCTTCGTGGGTCCTCCTGTCGGTCAAATCGCCATCCTATCTTCATTTTTTTTCTTTCCAGTCAAGATGGTTCACTTGCATCAAACCTTTCTTCACTGATGGAGACGAGAAAACCCTTCCAAAACAAATAGGAGTTCGAGTGCAAGGCTGCAAGCTGATTGGGGGGTTTTGCATCAAGAGAAAGTCAGGGGTTGCCCGATTGGGTCTGGCAGTGAAGCCAGTCCGACTGACTGGATTTTGGATAGGGATCTGAGTCCGATTTTGCATATTAAATTTGGCAATGAAACCAATTCAACTGGCTGGATTCAGGTACGTTCACATATTAAAAAGAAAAATGTTGGTCTCTTAGTATTCAAACTGGTCGGATTATATCCAAATTAATTAAAATTTAAACTCATCCAAGACAGTGGGTGTCTAAAGATGTTATAAGACCAAATTATCCTTACTATTGATACATGAATTCTGGTTCATTGAAACCGTAAAACTTAAACCCACCCAAACAATCTTCAAAAATCCATCTTCAAAACTCAAACCCAACTTGATGAAATAAATAAATAATAATAATAATAATAACGAAACCAAAAACAGAAATTTAGGGCTACGAGATATGAGATTGGGTACCCAATCTCATATCCAATATAATTCCGATTTCTATGAAAATTCGTCAAGGAGATATATTTTTTAGCATGAAGACATTTCTTGGTATTCAAAAGTCGTCATTGTCTAATTTGTGTAGGTTAACGATTTTGATTCGACGAGTTTTATAAGTTTCAGGATCGTCATAATGCTCAAATATCTACCTTGAAGACTTTGTATTGGCCGTCACTTTGTGCAATTTCGACCATGACAACTAGTAACAGCTTAAATCTGCTTTTCTCCATGTCTCATTTTTCATTTAGTCGTCAAATTGTTTTATCTGTAATCGTGACGAGCTTGTGTATAAATTTTTTAGTCGTCAGTGTTTGATATTCATGACCTTGACGACTATAGTTTAGTCGGTAACTTATGAAATTAATACCTTGACAACTAATCAAGCATTTATAACACCTTTTTTTGTATGAAAAATCTCATTTGGTCGTCATCATGGTTTATTACCAACATACCGGCTTATGGTTTATTCCATATTTGTCGACCTTGCCGACTTTCCATACTTTCAGTTCTAAAAGTGTTGATTTTTTCTGTAATTTTGAGAATGAAACGATTAAACATCTTTCCAATCCCCTTTTTAGAAGTATTTGGCTAATGTGGTTTCATTTCCGTGAGAAACAAAATTCTCAAAACAAATATTTTTTTCTCAAAATCTTTTAACAAAATTCACAAGTTCCATCTAACCAAAATTTTCGTTTGAATCAAGACCGCCAACGGCTACTTTTAAACGATCACTGGAACGGCTAATTTCTACCTCCATAAATACGACTCGAGTTTGATCTCATAAATTCACAACAATCTTTTATCCAATCAATATTTTCTTAATTTCAATTGCTTCCGATTTTCAACTATGAATTCTGATTTTGATTTTTCTGAGGAAGATACGAAGATAGATGAAATGTTGTATGAAGAAGAGGAAGAAATGCGTATACAGTTTTTGCGTCAAATGGATGAAGATGCAATTCAAGATAGCAAAAGGCGAAATTTTATGTTGCAATTACAAATCGGGATCATACCAAAGCCTTTAGAGCAATATGAAGTTGCGACTAGAAGATGGACGTGGCGAGATCGACATTTTTACCACGAAAAGATGATGCATGATTATTTTAATCATGATTGTGTCTATTCCGATGAGAATTTTCAGCGATGATTCCGCATGGGCCGCAACTTGGTGCAAAGGATTATTGCCGAGCTTTGTCAGGTACAACCTTTATTTAATTATAAGTATAATGCACGACATGTACAAGGTTTTAGTCCTGAATAAAAGGTCATTGCGACCCTCCATATACTATGTTACAGCGTACCAGCGGATTCCACATATGACTATCATATGGGCAAAACAACCGCCTTTAGGTATCTCAAATTGTTTTGCGAAACAATAGTCGAGCATTTTGGTTCAAACTTTTTAAGAAAGCCTACTCAGGAAGATGTTCAAAGAATAACTTCAGAAAACACCGAGAGAGGTTTTCCAGGAATGCTAGGTAGTCTTGACTGCATGCACTGGACGTGGCATGCGTGTCCGGTTGAATAGGCAGGCCAATATAAGGGTCATTATACAAAACCAACTATAATTTTGGAAGCTTCAGCTACTTATGATTGTTGATTTTGGCTTGCCTTTTTTGGACTATCGGGTTCAAATAACGATCTTAATATTTTATATAAGTCACCAATGTTTAAAGATCTTAAGACTGTAATTTCACCATCAACGGTCATCACTACACTCAGAGTTATTATCTAGCAGACAGAATCTATCCAGAATGGTGAACTATGGTTCAAGATTATAGTCAGGTAGGTTTTGGACCGACGACTTCGAAGGATATAAAGTACTTTAACACCCAACAAATGAAATGCAAAAAGGATGTTGAACGTGCTTTTGGCATACTGAAAGGAATTTTTCCATCATAGCTGGCCGGTACGCTTTTTTGATCTTCTAGAAATGAACAAAATTATGCTGACTTGTATCATTCTGCATAACATGGTCATTAAATAAACCAGGCGTGGCCCAACCTGGACTAGTTTTCCAGATGAAGATTTGAGGCCGAATCTTGTGGTTGTGCATGAGCGTCTGACAAGAGAATATAGACTTGTCACTGACAGGCTCCAAACCGGGGAATCTATGGACAACTAAGACAAGATATAACTAATCACCTTTGGACTTTAAAAGGAGCAAGAGACGATGCACGGGGGCGAGACAGAGGCAAAGGGAGAGGCAGATAGATGTTATTTTCAATTTAGTGTTGTTTATTTTAATTAATATGTTTTTTAATTTAAAGTTGTTTGTTTAAACGACTACACTTAAAATTAAAATTAAGGCAAATAAACGAGTACAATTAAATTAAACATAAATAAACAAGAATTAAAATCAGTTATCAAAACTGTATTCATCTTCGTTTTCTTCTGAGGCATCATCTTCGTCTTCTTCCACATTCACATACTGGCCAGTTTGTTGAGAGACTTTTTGTTGGTCGGCCGCGACTTGTTGTTGTTCGGCCGCATCTATTTCCTTAGTCCATGCAGCAAGTTGTCGTTCATTCATTGTTGAAATGTTCAAGCCGAGTAACTTGTTTAGCCTAAAATCCCTGTAATATTGTTCTCGCGAAAGACGACTTTTTCGTTGTTGATTTATAGCAATGCCACGGTCCCTGGATCTATCTGCTTCAATCTTCAACTCAAATTCCTTGTGCTCAACATAGTTGAACTTGTTTGGACCTCCTTCTAATACTCATTGGGATACCTCTCTAGCTTCTTTTGAAGCTTTCTGACCCCCTCCTCTTCTTCTCTTGACGTTGGTGTTAACGTTTAGATTAATGTTGTGTTATTCCTGACTACTTGGAGACCCGGTATATGGATATCCAGTTCCTTCAACTGAGGAAAGAGGCCCTTCATTCTGAAAATCCATCGAGATTGGACCATGTGGTGATCTTGCAGACACTTTATTACCTTCCAGCAAGTATGGATTAAACTTGTTAAGCACCCTCAAAATGGTGAAACAAGTTTCATGTTGGAAGCTCGATTTGTGGGATCTTTGCCACTCTTCCTGACATCTTCGTTCCACATCCGGTTCCCAATCACCACTTATTATGTTGCGACGCATTTGAGTAATCAAATCTATATATTCATTAAAGAATGCTGAAATTGTGTGAGAATTATGACACAACCCATCGGCATCACGTCTACTGATATTACTGGTTTCTTCATAATTCTTTTGTAAAATCTTATCATAAAAAGTTTTTTTTTTCTTGATAAATACCATTGATTTCATCTAATTTATATAATTCATAATTACTACAAAGTGACTCGTCTTCATCCATCGTATAACTGACACCACGAATTCTTGTGTTTCTTGGTTGTGATTATGGTGTATTTTGTTGTGTTTCTTGTTGTGATTGTTGTTGTGGTATTTGTTGTTGTGATCGTTGTTGTGAGGATTCCATATTGGTTAAAAATGAAATTTATAAAGATGAGAGTTTTTCTGGTAGATTGAGTTGATATGAATAGTTTTGTTTGAAATAAAAGAAAAATTAGATATGGTATGAAATTGTGTAATTTTGAGGTAATGGAAGGAGTGAGTTTTAAGTTTAGAGATGAACTGAATTTATAAGGAAACAAAAAGGATCAACAGTCGTCGGATGGAAGGAGCCGTTGGCGCTTTTCTAAAAAACGCGACGCGTTTACCAAAAACGATGGCGTCTGAAGGAACAACGTGCGTTTGAGAGACAACCTCCATCACTTTTGGATCACACGCCAGCGTTTGGGCATACTCGCCCGGTCTTCCATCGTGTGCGCGCACTTATTCTTCCATCCCACTCAACAAACCATCAAATTTGTTAGTTTGTCCCTCTGTTTTTCATGCTTGTTGAGTCCATAGTGGGACCAAAATCAAAAAAATAAGAATTTTTTGAGTCCATAGGAACTGCTCTTAAGGAAGAAGTCAGGGGCCAATTACCATAGGTATGATTCTTGTATAGTTGGGATTGCCCGATTAGGACTGACTGTGAGGCCAGTCTAACTGACTGGATTTTGGATAGGGATCTAAGTCCGGTTTTGCATGTCAATAAGGTCGATTCGACTGGATGGATTCAGTTAGGTACGTTCACATATTAAAAAGAAAAAAAGTTGGTCTCATGGTATTAAAACTGGTCGGATTAGGGTATATAAATTAATTTAAATTTAAATTCATCCAAGATAGTGTACTTAGGAGTGTCTAAAAGATATTAAAAGACCAAATTGTCCTTACTATTAAAATACATGAATTCATTGGAACCGTAAAACTAAACAATCTTCAAAGTCCATATTCAAAATTCTAACCCGACGTGATGATATAAATAAATAAACAAAAAAAAACTAAAAAAAAACTCAAATTCGGGGATACGAGATATGAGATTGGGTACAAAATCATACACAATCTCATATCCAGTATGATTCTAATTCCTATGAAAAGTCTTAAAGGAGATATATTTTTTAGCATGAAGATTTTTCTTGGTATTTAAAAGTCGTCATTGTTTAATTTGTGTAGGTTGACGATTTTGATTCGATAAGTTTTATAAGTTTCGGAGTCGTCATAATCCTCAAATATCTACCTTTGACGACTTTGTGTTGGTCATCACTTTGTGCAATTTCGACCATGACGACCAATAACAACTTAAATCATCCTTTCTTTGTGTCCCATTTTTAATTTAGTCGACATCTTGTTTTATTTGTAATCATGACGAGCTTGTGTATAAATTTTTTAGTCAATAGTATTTGATATTCTCGACCTTGACGACTATAGTTTAGTCGGCAGGTTATGAAATTAATACCTTGCTGACTAATCCTACATTTATAACACCTTTCTCTGTATTGAAAATCTCATTTGGTCGTCATCATGGTTTATTACCAACATAGCGGCTATTGATGGTCGTTATCTTCCATGTCTTTCAATCTTGCTGACTTTCCATACTTTCAGTTCTGAAAGTGTTGATTTATTATTTAATTTTGAGAATGAAACGATTAAACATCTTCTGTAATTTTGAGAAGTGTTTGGATAGTGTGGTTTCATTTCCGTTAGAAACAAAATTCTCAAAACAAACATTTTTCTCAAAAATATTTTAACAAATTTCATAAGTTTAACCTAACCAAAACAAAATTTTATACTACCTCCGTTTTAAAAAAAGAGATACTTTCATTTTCTCAATTTTCCCTATTTTTAGGCTAAAATGAAAATGTGAAAGTATCTCTTTTTAAGAAACGGATGGAGTACCTTTTAATTCAACTAATTAATCTAACTAAATTAGTTAATCTAAACAGGTTGATTAAATTTAATTAAACAATGGCAGTTTAGCCATTTTCAAAAAAATATGGATAAGGAGCTTTGGATTTTATTTCCTAATGACCAAAGAGCCTTTAGGTCTAAAGACGCGAACCCCCCTCGTTACCGTACGTATGAATCTCACCGCATACGGCTCGCATAAAGACTCCTAAATCCATCCCCTATTTTATTTTATTTAGTATACCCCAGTTAGTCTGAGTATACCCCAATCTTGCGAGTGTATTCAAGTGAGACTCTTTTTTTTTTTAATGTATTTGTCTATTTAGGGCCTGGAAACATCCGTGCCAAAATATAGTTCTGAGTCGGCAGATCATGCAAAAGGGAATAGTGATGCCGTCCGCCAAAAAAAAAAAGACTTTTAAAAGAAGGCCAAATTGGGGGATACATGGAATAATTGGGGGATATTTTACTATAGCTACCGGCATGGTTTTTCAATGCCGGAAATCTATCGACCATGCCGCAGATATGCCCCAATTAAAAAAAGTATCCCCCAATTTGGTGATCTTTTAAAATGACATAGACAAATCGATTTTGGTGGTGTTTATATTAATGTATTTCTAACACCATAGTTCAAGTTTATTTAGTAGACAGTATGTTTGGGGCAAGTCCAACGGCTATGTACAAACAAAATAAATGTTTTATGAAATGGCCACATTTCCTTAACTGGTTTCATAGAATGATCATACCTTTAATCAGTGTTTACAAACTGGTTTTTTCCTTTCGACTTAACTATTTTGAGAAAAAGTCTCATACTCCTTCTTTATGTTGCAACACTTGTTTTTATTTTTGAAGCAAAGAGGTAAACCCTTTGGGGTCTCTAACATGGTTTGTATCTAGACCCAAGATCGGAAATAGTGAACCCTTTAGGTCTACGGTAGTAATGTTGGTAGGAAATTAAATCGTAATGTTATTGTTAGTTTTTGATTACTGCTTTGATTGACTAATCGTGAAGTTAAACCTTGATAGATCTAGTTTGTTTATTTTGTGATCCTTATCTTCTGATATAAGGTAACTCGAACTAGTTCAAGGATTGACGATTTTCTGATATGTTTTATTGATTCAAGATCTGAAGATAAAACTAGTGATCATCCGTTGTTAGCAGTCTCTGTTCTATATGTATCGATAATTAGTGGGAATCGAGTTGTTTGTGCAAGTACTTTGAAGATTGGAGACTAAAATATTTTATTTTTGGTATTATGATCTTTGTGACTGAAATCCAATAAGTTGTTTAACTTGAATAGACTTGAAATCTTGTTGCATATATCGACAATCTATCTAGTTATTTCTCTATGGGGGCCAATTTGATAATTTGTAAACTAAGACTGGTTATTTCGATAGTCTTTGTCTTAGTTGATCTGCAACCGACAAAAGGAGTTTATATTGATTAAATGGGAGAACCTTTGTACTCAACTTATCTCTGATTCCTAAAATTGATAAAGAGGTTAGTGAAACATGTTAGTTCTTTATTGTTTCGGATAACGAACCAAAGAGGTTGAATTGCAAAAGTCTTCACAGAAGGTGAAGTAACTTGAGATAATGGATTTTATTTTGGGATTCACAATGCATAGACCAAATTGGTTATAGGCGCATGGATACTAAATTAATAGAGTAACTAGGGATGGTTTACTCGATCTCAACTATACAGAGTTTCCGTAGTCAATTTGTATATCGGCTTAATTCTCAGATAATTCAGTTTTCCTCGTTAACAAAATCTTGTTGTGTGCTTTTATTTTACTTTCCACGTTATAATTATTATTATAGTTATAATTAAAGAATCAACACTTGGATTGTTCTTATAGACTGGTTCAGTTTCGAACTTACGTTGTAAACCAAGTATACATCTTGTTTAAGTAATCTCATCAACAATTCATGTTTGTATTATATTACACAAGATGTGTCTTTCATAGGTTGATATCTAAAATATTATGGTGTACTTGGTACCCTCATCATTTCAATTGGTATCAAAGCATAAAAACACGATAAGATCTGACTGTTAGAGCATTTCTCATCTGAACTCGCAAACGTTGTTATATCAAGCTTGTTTGTCAAATTTAGTTGCCAAAACTATAAGTCTTGATTTATAGTCTACTTATAGATAAATCTCGGATTAGGATAGTAAGTGTAGTTGAGCCTTAGACTCCACGGCGTTCATCGAATGAAGAGGAAGAACTACTCAAGGGAACTTGTGGAACTTCATCAACAAAGAGGTATGTGGAGACTTGAACTTATCTATTACTTAAAGTATATCTATTATATCTCCTATTTTGAGACAAAAGTCGTATTGCTATATAGACTTCATTTATACACATTTTTTATTTCGAGATGAGTTTAACGCACGTATCTATGCCTCGAAATATGTGTTGGTAAGCTTTCGCTTTGGCCAAGTTTATCTTTACTAGTGACGAAAGTCATGTTGATTATTTCAATAACTTGAAAATCGCTTTGATGAAAATAGTTTGTGAATAACAACTATTATAACATCCTCTATGAAAGTTTCAATGATTGAAATGAGAGTTTAGAACAAGTAACCATGTTTGGATATAAACATAGTGTATTCTCACATTTGTGTAAAATTCCAAAACCGGGAACCTAAAGTATGCGTACCCGTACGTGTACCGGCGGTTGTTGGAAACTCGGACAAGTATGCGTACCCGTACGCATACTGGCGGAAAGTTCATGTCCGTGAATTTCTGTTGGAGTTTGGAAGTGTGAATTGGTATGCGCACCTATACGCATATTGGCGTAACCAAACTCGGTCCGACCACTTAGGTATGCGTACCCGTTTGCATACTTAAGTAGGTTACTTTCTAAAATAAGTTTATTCATGAACTAAAACATTTATATATAATAAGGAATGCAATCTTTGCAAACCGTGGCTATAATGTTCATGAATTGATTCGAGTGAATCAAAATCGATTTTTCGTCAATTATTTCTTGTATACTTCTATAAGATTTAAGCAATTGAACAACTCTCTTAATTATATATTTGAGTTATTGAACTAGTTAACGGTGAAGATGAATAAGGTTGATATAAAAGTGCTCATAGGGCTAACCATTGGTTAACTATTGTTGAACCAACTAAGTGTACACATTTAGGTAACAAGCTAAGTTCGATCTAAATGAAGGTGCATTTCATTTAACCAAACCTAAATGAAGGTGCATTTCATTTGTGTGTAACAAGCTAAGTTCGATCTAACGGTTGAAAGATATTAGCTTGAATCTAATAAGGTTTTCATCTAACGGTGAATATTGAATGCTTTGTTACCAAGGTAACTTAGATTGCAAACCCTGATTTGGATACTATATAAAGGAGAAATCTAGCAACTGGGAAACCTAATACCTATACCTCGTGTGTGATACTAGTTGTATAAGCAATAGTCTATTCTCCTTTAACCTTAGGTTTTTCACGAAACCATGTAGGTTAATGACTTAAAGACTTCATTAGGATTGTGAAGCCATACCCAACTATTTTCTCCGTAGTTGTGTGATATGATCTTGTTGTTTCTATGGTGTTTGAGTACAATCGTAAGATTTGCTTGAGATTTATATCTCCGATAGGCAAGATAAGAAAGTAGTCACAAACACCTTTGTCTCATCGTTTGTGATTCCACGATATCTTGATTCTTTATTCGATTAAGATTATTGTGAGGTGATTGATAATTCAAGGATGTTCTTCGGGAATATAAGTACGGGTTATCAATTGGTTCTTGTTCACCTTGATTTATTAAAAGATGGAACAAAACTCGTAGGTATATCTATGGGAGACAAACTTATCTATTCAATAGACTTTTCTGTGTGATACAGATTTGTTTATTAAAGTCTTCGACTTTGGGTCATAGCAACTCTTAGTTATGGGTGAGATCAGCTAAGGGAATCAAATGCGTAGTATCCTGCTGGAATCAGAGAAATAAGGAACGCAACTGTACCTTGAATTAGTGTGAGATTTATTAGGGTTCAACTACAGTCTCGACCAAAGTTAGTTTGCATTAAGCTAGTGTATGTAGCGGATTAATACAGTGTGGTGTTCAAATCTGGACTAGGTCCCAGGGTTTTTCTGCATTTGCGGTTTCCTCGTTAAACTTCTGGTGTATGTGTTATTTCTTTTCCGCGTTATATTTTGTTATATAATTGAAATATCACAGGTTCTGCGTTGAATCGATCAATTGGTAAATCCAACTTTTGGTTGTTGATTGAAATTGATTGATCCTTGAACATTGGTCTTTGGTTCTATTCAAGTTATTTCTCTTGTATTCAATCAGGCTCGTAAATTCCTATTTGTTTGATTGCGGATTGAATCGAGAAAATGAGATATAACTCTTTGATATAATTTTTATTAAGATTTAGCCTGACTGTATAGTTGATTCTCTTGAAAGTATATTGGATTTAGTCCATACAGATTGTTAAGCGAAATATTGGGTGAGGTTGTTATTCCACCGCTTTTTCAATTGGTATCAGGGCAGGCAAAAACGTTCAAGACCTCATAATTCTGTGTTTGTAGGGATCTAACTTTATGGACAGAAATTTTATCTCCATAAACGTACCACCAGTCTTCGATGGCTCAAACTACTCATGGTGGAAAATCGCTATGCGTGCTTTTCTTCAAGCTCGTGATTTTCAAACATGAGTACATGTTTTTAATGGCTATGATCTCCCGGTTAATACATAAAGCGATGTATCTATACCTAAGGATATTGGTATATATTGTCCAGAAGAAATTCTTGCTACGAAGCAAAATTCTGACGGCTTAAATGCTATCATACATGCCATTACCCCAGATCTTCAGCATTATGTGACTATTTGCACAAAGTCTAAAGAAGCCTGGGATATCTTAGAAACTGTATTTGATGGGAATACCTATGAAATGGAAGATAGGCTTCAAAACCTATGTTTTGATTGGGAAAACCTTCGTATGGTAGATGAAGAGTCATTTGATGAGTTTAATCACAAAGTGTCTGAAATTTTTAATGCATCTTTTGCATAATATTGGGTAAGATTATTCCTGAAAAGGACATTGTGATGAAAATTCTCAGATCACTACCATCTAGGTACGATTCTAAGAAGCATGCCATCGCTGAAGGAAATAATCTCGCAACTCTTTCCAGAAATACTCTGATTGGGAAGTTAAAGATCTTTGATCATGAGCATGTATCCAAATCCGGAAAGGATGTTGCTTTCAAAACACAAAAGAACACTAAATTACTTGATAAAAGTAAAAGTATTTGCATTTCTGAAGATGATCTTTCTGGGGAAGATTCATCATATGAAGATCTTGACAAGTCAGTCTCCTTGATCACAAGACAATTTATGGACCTTCTTTTGAAGAGAAGTACACGGTGTTAGAGCACTGCTTGGTTGAACTCGCAAGCGTTGCTATCTCAAGCTTGTTTATCAAGTTTAGTTACCAAAACTACAAATATTGATTTATAGTCTACTTATAACTAAGTCTCAAACTATGATAGAAAGTGTAGTTGGGCTCTATACTCCACGTCGCTCATCATACAAAGACAAAGAACTACTCAAGGAACCGGTGGAACTTCATCGACTAAAAGGCATGTGGAGACTTGAACTTATCTATCACTCAAAAGTCTATCTACTCTATCTCCTATCTTGAGTCAAAATTCCTATTGCTATATAGACTTCGATTATACACATTTTCTATTTTGAGCCGAGTTTATCTCGCTTATCTATTTCTCGAAATATGTGTTGGTAAGCTTTCGCTTTGGCCAAGTTCATCTTTACAACTGAAGAAAGTCATGTTGATTATTTCAATATCTTGAAAATTGCTTTGATGAAAAATAGTATGTGAATAACCTCTATTTAACATCCTCTAAGAATGTTTCAATGATTGAAATGAGAGTTTAGAATATATAACCTTGAATGGATATAAACATTATATGTGAATTCATACTTGTGTAAGTCCAAAATCCTTGAACTAAAGTATGCGTACTTTAATGGTTCAGGATGTCCGGAAGCTAAGTCTGTGTACCCATGCGCGTACTGCCGGAAGTTCACATCCCGTGAATTTCTGCTAGAGTTTGTGAACTGGAAACAAACTCAAACCGGATATTTAATTATGCGTACCGGTATGCGTACTTGAGTGGGTTATTTTCTAAAAACGGTTTATTCGTGAACTTAAACATATATAAACTAAGGAATGCATATTTTCAAACCGTGGCTATAAAGTTCATGAATCGATTCGAGTAAATCAAAATCGTTTTTGCTTCGATTGTGTCTTGTATACTTCTATGAGATCCAAACAATTGAACAACTCCCTAACTAGTTTGTTCGAGTCATTTGAGCTAGTTATGGTGAAGATGAATATGGTTGATATGAAAGTGCTCATATGGATAACCATTTGGTTAACTAATGTTGAACCAACTAGGTGTACATGTTTAGGTACGGTTACACAAACCTAAATGAACTTGCATTTAATTTGTGTATAACAAGCTAAGTTCGATCTAACGGTTGAAAGATATTAGCTTGAATCTAATCAGGTTTTCATATAATGGTGAATATTAAATGTTTTGTTACCAAGGTAACTTAGATTGCAAACCCTGATTTGGAGACTATATAAAGGAAAATTGTAGAAACTGGGAAACCTGATCCTCACACATCCTGTGTGATACTAGTTGTATAAGCTAGAGTCGATTCTCCTTTAACCTTAGGTTTCTACCGAGACCTTGTAGGTTAACGACTTAAAGAATTCATTGGGATTGTAAAGCCATACCTTCTTTGTAGTTGCGTGATCTAATCTTTTTATTTCTATCGTATTTGAGTACAATCATAAGATTGTCTTGAGATTAATTTCTCTGATAGGCAAGATTAAAAAGTAGTCACAAACATCTTCGTCTCATCGTTTGTGATTCCTCAATATCTTTTTTCGCTAGTCGATTAAGATTATTGTGAGGTGATTGATGATTCTAGGCTGTTCTTCAGGAATATAATTCCGAGTTATCGATTGGTTCCTATTCACCTTGACTTATCAAAATATTGAACAAAACTTGTAGGTATTTCTGTGGGAGATAGATTTATCTATTCCTGTAGACTTTTCTGTGTGATACAGATTTTTTTATTAAAGTCTTCCACTTTCGGTCATAGCAACTCTTAGTTGTGGGTGAGATCATCTAAGGGAATCAAGTGTGTGGTATCCTGCTGGGATCAGAGACATTAGGAGCGCAGCTGTACCTTAGATCAGTGTGAGATTGATTGGGGTTCAAGTACAGTCCAAACCGAAGTTAGTTTGCAGTAGGCTAGTGTCTGTAGTGACTTAATACAGTGTGTGTTCAATCTGGACTAGGTCCCGGGGTTTTTCTGCATTTACGGTTTCCTCCTTAACAAAAATTTTGGTGTTTATGTTATTTCTTCTCCGCATTATGTTTTGTTATATAATTGAAATATCACAGGTTGTGCGTTAAATCGATCAATTGGTAAATCCAACCTTTGGTTGTTGATTGAAATTGATTAATACTTGAACATTGGTCTTTGATACCGTTCAAGTTAATTTCTCTTGTATTCAATTAGACTCGCAGAATTCTATTTACTTGATTAAGTATTGAATAGATAAATTGAGATATAACTCCTTGATATACTTTTTATTAAGATTGAGTCTGACTGTTTAGTTGATTATCTTAAAAGTATATTGGAGTTAATCCATACATATTGCTAAGAGAATTGTTGGGTGAGGTTGTTGTACCCCCATTTTTTCAGTTTTCATGTGAGATGAAGTATTAACTAAGGGGGAGTGATACGTACCACCAAAGTATTGTTGTTAAAGTTGTGATACAACTGAACTTTGATGATGTGTAATAATACTATGACACGGTATAAGAATGATTGAGAGCTATTATTTTCTCATTGTTATGGCTACGGATCTTCAACCACGATGATGCTTAATTGAATACCTTTTGTAGATGTTGGATTTTCGACAAAGGATAAAATCGTAAACCCATAATTATACGAACTTCTGATCCAGCAATCAGACGAGAGTATTGAGACACGGGTCTCTCATCAAACCTCTGACTGAGAATACTGTCCCTCAGAGTACATGCAGATATGTAGTCTCTCGGCTGGACAATGGCATATCTCATGAATACTAAACACTTCAGTAATTATTTCTATATAGAATCACAAGATTGACGGCTCATGGACAGCTTGCTCTTCTAGTATAGAGCGATAACGTCTTCAAGATACAAACAATAGTTTAATTTCCCTGACTATATAAAGGATATGAAGCTCCAACAAGCTCATATCAGAATAATTAATGCTCCTAGACAGCTTGCTCTGCGAGTATAGAGCCATCAATTAATTATTCCTAAAAATTCTTGGATTCATCCACTGAATTTCTGAAAATATTCAAATATTTTCTGTAAGTATTCAAATACTTTTGTAATATTTCGTTACTTTAATCCATGGCTTTTCCCACCAGAATTCCATGGGTTAGTAATAAATATTCAACGCACATGCATTTGAGTAAGCCCCGATTCAAATGGTGCAAGTATACTCAACGATGATGCACTAACAATCATTGTACGAACAAGTATTTCAAAATACGACTAGACGATGAATCTATACAAATAGGAAGGAAAATAATAAATAATTAAAAATTGACTAAGGCGCTAGGAGCATGGGCCCACTGACCAGCCGAATGTGTCGTGGTCAATCCCACACCAGTTTCATATTTTTGTTATTTTCCTTGAGTTCATGAAAAGCCTTTCACTTGAACAAAACTATAAGTCTAGATTTCTAGTCTACTTATAGCTAAGTCTCGGATTAGGATAGTAAGTGTAGTTGAGCCTTAGACTCCACGACGTTCATCGAATGAAGACGAATAACTACTCAAGGGAATTTGTGGAACTTCATCAACAAATAGGTATGTGGAGACTTAAACTTATCTATCACTCAAAAGTCTATCTATTATATCTCATATTTTGAGACAAAAATCGTATTGCTATATAGAATTCATTTATATACATTTGCTATTTCGAGCTAAGTTTAACTCACTTATCTATGCCTCGAAATATGTGTTGGTAAGCTTTCTCTTTGGCCAAGTTCATCTTTACTAGTGACGAAAGTCATGTTGATTATTTCAATAACTTGAAAATCTCTTTGATGAAAATAGTTTGTGAATACAACTATTATAACATCCTCTAAGAAAGTTTCAGTGATTGAAATGAGAGTTTATAACAAGTAACCATGTTTGGATATAAACATAGTGAGTACTCATATTTGTGTAAAAGTCCAAAACCGGGAACCTAAAGTATGCGTACCCGTACGTGTACCGGCGGTTGTTGGAAACTCGGGCAAGTATGCGTACCCGTACGCATACTAGCGGAAAGTTCATGTCCGTGAATTTATGCTGGAGTTTGATAGTGTGAATTGGTATACGCACCCATACACATACTGGCGTAACCAAACTCGGTC
Organism: Papaver bracteatum; assembly: GCA_023529315.1. NCBI lineage: Eukaryota > Viridiplantae > Streptophyta > Magnoliopsida > Ranunculales > Papaveraceae > Papaver > Papaver bracteatum. The sequence goes on along the minus strand of JAJJWX010004079.1, from coordinate 219,519 downwards.
CGACTACTTAGGTATGCATACCCATTTGCATACTTAAGTAGGTTACTTTCTAAAATCGGTTTGTTCGTGAACTAAAACATTTATATATAATAAGGAATGCAATCTTTGCAAACCGTGGCTATAATGTTTATGAATTCATTTGAGTGAATCAAAATATATTTTGCTTCAATTGTATCTTGTATACTTCTATAAGATCTAAGCAATTGAACAACTCTCTTAACTAGTTCATTTGAGTCACTTGAACTAGTTAATGGTGAAGATGAATAAGGTTGATATGAAAGTGCTCATATATCTAACCATTAGTTAAATATCGTTGAACTAACTAAGTGTACACGTTTAGGTACGGTTACCCAATCCTAAATTAAGGTGCACTTCATTTGTCTATAACAAGATAAGTTCGATCTAATGATTGAAAGATATTAGCTTGAATCTAATCAGGTTTTCATCTAACGGTGAATATTGAATGCTTTATTACCAAGGTAACTTAGATTGCAAACCCTGATTTGGAGATTATATAAAGGAGAACTCTAGCAACTAGGAAACCTAATCCCATACCTCTTGTGTGATACTAGTTGTATAAGCTAGAGTCGATTCTCCTTTAACCTTAAGATTTTCACGAAACCCTGTAGGTTAATGACTTAAAGAATTCATTGGGATTGTGAAGCCAGACCCAACTATTTTCTCTGTAGTTGCGTAATCTGATCTTGAAATTTCTATCATGTTTGAGTACAATCGTAAGATTGCGTTGATATTTATATCTCCGATAGGCAATATAGAAAAGTAGTCACAAAAATCTTTGTCTCATCGTTTGTGATTCCATAATATCTTGTTTCGTTAATCGATTAATATTATTGTGAGGTGATTGATAATTCTAGGTTGTTCTTCGGGAATATAATTCCGGGTTATCGATTGGTTCCTGTACTCCTTGATTTATCAAAAGACGGAACAAAACTCATAAGTATATCCGTGGGAGACAGATTTATCTATTCAATATACTTTTCTGTGTGATATAGATTTGTTTATCAAGTCTTCGACCTTGGTTCGTATCAACTCTTGGTTGTGGGTGAGATCAACTAAGGGAATCAAGTGCCTAGTATCCTGCTGGGATCAGAGACGTAAGGAAAGCAATTGTACCTTAAATCAATGTGAGATTGATTAGGGATCAACTACAGTCTCGACCGAAGTTAGTTTGTAGTAGCTAGTGTCTGTAGCGGCTTAATATAGTGTGGTGTTCAAATCTGGACTAGGTCCCGGGGCTTTTCTGCATTTGCGGTTTCCTCGTTAACAAAACTTCTGGTGTCTGTGTTATTTCTTTTTCGCATTATATTTTGTTATATAATTGAAATATCACAGGTTGTGCGTTGAGTCGATCAATTGGTAAATCCAAACTTTGATTGTTGATTGAAATTTATTGATCCTTGAACATTGGTCTTTGGTACCATTCAAGTTATTTCTCTTGTATACAATCAGGCTCGAAAATTCCTATTTGTTTGATTGCGGATTAAATCGAGAAATTGAGATATAACTCTTTGATATACTTTTTATCAAGATTGAGTCTAACTGTCTTGTTGATTCTCTTAAAAGTGTATTCGAGTTAGTCCATACAGATTGATATGCGAAATATTGGGTGAGGTTGTTATACCCCCGTTTTTTCACTAACGATATGTGTTTAGTGCGATCCAACCTACTTAGACAATGAGTCAAACCAGTCTTTTTGGTAAATCCTAAACGAAAGTCATTTAAAGTACGACAAGGTTTTGGCATATTTATTCCACGAATCATTCGAATAAGAGCCAGTTTTTTTTTTACTCCATTTCAACACAGTAAGTTCATTCAACCAACAAACTTAAGAAAGTATTAACACAAATGTGTTAATAAAAAAACAGACACCTGTGATGCATGCTGCATATTCATAAGATAATGATGAAATTGATATTATCATTGCTTATACCATTACTGAAAATCACAATCTAAGAGATAAAGTTAGTTGTATCGCAGTTAAGAATGTTACCAAAGATTTATTGATGAAAATCATATATCTCATTGGAAATCCTTACCTCAAGAAAAACTTTATATCATGAACAAAATGATAAGGTTATGACGGCTCGTATCTCTGAGAATTCAAGAAGAATATTTAAAATGACAACTTCTTGAAACCATATCTAGGTTATCTGATGCTCTCCCGCAAATTATATAACTTGAAGAAAAGTTAGCTAAATTAAGAGAAAAATCTATAAAAAAATTGGGTGATTCCTCTGCTAGAGATCGTTCTGCTAATATTCAACATCTAAGATCAAACAGTCACACTGATTGTAGTAATCAAGAAGAAATTGTTTCAAAACATAATACATCAACCATTGCTCTGTCGCATAAAACTGCATTTAACAAGCACATGTTATGTTGTGTTTTTATATAAAAAATGGTTTTTGTTACAAATGGTGTAAAAATCGATTCAAGGACAAACAAAACTAATGAACTCAACTCAATTAGTTTTGTTATCGATCATGTGTCTGGTCCTATGGATTTTAAGAAACAATATTCTCATATATTATCTTCAAGATCTAAACAAACACGGTTTCATCAAAATCATCTTTCATATATGACTGATCAGAATCAACGGTCAAAGTATATGAAAAGAAGAAGGAGTCAATTTTTGGATTATTACTCTAAGAATCAAATAATGAGAAGTCGCCATAGAGATCATGCTCGATTCATTGATCAAGCTTTCTCAAATGTTGTGGACAAATTAACATGTTCCCACTAGAATGGGTTTGTCAGAAAAACCAGATCATTCATGTTATGACTTTTAAAGTTGGGAATCAAGCTTAAAAAGTCGAACCAAAAAAAGGGATTTATAGAAACGTCAATTTATTCATAAGTGTACTATTGACAACATTAAAAGATCTTGTTCGTTTTGTGCCAATGAGAAATTCAAAGATAGTCCCGACACTACTTAGTCATGTTGGGTCGAACTTTCTCAATCTTGTGCTCAGTATTCAAATAAGTGAGGAAGCTTTCAAAGAACACAAAAGAATTTGCAATATCCTAAGATTTTCTTTGGAACCGGGATATCATGAAAATACTGAGAAATTTCATGCTTTCTTAAATTTTGTAATTCTAATATTGCATAAGGTTATTTTGTAATATCATAAGTCCACGGTATAAGAGAATAAGAAATTTCATGATAAGGACAACTCCCATAGGGAAGAAAATCATTCACATTTTTATGATGATCTGCATCTTATGGACAAAAAACGCTACTACGGGTGAACTTATCATCCATATGTCTATGAATTCCAGATGCTACTCCAAAAATTTGAGGGTCCATGGGGTCATAGGCTAACAGGATGACCGGATACTCCATCCGGACATTAAGTAGCCGAATATATTATTTATTTATTACTTTTTTTTCTCCCCTCCGGTCAATTAATGGCCGGAGGGAACAATTTTATTTTATTTTAACATCCGGCTACTAAATGACCGGATAGGGGTTTTAATTTTTGTAAATAATGTATTTATATCCAGTTTGAGGTTTTAACAACGTTATGTCTGCATTAGCAATAGTTATAGGCGTTGTTGTTTCAAACATTTGAATCAAATCGAAGTTGTATTATAAGGGACCTAATGGACTAACCTTTTAGTTTATTCCCACGGTGGGTTTTGGCTCCGCTAATTACCGAGGGTCCACATATATGTGGATATTCCTTAATATATGAATGTTTTTACCTCCATATCATAGGAGTTACCCTAAATACATTGCAAGATTCTTTTTATATTTATTGTATTTCTGGAAAACCTAATTTTCAGAAATCTTTGCTGATTTTATTTTCGATTGTTGTTATACTTTACCCGTCTTAGGTATCAAACAAATATTGGTTTATTTCTGGTATTTCGGAAACTTGGGTTTTAGGTTTCTCACTTGATGTAAAACCACTTGAACAATATCGATTTCTCACAAAAGGATTTATGTTCAAGGTTGGGTGAAGCTTCAACTATTGATACTTATTCTCAACTACAAAGGCTTGCCAACTGAAATCAAGTATTATTTCATGGAAAAACATAAGACGAATCAGTTATATCTTGAACTTATCTTCATTCATAATCGCAAAAGAGCAACTTGATGGTTCCGAGAATAATGAGGAATGGTTTGAGTCAAATCTTATGAGAATGATTGTCGAAGTGAACCTTTTGAAAGCGCGGTTCAACGATAGAAAGAAATGAAGAATCTCAAAAGAAACTCTGAAGAGTCTGTAATCACGCAGAGCACATCTAAAGATTAGTAAGATCTTCTTATTTTTGTCTTTTTGTGGATATTTCAATTGTTGGTTTACATCAATATTTATACAAGGTCTATTTAAAACTATTAATAAAAGTTAATGATGAGCTTTATTCTATAAATGTTGTGTCATTCTTTTGATATATTTGGTCGTGCGACTTGTTTAGATTTAATGTTTCTTGCTTTACTTTTGATCTATGAGATATATTTCGGTTTTTTGTTGCTATCATCATATGGATTTCATCCATAAGACTTAGTCTTATATTTTTTATCCATTCCAGACCATAAGGCTTCGTTGTTTCTCCTAACTTACGTGTCAGCATAGTTCAAGGCATCCCTTCCCTCCTCCATAAAACTTAGCCTAAGTGCTAGTAATTTAATGAATTATAATATGTAAACGTCTCACACTTTTATTCTCACACTATCTTAAATTCTGGCCGTTATTTTTGTGAATAAAAACGAAATGATTACAGATTTGAAGCTAATATTTCGGGAGCATGTTCTTCTTACAAAGCTCCATCTTCCTATAAAAAAATGAGTGTATTATGAAACATATAACACCACCATCAACTATTTTGAATATGAGTCGTTGAAAACCAAAGGATTTTCAACCATTGAAATTAAGATTGGTAGGTGATGGTGTTATACATTTCGGAATGCGCTCATTTTCGATAGGTACGTAGAGTTTTGTAAAAGGAACGTATCCCCAAAATATTAACTTCAAATCCGATACATTTAATTTTTATTCACAACATAAATGTCCAAAATGTGAGAACAAAAATGTCCAGTAATTCTATATGAACCGAGCACCCAAACTACACAAAAACTACCCCCTCACTTTGGGTGAGATGTGGTACTAAGGTGAATATTTGGCTAGGTTGCTGGATTATTGGCCTCAATAATCCCCGTGTCCCAGTTGTTGGATATTCTAGTTTTGAAAACTTTAACTTTGTCTGTGATTTATTCATTGAAGGAACTAGGCAATGGAATATTGATGTTGTTACTGAATTGTTTTCCCATGATTGTGCCGTTTTAATTCTGAATATGAGTATCCCTAGTAAAAGTGCAGATACCATGATATGGGCCCCTGATAGGAAAGGTAAGTTTATTGTTAAAAGTGTTTATCATACTATTTGTGCAAATGATGTCAATACCATTATTGCAGGTAGTACTATTCCCACCAATGTTTGGAAACACTTGTGGAAATTCAAAGTTCCACATAGAGTTCAATTATTTCTCTGGAAATGCTACAAGAACATAGTACCTCTTAGAACCAAGATAGCAAAATATAAACAAGGCATAAATACTCAATGTCCTTTCTGCAAAAACAATGAGGAAAATATGAATCATATTTTCATGGATTGTAGCTATAGTAGGGCAATCTGGTTTGCTCTGAATATCAATATTGATGCTATTACAAATCAGTACACTAATTTTGAGCAATGGGCTATAGGCTGGTTTCATTCTGATGTGAATAATGTTCCTGCTTTATGTTTCAGCAATGCCAACTTGGTTTGCAGGTACATGTGTGCAGTCTGGTATATTTGGAAGGAAAGATGTTTGGTAGTCTTTCAAGATAAGAAACCTAATCTTCAGATTACTGTAACCAGGATAAACTACTTGTATAATCAATGTACAAACCTGAACAGTCATTATCAATTTTCCCCTGTAAATGATTTGCAGGTTAAGAATTGGAGGCCTCCAGACAAGGATTTTGTCAAAGTTAATATAGATGGATCTTATATTCCATTAACTAAAACAGGAAGTGTGGGATTAATTCTTCAAAATTTTGCAGGTACCTGCCTAGGAGCAAAAGGTCTTTTCTGTGATGAGGAAGTGGATGAGGAATATGAGGCTGAGTATTTTGAATGCAAAGCATTGGAGGCAGCTGTGGACTGGATTGAGGAGCTTGGAATCACAAAAGTAATCTTTGAATTGGACTGTGATAATGTTGTTAACTCCATAAATGGAAGTGACCTACATGTTCATTAGTACAATCAAAACTTAGTTGAAGTTATTAGAAGTAAAACTAGGAGTATAAATTTTTATTTTTGCATATGTATCAATAGGCTTGGTAATTGTAGATGCATTTTACTACAAACTACATCCAAAGGATAGAAACTCAATGCTCATCTCAAATGAAAGTAAACACTCCACAATGAACACAAGATATACGTGGTTCGGTATGATTACCTACGTCCACGGGGGTGAAAGGATGAATCTTATTACTTTGAAGTGTTACAAAGGTGTTGCTCTCCGTGGGGTTTCCTTACAAGATGCACTTACTACTCACTTTTCTTCTTCTTCTTAATGTTTACTCGAGTTTCTCTCCTTTTCTCTCCTAAAAAATACAACCTCCCTTTCTTGAATACAAGTCCCTCTATTTATAGGAGAAGTTCTATACAACGAAATTAAGGTGTTGGTCATGTTACATCTATTTAGCAGTTCTGTGATCGGGCTTCTGGTTCATGTCGTCTTATGTGGCCGATGTATCCCGACTCCTCGCCTATCCTTCGTTCGTTAAGCCGATCTCTTTAGATGCATTATTAACACGATGTCGCCTACCTTTTACTGTCGTCCTTACGGTTATCCGATGTGACCCGTTCTTTCTTATTCGTTTGACCATAGCTCCTCGTTTGACCCGCCACGCCTTATCTTGTCAGCTTTATCCGGAGTCTGGGTCAAGTCTTGTCCGATATTATTACGCCCGATCCATGTGGCTCCTAAAATCTCGCGCCCGATAATCTTCACTATGCACTTCGCGTCTCTTCGTATTTGGGTGCACCGGTTCTAGGATGTTGCCACCTGGATCTGTAGATAATTTACACCTACAGTAATAATGTTGGCCATGAGTTAGCCCAAAAGGCTAGACTACAAACAGGAAATTTTATATTTTTAAGCAATTTTCGAGATGATATTATTTCACTGGTCAAAAACGATTATTGTATTACTTAATTCTCCTAATAAATTTTTCTTTAGTACCAAAAAAAAAAAAAAAAATTGGGGTGGGCTCCGCCTACTTGTAATTAACAGGGGACCGCATTTGGGCCTCACCAAGTGAAGAAATGTGAAGGGTAGTCTATACGTCGTCTTGTTTTGGCGGTTCATTAATTTTTTTTTTGTAAATTGTCAAAAGATCCTCCCTCGTACTATTATGTCATATTCTTTGACTGGGAATAGATAGATGGATGGATGGATAGATAAAATTAGGTAAAGGGGAATCTTATTATAGCCGGCCGGAGAAGGAGAGGAGAACCTTTATCAGGCTAAGGAGGTCCAGGGTACGAACCAACAAGTAAAATAAACAAATAGCGACATGACGTCAGGCTAAAGGTCCTCCTAGCCGTAGGGTACGGACCACACTTACCCACCGTGTTAATATAATAATACGCTAGAATCTCATCTCATCCCATTTATTTATTCTTCCAAGAATCTCATTTGCATTTTGAAACAACGACTAACAACAAAATTTAGCCTGAGACTGCTTAAACTACTGCCAATGGTATTTACGGTGTGCAATTCTTTGGCAAGATAAGTCAATGGGAGTCAGCTTATAAGCTCCTTGGACTTTGGGAGCGGGTTTTGTGTGGCTTACAATTCCTGTCACTCGCGGTCAATGAAAGATGAATGTGTGTTTTCATGGCATGGATAAGGAACGGAAAAGTCAAGATCAAACAGTAAAGCCGCCTCAATTATTATAAGTTAGGCTTTCTTTCCTAGCAATTCTAGGGGCAACCTAAAAAGACAAAATAAATCGAAAATACTTGTATGTCCCTTCATAATCGGTAGTTTAGTTATCTACCGATTGCAACATGCTATAACTCTATATTCGGTAGTTATATGAACTATTGTGCGAGACAGCGTCTCGTAAAAAAAAAAATTCTACGAGAAAATTGAATTTCAGTCTGTTTTGGATTATTTTTTTTCTGGTTTTCAGTCCACTGCCGTCACAGTCATTTAATTCTCGAGAATAATTGAATCGTGAGTCAAGATAACTTCATTTACTACCAATTATAGGATAATCAAAATTCAAAAAAAAGAGGACTTTGGCAAAATCTTATTTTGTGCTACTCTACATTCGGTAGTTATACGAACTATTTTGATTACCGAATATGGTTGGATATTTGCAAAGAGAGCCACTGTATAATCGGAAGTCAGGATTTTGCTTCATTTACTACCGATTATAGGCTCAACCAAAATTCAAAAAAATAGATGATTTTGGCAAAATCTCATTTTGGGGCGACTCTATATTCGGTAGTTATATGAACTATCTTGACTACCAGTTATGCTAGGATTTCGGTAAAGAGGTCCGTTGTATAATTGGAAGTCAGGATACCTTCATTTACTACCGATTACAGGCTCAACCAAAATTCAAAAAATAGAGAATTTTTGCAAAATCTCATTTTGGGGCGACTCTATATTCGGGAGTTAAATAACCTAAATTCACTACCGATTATGGTAGCATTTTAGCCAAAGGTCTACTTTAATCGAGAGTCAATATAAATTTATTTACTACCGATTATAGGATAATCAAAATTCAAAAGGTAGAGGATTTTATTTTGGGGATACTTTATATTCGGAAGTTAAATAAACTAAATTGACTCCCGATTGTAAAGTTATCTACCGATTGTAAAGGGTAGTTTGGCCATTAAAAAATGCCACGGAAATTATCTACCGATTGTGAACTTGCCTACCGATTAAGTCTCCCCTAATTTTTTTGGAGTCGCCCCTAAAAATGCTAGGCTTTCTTTTTCCTTCCTAAATTGGGGCCTATAACTACATGACAAAATAGGGTCATTAGGAAGTAATTTGTGGGAACCCCTTATCCTTTAAATTAGTGGTAATTCGGATAATTAACCAAGTTAAATATTGTTTAATCAAGTTAATCCTGAAATCAACTATGATTAATGCATAATCAACCCTTGTAATTTTTTTTTTTTTTCGAAAGACAAGATACAGAATCAGTTGATGTTAGTTTATTTGTAAACCGATTCTGGGTTGGGTTTATGCCGTATGAAGATGCAAACCCAGAATCAGAGTTTAACCAATACCCACATAAACCGATTCCAACAATCAGTGTTTATAAATATACATATAATCCGATTAAAGCTTACTTTCAGAAACAAAATATTCATTACATAGTTTAGAAAATTAGTGCAGTACATATATATGATTCAGTATGGGAATTCTAGAATTTGACACATCAAATGCTCGTCAATGAACCTCCGAGCACGTCGGTACAACGTCATATATTCTTTGTGGTGAATGAACTTAGTTTCCCCATTACGAATTCTCCATAGCCCGTTGAAACGTTCCAGCTGAAATTCAATGAGTTCTTAAATGTTAGTATGTGAACTTTCGACATAGGTATAAAGATTATCGCATTACTCACTTTTTCCCTAAGTGGAGCTCGTGGATGATAGTCGTACACCATATTTCTAACTTTTACGTACTCTCGCATTGCACCTTTAATGTATTGGAATCGAAATGCCAAGTTTCTCCATTTGCGGTTATTGTGATTCCCTGTACGCCCGTAAAAGAACTCTTTAACTCTCTTCCAAAACATTGAATAGATTTCATTCGGACGTTCACGGAAGGTATTAGCAAAGGATTTAACGAGACACAAATCTTCAAACGGTTTCCATTCCATTTTCTAGGCTAAGTGTGTCATGTGGGAGTGGCATAGAAGGGGTTGTCCTTATATAGATGAAGTCTCAACGGCTATTTTTTTTAAATTCAATTTAAACAATCGTATTTTATAGATGATCACATAGACCGATTGTGTGCTTACAAAATCTTGTAAAATATTCCTCTCACTAATCGGGCTTTTGTAATGCATATGTAATCCGATTCTTGGGAAAAAAAGACACAGAACTTTCCTTCAAAACAATCGGATTTATTATAGGTATATGTAAACCGATTCTAGGAAAATAATGATACATAACTTTTCTTAAGAACAAGCGGGTTAAAAATTGGTATTTGTAAACCGATTATGTAATTGAACCTCTGGGGAACTGTCAGAATCGGATTACATTTGTGGAAATGTAAACCGATTATGACTAAAAAATCCCAGAATATGCACCAACACAAACAATTTTCAAAAGAAACAAGAATAAGTCATTCATAAACTATAAATATAACTAAACATAATTCGACAAGAAGTTTAACACAAGACATAAGTTTTGACTCCATAATTATCCATAGTTATCCATAGTTAAATACATACACATGAATATAACCATTCATTCATGAACATCCCTACCACGACCACGTCCACCGCCACGACCACTCCCACCGCGACCTCGTTTACCATCTTGGGCGCTGCTCGATGCACCTTCAGTCATCTTTTTTTTTTTTTTGGGGGGGGGGGGGCTCTTTTACTCTTCTTCCTTGGCTCCTCCTCCTCAAGCTCCCCATACTTTGCACCAGCTTTTACATCTTCGAGATTGTTCAATTCATCTATCAACTTTTCATTGGCGTTAACATTTTTCCCTTCCCTGATTGCTAGCTTTGCTTGGGTTATCAAGTGCCCGACTCGTCTTCTCTGTTTCAATTTCAAAGAATAAACATTCAATATATAATGCTAAAACCATTAACAAAACGTAGTTGAGTAACAATACGCACCATGAATTCGAGAGCCATATCTTTGTCCTCTATCTTGGGCCTCTCATCTACTCGTATCACTCGAGTATGCGAAACATTAAGGTACCACAGCATGTAACCCGCAATTGCATCATCATTTGTTCGCGATGGACCTTGCTGCAGAGGATATCTGTGAAAAGCTCTATCTTCCCAATAATCACATGATGGTAAAGGCTTGTGAACAATGTCAATATCATTATCATATGATTTGGTTTATTTCTCATTGATTTTGAACATCTTGTGCTCCTTTGGGATTGTTTGTACGTAACCTCATTGTCTTGTCACTCTCTAAGGGTTGTACATTACTGTCTTGATCAAATATTGGGAAGTTCAAATATATCCACGCTTGTAGAAGTGCCATATTCCCTCCGATTTGGTTCCTTTGAGCCCTAGAAGCCTTTCTCAACTAATTTAATGAGTGTGCAATCATGGCTATGCCCCAAGAGTATTCGTGAATCTGGTCAAATGGTTACAACAGCTGGATAAAGTTGGCGCTCACACGGGAACCAGAAACGTCGGGGAAGATAACATCTCCTAGGACGTATAGGACATACGCATTGGTCGTGGCAATGATACGTTCCGGCGTCACCTCTTGTCCCTCAGCACGAAGCTTCTTTGTTCCCATGAAGTTGTCCCTTAGCTTCGAGAGATGGAATATCCTCTGCTTTTCCGTGCATACCAGCATTTGTTCCTTGGTCTTCTTCTCATCCCATTGGAACACATCCTTGGTGAACGCGTAAATCTTATCCCACTCAAGATCTTGGACGTACTCTTTGTGCTTCACTGATTTACCATCTATGCTTAGCCCGGTAATGAACTTCACATCATTTGGAGTTATCGTCATTTCTCCAAAAGGAAGATGCAAAGTATCTGTTTCCCCGTAATATCTCTCGGCAAAGATGAAACAAAGAGGTTTGTCGTAACCAAGGTCCAAATTATCGACCGCAGGGATCAAACCCGTTGAATTGACTAGATCGATTATTTACGGAACTTCTCCAACTGTTGCTTCTATTCCTTGCAGTGGCCATTGCCTCATCATACTCACTGACGTTCCTGGCTTCATAAGACGAACGTCATCCTTGTGATCCTATAAAACAAAACAAACCCGATGGACAACATTCAAAACACTACAAGAATAATAATTTTTATGTTACATATCATAAGGTTTAGGTACTTACTATTGTATGGAAAACGACGATGGCCCAACTGTCTTTGTACCCCCATAACATTTGTCCTCCATCACTGGGTAACCCGTGAATGGGATCCGTAGGGACGCGAGAAAACATCATCAGTGGGTCGGGCATGTGGTCCCCTCTTTTCTTCTTCCTGCCATCTTTCTTATCTTGGTTTTCAGCGTCTCCTCCTTGGACTTGTTGTTGAACTTCTCCTCCTTGGACTAGTTCTTGGACTTGTTCTTGAACTTCTCCTTTCTCTTCATCACTTTCATCCTCACATTCTTCTTTATCACTTTCACTCTCACTACTTTCTTCTTCACCACCTTCCTTGCCACCAATTTCTTCCTCATCACTTTCTTCTTCACCACCTTCTTGTTCAGTGGGTGTATCGGAATCAGATTCTTCGTATGTTGGTTGCTCCGCTTCAGGTGGTGGGTTATTGATGCTGATCCCTTTGGCTTTACTACCCGTGGCCCTTCGGTGCGAAGCATTCAAATTTTGACCGTCTTTTCGACGAGGTTCCAAAGGCTTAGGAGGAGAAGCAAGGTCATGTCTCCTCTTATATTTCTTTTCGGCTTGCTTTTGTTGGTTGCCCTTGTTTGGCCTGTACAATACGGAGTTAAGCAGTAAACAACAATGGAATCGAATGCTTTTTTTTTCAAGTCAAGGTACACAATCGGTTTACTCGATACACATATAAAACCCGATTTAGAACATAACAAATACACAATCGGTTTATTCAAGTGCCCATGTAGTACGATTGTAACAACAAAACCCACAATCGGATTGTTTAAGTGATAATGTAACCCGATTCTAATAATCGATTTTATCGATATACATATAAAGTCCGATTAATGACTAAGCATATAAGAATTTTAAGGCTACACAATCGGTTTTTTTAAACACATATGTAATCCGATTCTAACAAAATTAGTTACAGGAATAATGGCTACCACAATCGGTATTTTTATACATTAGCGTTTTTTGATTCTTATGTACATGCAGAAAAATCGGTTTATAAGTCTAAGAACATAAACCGTTTCTAAACCTAATCGGGTTACATAGACATTAACGTGATCCGATTCTGTGAACAACGAAATATTTTGATTTCAAAATTTTCGATTTCTAAGCGATTGCATGTTACTAAAACCTAGTTTAGAGGATTGGGTTGATAGAAAGTACCTGATTCGACCCATCTCCTCCTCTTCTGCAATACGATAGGCTTCGGCCTCCTCAAACGCTTCCTTCGTTTTCTTTCGAATCACTTCAACGATTCCGGGATTCTTTTCACTACCAAAATTCATGTTAGTAGGATGCTTCACTCTTGCTTGTTTCGACATTTTATAGAAATAAAAAACGATTAATTGTATTTGGATCGTCGATCATCCACGATGTTTTGATTTCAAAAAAAAGGAAAAAAAGAGGGAGAAGAAGAAGAGAAGAATCGGTTAATAGTGAAAATGAAAACTGATTTTAGTTTTAGGTTTATTATTAAGAGTTGAAGGGTAATTTAGTAATATTATAATTTTTTAGAGGGTAATTTAGGAAATTTCAATAAATTTGGATACCCCTTATCATTGTTTCTGGTGGAAATAAAATTTCGATAGGCCCCAATTTAGGAATGTTCTTTTTCGTGGCAAATGTATTTTTTTATTTCTTTTCATTTTTGCATCCATAACCATATGGTCCATCCGTTTGGATACATTTTAAGAATAATTTTTGGAATTTTAGAAGCAAAATAACCAAATGTTAGAATAAAATTTGAAAAAAGTAATGTTCCTACATTTTGCGGCATGAGGATAAGCCTTAATTGAAGATCGGCGGGATTTTAAAATACCCAACACCAGCCATGACTCCTAGTCTATTATGGATGATGATGGGTCTCCAAGTAAAAGAGTCTAAGTCAGAAACAACAGTCAAAAGCTTTGATATTTTTTTTCATAAAAAGTAACTTTTCGACTTTTAGAAATCATTTTGAAATTTGACTGACAAACTAACTTCTAACTTTCAACTTCTTCTAGTGTGCTATCCAAACGGGCTATTAGACTTTTAGGTGGCATAAGCTTAATCTTCCAAATTCTACTCCAGTTGAATTCATTGTTGGAATTGAAGAAGCTGGAGCCTCTACTATCAACCATGAGTTGGTGGAGCCTCTACTATCAACCATGAGTTGGTGGAAACTTTTACAGGTATACCCCCACTTTCTTACTTAAAATCCAGAGAACAGGTATACCCCCACTTTCTTACTTAAAATCCAGAGAAGCTTGTCCTCAGACTCCTCACCAAGTTCCTGGGATACAACAAAGTCACTGAAGGGCTGAGACTTGAAACTTAGATGAGATGCATCCCACACAGAGGTTGAACCAAAACAAGATCAGATTTAATAAGTTAAAATTGCCATTAATCAAGCACTTAAAACACCTCTAGATAGTTCAATTTTGAATGATTCCAAACTAACATTGTTAAAACTAGAATAGCCAAGAAACTTTATATTACATAGATGGCGTAAAAGAAAATGCAAACTACTTCTAAGACAAAATTTAAGAGGCTTGCAGCTTTGACATCTCTTCCAGCAAATACTTCGATTCCACAGAAAAATCGAGTGGCGCCACTGCACGGATAGTTACCCGCTGTCTTTTCTCGCCATTGTACTCGTTCTGAGCAACACTGACTCTAAATAGACGAGGAGTCCATGTTGCTTCTTTCAATTTCAAATGGAACTCCTTCTCATCCTGTAAAAAACAAAAGAAAGACGGATTTAAGAAACCGAAGTTTGTGCTTGGAATTACTGATGAAAAATGACCATGGAATAGAGCTAATTGTAAGGTACCTGTTGTTTGATCTTGTCAAGTTCATCAGCAGGGCAACCTAATATTATTTCTGCATGCTCATTGAATGCAGATACCCAAGCTTCACCACTTGGGTCAGAAACCCTCAATGCCAATATGTACCTGCACATACCAATTAGAGTAAGATTTTTGGTGTTTTTAAGTTCGTAGGGCTCAAGATGTTTCCGTTAAAACATTTCTTACCGTAAACTGTATTTATCTTCATTCTTCTGGCATCCATCACAGAAATATCCAGACACATGACCAGTAGTCACTTTCTTGTTGCAGGTCTTGCAAGCTTGGTACCACATCAGTTGGTCAGGCTTGATGAAACTGATACATGCTTTGATGCTGAAAAATTCAGGCTAGACAAGAACAAGTAAACAACAACAGTTAAAAGTGATTCTAAATTTACTGCTCATAGACATGTTGGTGCAAAAGCATGAAGAAAAAACAAAAGCATTTATCTAATACCTTTTCTCCTCCCAGAGAGGAGTTACTGGTAATTTGAGAAATGGCAACACGATCAGAGTAGAAGGATCTTGCACCACTCTTTGTAGAAGTCAAACCAGCCCCAATAGAGGTCATTGAGGTTGATTTACCTTCAGATGCATACCTGTTACATAGAATGAGTGAGCAGATTGCACAATGTTTTAAAAGTATAAAGATAAAAGTACATGTGCAATACATACCAAGATTTGAGGTTTTCTGCTTCAGGAACATCTGGATTTACCACCACAGTGCTCTTTCCTATAGATGACAATGATACTCCTGAAGATGCCATGGAAAAGGATCAGACTACTGTCCTTTACAGCATATAAACCAGAAAGTATACACCAACAGAGTGAAAGAGCATAGAAGGTTACCTTGGAAGTCTCCAACCTTGAGACATTTGATTGCTACAATCGGATTGCTGTCAACAACATCTAACAACTCTTGCCCCATGGTGGCGGCAAGATCGTTCCACAAAGAAATTACAACAGTTTTGTTTCTGCAATTCAAATATCAACTTCTTAGATTGCAAGCCACACACCCACATTCATATAAATAAGTAAGTGCGATAGAATTCACAGATACTTACGAGTCATCAGCAATTGTTATGTCACGCTTTGGGATAGTCTCATTATTAGCTTTCCTTCTGATGCTCATAGTAGGGGAAACACTTTGAAGAACCCCAATAACATCTGGAAATTCAAAAACAAAAAGGAAGGTATAACAAACGTAAATCAGACTACAGAGATCAAACACACAAAAAGCAATAGGAAAGGTTAACACAGGGTGTGATTGGTTTTATACCTACAAGCACCTGCCCATTCACATAGGTACCCAAGTCATCAATCTTAACAAAGTTGAATATTGCCTTCGGAATATGACTTCCCTCTTCAGATACCTCCTCCACTTCAGAATTTTCATTCAAAGTCATCTCATAATCATTTTGGACAGTCTTGAACTGCTTGTTAGCAACTTTAAGAGTTCCTTTCGATATGTAATAAACTTTTCCCAATTCAAACTTATTGTAGAACTTGTTCGCAGCTTCATTAAACATTGTTGCTTGAATTTGTGTACCCTGCATAAATGGAACAGTTTCAATATTAGTCAAGGAGGATATAAGAAGCAAACTGCACACATAGGAAGAGAGACACTTACATCTTGATCTGTTAATTCCACATTAAAGACACACCCTTCTCCTCTAGCATTCTTGTATGTCCTGAGGTTGCCTTTACTTGTCAGCCGAACCTTGATAGTCCAATTCCCTTGGTAAGGATTCAGGGAAACAAGAGGATGGACTCTTCTTGTCATGGCCATTCGTTCAGAAGGAGCATTACTGAAAGTGAATACATTAGCCACAGTTAGTATCCAACAAATCCAGACAGTGCATAAAGCAAAAGAGAAACAATCTAACTACTACCAATTACAAGCTAACTTCAAAGAGAAACGTTTTCAAAAGCTCATAGAGGAACTCAAACAAGTTCTTAAGCAGGATACATACAAATGCAGGTAATTTACTAACAGGCATCGATAATTTGAACATCTATTGAAATCAAAACAATCTCATTCATTATAAGGTTAGAAGAGAACTCACTTCTGATGCTGTTCATGGACAATCTGAGCAGCAGATTTAGCAACCACATCTTGCTTTGACTTCAACACAATTCCAGTTTCTTGCTTTGGTTTGAATTCAATTTCTTGACTCTTAGGATCACTTCCAATCTCACTTTCAAGCACAGGAGCAACCACTTCACATTTCAAAACAATCAAACACCTGAAGAACTCAAATCAGTTAATATACGGCAATATCTAATCTCCCACACAAACATATACTGAATTAGAGGAAGTGGTCTTACTTTTCTTGTGTCTTTTGCATGATTTGTATGTTGTAATCCTGAACAAGGATGAGGCCAAGGTTTTGGAAATTTCCCAAATTGACATCAGATGCCATATTGGGTGGAAGCATTGCCTTGAGTTTCATTTTTCCATCACTAGCTTTGAATCTGAAAATCATCAATGTAAAGGAGGTAAATTTTAAGATGAACAACACAAATGAAGGCAAACCCACAACTTAAAAATACCAATCTAACTCAAGGATTGAACAAACCCTAGGATTTGAAATCTTCTCAGATTGAAAACTACAAACACCCAAACGAGAAATTGAAAAATTAAAACCCTAACAATAATACGAAAAGCTAGATCTGATTACTTATCATTAGATAGAATGAATCAAAGGATATCCCAAGATTCCCAAACCCTAAAATGACCAGATTTAGCAATAATAATCATTCATGAGAGGACTATTCATTCAGATCCACAGAAATAAGATTGAAACGAGAAAAACCCAGATCCCAAAATAGTAAATTTATTTCAGATCTAATTAGAGATTTTGACAAAACCCCTAGAAAAGAAAATAAAAATGGATTCAATCAGAAGAAAAAACACTTACGTAAATCTGGTTCCAGCAGGTTTGAGATCTACAACTTGAATAATGAGTTGAGGGATTTCAGAATCAGAATAAGAATCAACAGAAGGGTTTGCTAGGATGGTTGAAATAGCATTTGGGGTTACTGATTTCTCCATTTCCATGGCTGAGATTTCTTAGGGTAGAGATGGAGAAGAAGAAGAAGAAACAGGCAGGCAGACGGAGAAAATAAAAAAGTGAGATTGGAAATGGTAGAGAAGAACCGATGAAGACAAATGGGTAAGAGAGATCCCTTTTGTACACAAATCTTTTGGCGGCAAATTATTCTAATTTGGCCCCGCCAAAACAGTTGTCAATTTTTAAATCTAAGTTTTAGATTTTCATTTCGCGCCGAGCGCCAAAAATATGTCATTACTGTGGGCATGAAATGGCGGGGCGGATTGAAGTTTCAGTTTCCGTAAACTTTTTACTCGAGGCAACCACAAAACCACTTTGAGCACACAATTATCTAGCCATAGCCCATAGGCTCAGCTTGTGACGGAGGTATATATGCCAGGTTTTGAAAAACGGTCAAGGTCTGTGGGGTGACTGTGAGCCCCCATATAACTTTTTGAGTCTGACCGTCAGAATTTTAGTTTCTTTGATTTACGAAACAAATTATGCTAAAATTATTGAGTTCAACATTATTAGTTTCCTTAGTCTCCGCTCAAACATAAATAAAAACTAACATTAACATGGGTTTAACTTCAAAGGGCCGAGTTTGCTTAGTGGGGAGTAAGCCGGTAGCTACGCTTCCTAGGGGGAGGCAGGACGGGCCAATACCTAGTATCAAAAAAACATTATTAGTTTCCTCGTTCTTGGGTAGTTTGTAAATCTTAGTCTTATGGGCTAGATTGGAGGTGTTAGACTAGTACATAAGTGTTGCAATTCAAAAAAAAAAAATGTGGCAAAAAAGTTAACACTAGTTCTCTCTAGGGATGCACAAGAGCCGGTACAGTCCGGTTTTCTTATAGAACCGGTCCTTGTACCTGGTGTTGACCGGTACCTCATTTTGAGGACCGGTGCTTGTACCTGTCCCGGTGTTGTCCCCCGCACGTAGTACTGCCCTAGGTTCTAGGCCTACCCTTTTTACTCCAAACCCGTTACAGTGATTATGTCAAACATCATCTAATATTTTCAGGCATGAACTCATTCATGTACACTCCAAAAGGCAGCAAACAAATATAAGCAAAACGAAAAAAAATAAAAAAAATATGAACTTCATTCAATGAAGTCATCCACCCATCTTCAACTGAGTTCAAATCAATGAACTGCATGAAATCATCTAGCACAATTTAATTGATTTGTTTGACCCGTAACTTAAATCTAATCCAACTGAGTTCAAATCAATGAACTGCATGAAATCAACTGAGTTTTACCCGTAACTTAAATCTAATCCATTTAATTGATTCAAACCCCATCTCAAATCACAATTTTCATCTCCTTAATCAAACCCCTTTACCGGTGTTTCTTATACAACTCCATTAAACCACCAAGGAAACAAATATTGATCAAAATTCTCAATAAACCAACAGAGGCGATGCAAACCTTAATTATTTTTTTATCATCCAATTCCAAGAACACTCAAAATCAAAGATGTCAAAATTGAGATTTAGATTCATCAAAGTAAACAAAGATTCGCCATTAATTGTAAGATTAGATCCATTCATTCATCACTATCAAGACCCAAATTACAAACTAAAACACCATTAAAACAACCCCAAATCTGAGCATCAGCAATAATCATCTCTTCAAATTCTTCCAATCCTCAATTGAATCTTATCAAATTGAACCACTTCAGAGAAAAATAAGAATAAGAATAGCACCTGACCAGAGATGGTGAAGAAGAAGAAGAAGTGAACGTAGATCTCAATTCGACCCTAAGAAGAAGAAGAGACGAGATTCGGCTGCTGTCGAGATAAAAAAAAAAGGAAGAAGAATGATGATTGAATTCTTCTCGATAGATAATATAAGTCTTAAGACCTACTATGGACGGCTATGATTAAATTCCAATAAAAAGATCAACGACTGATATTAACCGGGACATTTGGTCCGGTATAGGCCGGTCTTCTCCCCAAAACCGGTCCATATACCGTCTACTCCGATTTTTTAATTTATGTCCCGGTCCTCGATCACACTCCGGTACCGGGTCCGGTTCCGTGGATTCGCACAGGTCCTACTGATCGGTTCTTGTGCAGCCCTGGTTCTCTCTCCTTACGCTGAATGATTCAGCGCTTGAAAAAACACACCTTTTCGTGGAATGATTCAGCGTTGAGAGATTTATTTTTGATCTGACGGCTGAGATTTAAAGCGCTGAACCATTTAGCGTTGGGCGCTGAATGGTTCAGCGCTGGGTTGACGTGGACTCAGAGCTAGTAATGGAAAAATGACTTAGGAGGTAGTCCTGACTTCTAATCTAGCTGCTAGATTATCACTCCCATAAGACTTAGGAGGTAGTCCTGACTGCTAATCTAGCTGCTAGACTAGCACCCCATAAGACTTAGTCTAATATGTATTAGAAGTTGGATGTCAAAATCACAAGCCAATACCAAAAATAAGAAGTAAAAAGATTTTGATTCGCAAAAATTTAACTTTTGCTTTTAAAAAATTGAAAACTATTGCAATATAATATTAGGGAAAGAGAAGAGGCTAGGAAAAGAGAAGCTGCAATTGATAAGAGAGAGTTTAGGTTACATGGATATAATATATGTATATACATGGGGATGGGAAAACCAAAAGACATATGTTTTGGGCCGCACATCTATGGGTTGTAAGCCCTACAATACTCCCCCTTGTGCGGTTCAATAAAACTTCATATGCAGTGCTTCGAATGTCGGTATTCAAATATCGTCCTCTTCTTGATAACTTGTGCCGAGATCAATCGCCTCATTAAAACTTTGATAAGAGAAAAACCCAGTGGGACAAAACCTTGGTAAGACTCTTCACATGTAGTACTTCACATGTTATCTAGTACTTTACATGTAGTTCGTCACATGCAATACGATCTTCAAGGACCGACTAGTCTAAGTTAATTGCCTCGTTAATACTTCGTCAGGAAAACCCAGAGGGACAAAACCTGAACTAAATAAAAAGAGTACAATATTAAGTAAACTTAGAATATAGTTGGACTCGAATATGTTGCCTCATTAAAACCTTGACAAGGAAACCCAGTGGGACAAAACCTTGATGAAGGTGAAAGAGTACAACGCGACAGATGCAAGTAAAGGTGATCCGTTGCAGATGATCACTTTGCTTCGTTGAAGTTGATTAGGTGCTTCACAACTTCTTAGGCATAAAATCCTTGTGGAAAATACAATATCCTTAGTTGGGAAATTATATTCCCGGTGTTTGTTGTTGTCTCATTAAAAACCTTGCCGAGTAACAAAACCCTGTGGGAAAAAGCAACCTCGGTGAAGGAAAATAGTTCAACAAACCATTAGATGCTCCCCCTGAAGTCAAACAATTTTCATTAGTCTAATTCAGTCAATATGGGTTTATCACACATTACTTTGGTGACTTGAATGTTTATAAGACCCTGTTGTTGATTCTGGAAGTTACGTTGCTTAACGGACTATCGCGTTTCATTTATTTGATTCAGATATTTTCAGTAATATCAACACAATCTTTATGTCTACAACGTTCAACATACTTGATGTTTTTAGTATTGTCTCGCTAAAAACCTTGTCGAGAGACAAAACCCTTTGGGAAAAACTATTCTCGATCGAAGGGAAAAAGAGTACAACACAACTTCAATTTCGATGTAAAATATGTCGACATCATATCCTTAGATCCCCCCCTGATGTAGGCATCTCCCCCTGATTACTTTCAAAGTTATTCCAGACAGTTCCTTTAGTCATGTATTTTTTGAAACTGAATATTGGTAATGACTTAGAAAATAATCTACCATATCTCTCTCTGATTACTTTCGTTGGAGAATAGATTATTGTTCCTTCATAATCAACAACTTTTGGATTGCACTTTCATTAGCATTCCTTTTAATGCTTTTGTAGGGATAAAACAAATTTATGTCAATGGTTACCTTTAAGTACATGATTACATTCATTATACCATCCCAATGACGCTGCGTTGGCGCTGAGCTATATCTAGCTAACAAGTTACCTGAGATGTCAAATTTAATCGAGTACATTATTATACTAAGTACAACAATGCGTATATTGTACTTAGATATGGGAATTTCATCTCCCAACACATATTCGTCATCTTCCTTTTGACGAAATGGTCACTTACTTACATTTGAACCTTGACAAATCATGGGAGTGCTATCAGGATACATGTCTTTGTTAAATTGCCTGATAACTTTAGACATATGCAAACTGGTGGAATAATATACCACAAGCTCAGTATTCGATAGAGATTTCCCTAGATTTTTCATCTCAAATTCGGATTTTAAATAGCTTTTAAGGTCTCTTATTACATCAAGAGTACACATCATGTTTGTACCATCAACATAAATAGCTACAATTCCAAATCAGGAAGTTTCTTATGAACACGCAAGGAAAAATAACTTACTTGTCTATCACCTCCAAATCAAATATCCACTTAGATGGGCATACCACATCCGCCTGATTGCTTGAATCTATAAGTGATCATTCTATCTAACTGTAAACGCACTCTGTGGTTTAGAGTCATTTGGTTTGGGTAACAAAAGTCTATCAATTACTTTTGTAAATATCTTTTATCTCTTGATTCTTTCAGAGATACGTAACAACCACATACATATGATGCATTTCAAGTCCTTTTGAAATTACCAAGCTAACTAAGTAGCAAAATGCTATAATGCTCATTACAACAAAGTAAACAATTCCAGGGCTTTGTGAGATACCTCGCGCCACAAGTAGAGTCTTTATACCATTACGACTTCATTATTCTCACTGTGCTTTGTGACAAATAATCATGTATGTCCACAGGCTTTACACTTGGTTGGTTAGCATTACCACACCAAATACCTATATATTTGTCAAAGAATCAAATTCTACCTGGATTGTGTAGGCCAAATATGCTCTTTATAGTTGATATTCAAACAATAAGAAGCATGGTTCGATCTCATCGTGCTTGATTTCCTTTAGCAACTGTATATGAAAATAATAATCATTAATATGATCACACGATCTTTCCATTGACTCGTGTGTGTTCTCATAATCCAATTGGGATGTCATTGTTCTCTGGAATCGTTAAACTTCGGAGCGTCCTCCAGTATTGATTCATGGACATAGTCAGAGACAATCAAATGAGATGATTTCATTAATGATACAAATTAGGTTGTGCCTTACTCATCTACTTCCTTTCTAGGTGAGCATTGATCAAACCTAGTGGCATCTCCATCTTCCTTTATGGAGCCACGGCCTTAACTACACTTCCACCAAGTGTAGTTGCAACACCTTAGTCTATGGTGTACCCCATACTGAGGATTTATAACCTTTCAAGAATATTTGCAGCTGGTATGTGTGATATTGTCACTTTAGCGACATCAGTGTACATTCTGAAAATCGATTATTCTTTGTCACTTCACATTTACATTTGTGGAGTACAAGAATCAACATGAGACATAGTGGGAACACGCCACGACAATTCCTGTTGTTCCCTTAGAAAATACTTTTTCTTATCTCCCCCTAACGATGGGAAGAATGTCTCATTAAAATGACAACCCGCAAATCTAGCGGTAAGATATCTCCTGCCAAAAGTTTTAAAATGCGGATAATTGTTGAGAACTCATTTACAACATAACTACTTAACAGTTTTGAAGACCCATCATAGTACGATGTGGAGTCATAGTGGCACATATATAGTGCAACCAAAAATGCGTAAGAACACAAATGTCGTCGTTTAAATCCAGCTAACAACCGGTACGCATAAAAGGTTGACTAATATTGGGTTCTAAAAACGAATTAAGTAAGATGCGTGTAATATTGCATATCCCCAAAGAAATAAAGGATAGGTTGGTACGCATAACCTATTCCTTAGGCACCCTCTGTAACCTTTGATGGTAGACTCTGTGAGACCATTGGGTATAAGATGCTCTATATTGATCCCATTAGACATACAATATTCATCAAGTCTTTTTTATGTAAATTCTCTAGCATTAATAAGGGTGGTGAGCATTTGCACTTTGTATCGTGTAATATGTGCTAAGAGTTTTTTAAACGCAAATTTCTTGGGAACTAAAAGTAGTCCAAAATGTCAAAACATTCACCAGAGCTATAAGTTACTTTAATGCTCCGCATTATGCATGAATATTTTTCTAAATTTCACCTTGTTTTCTTTGTAATATGGAATTTTTACCATTTGCATCTTAGGATGGTCTCGATCCTGTTTTTATGAAGACTTTGTAAAAATGAGTGATATGATCTTTTACTTAAAAACATAATTGGAGGGAGGAGGGTGTTGTGCATCTAGTACTTTAGAAAACACTTATTGAGAGATATGTCATTACTTTGCATTTTGTAAAAATTATTCCCATTTTTGTTCACTCAAATAAAGTGATGTTCGCATGAGTCCTTTCAAAACAATCATCATGTCACAACCAAAGTTGCTTTATGGTTATGCCCAAAGCCTGTGTGAGTCAATTTCCAACATTTCATCGTCGAAGTCAATATGATTCAATAATCCAAATATTATAGTGAATTACATTGCACTAGATTGACTCATTAGTTTCTCTAAAATATATTTCCTTCCAAATATATTAGAGGTATAAAAGATGCAATCAATTATATTCTCATCACTGTGAGTTTCCATATGATATCCACTCTCATGGGTTTCTTTGGAATTTAACAAGGTGATTATCTCTCAGTACATATAGAGATTTTGTGACTTTGTTTCATCTTGGAAACAAATTTTGAACAATGCTTCGCTCAATGATCCAATCATCGTAGTCATATTATAAGGAAGTAGTTCAACAACTAGTTTAAATTCCTTAAGA
Organism: Papaver bracteatum; assembly: GCA_023529315.1. Taxonomy (NCBI): domain Eukaryota; kingdom Viridiplantae; phylum Streptophyta; class Magnoliopsida; order Ranunculales; family Papaveraceae; genus Papaver; species Papaver bracteatum. Next base: position 194,708 of record JAJJWX010004079.1, on the reverse strand, counting down.
TAACGGAAGAAAAATTATTATGAGTTAGACACTTGGGTATTGAGAGTTTTAGCAGGTGGTGTGGCCTTATTACGTAATAAAAGTGGGATTCAATTCAAGTACTTTAGAGTGAATATATATTACGTGTCACCCAATATATCTCAAGTTCTTTAGAGAAATTATGTATCTTGTTTTCATTCCTTAAGTACAAACATTGGATCCAGTTCAACTGAATAAGATAGTCAATTGGCTAGGCAAATTTCTTGTTGCCAATAAAGATGATGTGAAAATTGGTTGCTAATATGATACACACTTTACATTGTATATACCAATACCTATGACCAGGTGCATTTCCAATTTTTTTTCATTTATGATGGAAGATAGAATTACATTTTAGATTCATCCCATGATATATATGTCCCTTTTCTCATGCTTTATATGAGTCATTACGTCTAACCCTTATTACTTTGGGGTTCTTTCCATTTTCATTTTTGCTACATTTATCTTAATTTGAGAAATTTCTTTATCTCAATGGGCCAAGAGAACCTCACTACACATGTCAACCACTTACTTTAGGTTGAATATATTACTAAAGATAATTCTCTTGTTGTCATACTTCAGCATATACCGGTTCGTTAGTATTATGAATAAAGTAGAGAAATGAAAAAATTTATGACTCGTATCATCTTTTGTGAGTTCTTCCACAAAAATTGGAATACATGTGATTTTATTTGAACGTATGTTTTGAAACTATTGACAGATTAATAGTCGAGCAAGTGGATACATTCCACGGAACATTCAAAATTTTTGGGAAAATATCAAGTATCCAATAATGGTGCTCAAGCACTTCTAAGCCCAAATGAATACATTGGAATTGAGTTGGTACAACCAATTAAACAAAATACAACATTAAACTATATCCAATATCATAATCAAGAGAACAAATAGCATTACGACCAAAATTCTTAATGATCGAAATCAATAGTCATAATTTAAATTGACTGTTTATGGACTTATCTTAGAAAAAAAGAACTAGGCATGTTCTAAAAGATAAATAAATAAGCCCAACAAAAATTCAATGTAAACATTAGCTACATACCTCACATTTCATTTTTGGTTCCCGCCATATATAGACAGGACCGGAACAGTCTTAATTGTGCGTGATCCAATCCAGAACAGGAACAAGACTGGACTGGCTCGGCTGGAACTGGTCATGACTGGATCGGATGGAACTGTCTAGGGCCGAGTTGGATGGGTCACGACAACTAATTCACAACGGAACTGGACAGCTACGAGAACAAGATAAATGGGTCGATGGGTCCCAGTATCCAACATTTTCTGTTTCTACCCTACCCGGCTCTTAGGTCAATCATCTCCTCCGCCGTCCAGACAAAAAAAAATCAAAAAATAGTAACCAACCATGGAATTACAATCAACACATCATCAATCAATCTAATAACAGACATAGGGGGTCTACATACCCATAACAGCCAAAAATCTTAGATCAAGATATAAATTTTTTCTTTTAACAAATCTAAAATTCCGGCTGTGAGATCCATTCTCCATGAACGCCTCCCATCGAACAGAAGAAATGGATAGAGATTTAATAGGACAAATTAGTACAGAGATTTAAACGCATCAAATCAAATTGGAAAAATTAGTACACAGGTTTAATAAGACAAATCAAATCAAATTGAATCTATACGAACCCTCTATTTTCTTGATCCGGCCACGATTTGAGAATAAAAGCATATCAACAGAGATAGCTTCCTTTTTATGTCCATCGGTAGATAAAAAAAATTTGAATAAGAACAATATCGGCTAAGATAGATCCTCCCAAATTAGTCTTCATTGTCCACGGATTGATGATAAAAAATAAAAAAAAAAACTCGTGTGGTTGAGCATCGTGGTGATAACGTATTGCAGTATAATATTAGGGAAAGAGAAGAGGGTGGGAAAAGAGAAGCTGCAATTGATAAGAGAGAGTTTAGGTTACATGGATATAATATATGTATATACATGGAGATGGGAAAACCAAAAGACATCTGTTTTGGGCCGCACATCTATGGGTTGTAAGCCCTAAAACAAAAACAAACTTCTCAAACTACCTACTATAAATACCACGTACAAATATTCCTCCTAAAACAAAATTAATCAAACCATTCCCGCCCACTACTACTTTTCTATTACACAAATGTGGGAATGTTATTTATGCCCCTACTATCCATGGGTCATGCACAAATACCCTTATGAGTCTTTACAAATACCCCTAATGGCAGAAATGAAATTATGAATAGAAAAATAATTCACATAATTCCAGTTTTAACCTTTAACTCTTATACTCTTCTTCTTTATTTCTTCTTCTTCTTATACTCCATCTTCGTCGCCACCACCATCTCCGTCGCCACCGCAACCAATGACACAAACACCACCACCGTCTCTATCATAAAAATAGTGATGAACAAATCATAAACATTTGATGAACCAGTTAGCCACCTCAAAATCCACCGAATCTATCACCAGATCCATCAAAAGTCTGAACATGTTAGCCAATACACCACCGACAGCACCACCACTATCATTATGTTTATGGTTTCTAGTTTCTCCTCCTCATACTTATTTTCCGTTCATTATAATCTTCTAAATCCGAATATTTAAAATAATAATAAAAATCATTATTGGTTGGTTTGGATTTTATCGATTAAAAATGGAGTTTACATACAGATTATCAGAAGACGTTTCTCATCTTGGAACCAGGTTCGGAGAATGATTTGTGAAATTGGATTTTGATCGCATAGTTTTGAGTTACTGATGACATTTTCATTTTTCAGATCTGAAAAATTAGTGATATGGATTGGAAATCGATTTTTGAAGAAAGATAGATGGAAAGATTAATATCAATCGACATGAAGAAGGTAAACAATTAATTAAGTGTTTATGCTAGATTACAATTTCAGTAAAACCAATTTCTAATCTTTTCATAATTTTGTATATGACTGTGTTTCAACTGTTTATATGTAATGTTTTAGTTGATTAATGCTCATTATCATTTGTTTTGATTTTCATAATGATTCTGCGTGTTAATGAATTTGTACATATCTATTCTAAATTTGTTAGATGACATATTGTGTATAATAGTGGTATTGGTGTTGGTTATAACAAAAGCCAGAGTTGGTAGGGGATAATGGTAGGAGTAGTGGGTACCAAGGTTGAGATGGTGGTCGTGGAAGTGTGGCGGTGGTGGTGGTGGAGGAAGAATACATTTTTCCCTAGTAATGAGCATGCACCCTCATGAAATAGGAAAATGCACAATTCCCCATTAAAGTAATGCACCTCATGAAACAAGAGTTTTAGATGTGCAGTTTTGGATGTGGATGTTGGATATTACAGTTGTGGTGCTATAAATATGGTGGATATTTTGGTGGTGGTCATTGTGATGTGGTGGTGGATGATGTTGTAGTGGAGGTGGTGGTGGTGAAGTTGCTGGTGGTAGAATTTGGTATTGAATTTTTGTTGGTGGTGGTGTTTGTGAAGGTGCTGGTGCTGGTGGTGGAATTTTTGTTGTACGTTTGTATGCTAACCACATTTGATGTTGGTGGAATTTGGTATTAATTTTTTTTCTTAATATGTGAGTACATTTCGACACATTGATTGTGGTTGGAGTAGTGGGATATGTTCGGCAATTGGTAATTATAGTGAGACATGTAGGCTTAGTTACATACAATTATGTAGTGAGATCTATAGGCTTAGATGATGATTGTGGTTCCTCTATTATATTGTACCTTCGAGTTACTGGCTACTACAACCTATATAGTTGTTCATGTATGATAACTAGTTACAGAAAGAAAACGAGATAGATTGTTTATGTCAATATTCATTATAATAATAGTCCAAGTACACATAATAGTTCATACTAATTTCAGTCGCTTTGGTTTTTAGTTATGTTTCACTAATCAGTCAGTAGTGCATAATGGCACTAATTGTGATACATTTTAATTGTTTGGCAGGTGACAATTTGAATGAAGGTAACCCTGCTCAACCTAGTGAAGATGATGCATTTCCTATATAGTTCTACAAATGTCCCTGATCCCACAAGTGAGGAAGTCCCCACACCACCCAAAGGACGACTGACTTAATAGAGAGTAAGTTGGTTTAATGATTGTATTCAATTTTATTTATAGTTAGTGTTGTAAGGCTTTAACATCTTATGATTTTTTATATTTCCTCTGTTTTTGTAGGTATTGATTGTGCGGACCTTGATTAAGGTTAAAAAAAATTCAAAAGTGTTGAGTTGAAAATAAAGTTGAAACCACAATATTCATGTTGAGTAGTCCAAGTGCACATAATAGTTCATACTAATATGATTCTGCAGTAATGGACATAATGTGTTTGAGTAGTGGCTTTGGATGGAATGATGTACTGATATGGAAGTGTGTGTATATGGTTGTTCATGTTGAGTAGCAATTGAAGTGTGTGTATATGGTTGTACTGACATGGAAGTGTGTTTGGGTAGTGACTGCAGCTGTTGGCTCATGTTGCAAGTGTGTGTATATGGTTGTGGTCATGAAGCTATTGCAGGTAGAGTTGCAGTATGATGAATATGTGAGTATGCTTATTGGGTTTGCAATTGAAGATGTGAGTCTGATTACTGGTGATGATAGTGCAGCTGTTAGTAATGATAATAGTGCAGCTATACTAAGCTGGAAGTGTAGGTGGTGAATGAATTGATTGGTCTGCAAGAAGAATTAGTAGCAGTTTGGTGGTATGTGATTTTGATATGTGGTTTTTGGACACAACTATGGCTAGTTGCTTTCACTTTTGAAGGAAACTTTGAGCTAGTTTCCTCCACATTTGAAGACAATTTGAGCTAGTTGCCTTCACATTTGAAAAAAACTTGAGCTAGTTGCCTCAGATGTGGAGACAACTTGAGCTAGTTGCCTCCACATTTGAAGACAACTTGAACTAGTTGCATTCACATTTGAAGACAACTTGATCTAGTTGCCTTAGATTCGGAGATAACTTGAGCTAGTTGTCTCCATTTTGTTTTGCAACTTATTCTTGTACACTATTTATTGGAGACAACTTAAGCTAGTTGCTTCTACTTTTGGAGACAACTTGAACTAGCTGCCTCCGATATGAACATTATTTATTGGAGACAACTTGAGTTAGTTGCCTCCTATATGGACACAACTTCAGCAAGTTGACTCCACATGGTAGTGGTGGTCGCTCGGTTAGCGGCGGGTGTGGTTAGCGACTACGCTGGGGTTGGAGGCTCAGGTGGTTAGCGGCGGTGGTAGTTGGTGGTGGTGGTGGTCGTCGTCGGTGGCGGCGGCGGTGGTGGTGGTTGGCGGCGGTGGTGGATGGTGGTGGGAGGCGGTGGACAGAGGTGGTGGTGGTTGACGATGGATAGTGGTGGTGGGCAGTGGAGGTAGTGTTTCTGTGTGTTTTTTTCTTTTTTTTTTTTCTTTTTTGAATATTGGTTGGTGGATTTGTATATACACTATACAAAAATGGGTATTTTAATAAAGTATTAAGCTTAGGGGTATTTGTAAAGCTCATAAGTGTATATTTGCAAGGGGTGTCATAGTAGGGGTATATAGATAATGTTCCCTACATAAATTCATACTTATAGCAATAAAACTTCATTCCCATTATTACTTTTCACTTCTGAGTACTCGTTAAAAATACAAAATCTCCTCCCTTAAAAGCCTAGACAAATAAAGCTCTCACATTAAACGGTGATGAAACCCTCGCTTCATATTGGCCTAGAAAGGCATTTTCTAATGCAGAAGCTATGGTGAAGACACTTGGCATAACTCTATTGGTTGTAATAATTAGAATTTGGTTACAATTTTGATACATTAATTTACTTAACTGTCCATTAGTAACGGTGTTAAAAAAAGTGGGTAAACAATACTTATGTTAGAATTTAAGCTTGAATTATTTAGTTACACCGTGTTTACACCTATACTTAACTATACTTTAATAAGGGTGGACAAAACTAACTTCCAAACCGTTAAATAAATTAAGAAATATTTTTTTAGAAAAAACGTGAAACTCTTAAAAAGGAATTCCTTTTAAAAAGAAAATCCTTACACACTAAAAAAGGAAATCGGTTGAAATAAGGAGATCGTGCTAAAAAAGGAATTATCCTTTCTTTAATAAGAGTACTTAACGTTTGTAATATAAACAAACTGTAAGTACATAGATTAGGAACAACAATAGCGTACATGTGTCTTAGCATAAAGAATTTGACATAATAAAAGATACTCATGTATGTTTGAAGGAATATACAATTAGTTAAATTAGTTGATACATGATCTTGGTCAAACCATTAGCCCATAATTAATTGATTTGTGGGCATAATAGTATGATCTTAGCTACTTCATGCGAATAAGCTATGTTTTTATGGGATAGTAAACATGACGAGCAAACATATGTACATATATGACACTATACTTGCTTTTACTTTGCACATGCACATCATGGGATAGTAAACATGACGAGCAAACATATGTACATATGCAACACTATACTTGGCTTTACTTTGCACATCACAACGTGATTAATTGATTCGTAGTTGGCCCGTTTTTGATAGTTTAAAATAATATATATAGATAAATACGATGCCTCCCCACACTAAATTTTTGTATATAGATTATTGTCTTTGTCCTCCAGCCGGTTCATTCTTTAGCCGAAATAGGTCTTTTTTGAGTTTTGTGAAACAAACGTTTTAGTAAGGACACTTGGCAATATATGATTGGTTTAAAAAGAATAAGAAAAAGATTAAAAAAGGAAACCAAATTCAATTTGGAAATTCATGAAGTGACAATATTTATGTGAGGACACTTCGAAATGTATGATTGGTTCTACGAAAATAAAAAAGAATAAATAAATAAAATCTGCACATATCCTCCACCTATATAAAATCCAAAGATACATCGTCACGGGAAGGGGCGAAGTCCCGCGCACACTAATTCAAAAATACATCGCCACGGGGCGGGGCGAAGCCCCGCGCTCGCCAAATCAAAAATACATCGCCACGGACGGGGCGATGCCCCGCGCACACTAACTCAAAAATACATCGTCACGAGAGGAGAAGAAACCCCGCGCACGCCAAGTTAAAAGAAAAAATATGCCCTGTACGTAGCACAGGCACAAATCTAGTTTGTAATAATAATAAAAGTGAAAAAAAGCTATAAAATTTATATGATATTATAATATGTTTTAAAATATAATAATGATATATATATTAAAGTTGTGTTCTGAATAGATGCCGTGGGCAAATTATGTTCGAACGCTGCCATTCAACGTTCGGACACACAGACTAAATGAGCTCACGCGGTTTTAGATTCAAGCTTGGTAAAGGGGCGTCATGAATTGGTAGAGGGGCGTCAAGTGTGATAGCAATGTCCCTTTTATTGGCTAGGGGGTGTCCTATAGGGGTGTAGAATGACTAGATTACCCCTTTCACCTTAAATTAACCAAAATCAAATCAATTTTTTTAATTAACCAAAATCAAATTAATTAACCAAAATCAAATCAATTTTTTTTTCATCTTCTCTTCTCCTCCATCAACCCTAACCTCCATTAAAACCGAAAATGTCATCGTTTTGATTAATCGGGCGATTTGAAAAATGTTTGGAAAACCCGATTAGGGTTTAGTTTATTGTGTTGGATTTAAGTTAATTTTGTATAAAAAATTAGGGTTTTGAATGAAAATTAAAATTGAAATTTCTGGGTTTATGCTAGTTACGGTTGGTAATAACTCAAATACGAACTGTAACTTTAGATTGGGTTGATGTTACGGTTGGTTTAAACTCAAATACCAACCGTAATTTCTTAGTTTTGGGAATTTGTTCAGTTACGGTTTTTATTTGCATCATATTTATCAACCGTAATTGAGTTACGGTTTGAAACTCAATTAAACTTACCAACCGTAAATCATCCTGAATGTTAACAACTTATCAAATATTTATGTACGGTTCAAAAGTTAAGATGACTTACCAACCGTAGGTTAGTTACTTGTTGGTTTCTATTCATTAGTTACCAACCGTAACTAAGTTACTTGGTAACTAAATTAAATTACCAACCGTAATCGGTTTACGATTGGATCTTCCCCAAATTTAACCAAGCATTTCACGTTGGTATTCGATAACTTACGAACCGTAACTAAGAGTTACTTTGTTGGTCACGAGCAAAATTGCAACCGTAAGTTCTTCTCAAAATTCAAAATTTTGATTTTGTTATGTAATTTAGATAATTTTGAGCGAGAAAAGCTAATTGAAACTAATTTAGAAGTATATCAGGTCACTGTAATCACTCATTTTGGTGGAGTGAATCAAAATCTAGGGTTTCACAAATATCACATAAGTTTTCTTCTCCTCAATTTTTTTTTTATAACTCTAAAAATCTGATTTTAGAGTTATAATACACTAATCTTGATTATCAACACTAATCTTAATTATCATTACTAATCTTGATTATTAACAATAAGGGCTAATTAGTCATTTACAGATTTTTATTGATAAGGGGCACTTGAATTTACTTCTAATGACCTTTTTTGTCTTATTAGTTTAACGCCCCTCTACCAATTCATGACGCCCCTTTACCAAGCTTGTTTAGATTAAACGAGCAGCTAATGCCGTGACTCACTCAACAAACCAATTTATTGGTTTGTCCATCCATTTTTCATGTTTGTAGAGTCCATAGTGGGAACAAAATGAACAAACTTCATGTTTGTTGAGTCCATAGGAACTGTTCTTACAATGTTAACCGCAACAAATATAAATATTTAGTACAGTATGTAATTAGGAGAGTAACAAAAAGAGAATCCTCCTGCACGAGGCGTTAACAATGTACCAGACTTGGCACTGAGATGCGCTTCATTCTTCGCCTAGATTTAGACATACGAGATCTCAAAAGTACAAAATATAAGCAACATAACAGAAGTGAAATGTGATTCCTCAATCGAAACCGTTACGAATGAAGTCTTAGACTGGATCCTAGTTTCTAAAAGTCCTATTATTTGTAAAAATTCAACTATCCGGTCTTCGGTTCGAGTACGAATCATTTCGTACGTGTATAATTCGCTTTCCATATATCTTCAAAAATTCCAGACATATATAATAAATTAATACTCCTCCGTTCCACTTTAGTTGATGTTTTAGGAGTTTACACGTAGATTAAGAAATAAAGAGAGATATAAAAGTTTTCTATGTATATCCTTGAGAAAAATCTTCAAACATTAATTGCTATTAGTGTAATTGAAAATAAATTTATGGTTCCACGACAAAATGTTAGGTAATGTTGGTAGTTTTGTGGGAAAAATATGAAAAATATCAAGTAATGTGGAACAAAAAATAACCATAATCACTCGTCTAAAGTGGAACGGAGAGAGTAAATATTTATAGTTATGAATGACTCCACTCAAACATTTTTTTTACTATTAACTAATAAAAAAATCTGCCGAATTAAATGCCCAATAGTTCGAAACAGACAGCCAGAAAAACGGGCGAACAATCTTTGGTCCGGGTAGCTGAACTATTCGCAAAGGTTTGAATTGCAACTACCTACTAGTAACATGCATTGTCTAATGTGACAACCTTGCAAATAAACCCTCTAGCGCACGCTGATGAAAGATTTATAAATTGGTGTTTACAGGATCAATCAGTCTGAACACAAATAAATGGAAGGTTGAGAAAAATCTAATACTATTATATTATGTATGTATGTATGTATTGAGAAGAATAATATACAGAATATTTTCAACAAGTATCATCATACAGTTTACGGTATGAATCTTTTACTCTAACCAAGAATCAGTTGGCAAGCTCCTCGTATAAATAAAACTTCCCTCGACTATTTGTTCTTCCATCATTGTCCCTAAAGCAATCTTATAATACAACTGTATCGAGCAAGATAAGCATACAGGAGACGGGAAAAACGGACAACCAGCAGTAACGACAGTTTGTAATATCTGATGGGTTACTGTCGCATTAAAGGTCATGATGATATCCAAAATGAACGAAACCTGAACAAGAAGGTAAAGCCAGACAAAAGTATTACTGTTTTGAAATCTAGTTTTTGTTTTCTTACTATAGGGGTCACAAATTCATGTCTTGATGCTTACTCTGTTAGCATTTGCAGATATGGCAACAAGAGAAACAGCTAAACCATCTCGAGCCAAGGGTGTTAGGGGGAGCTGGAATGTCTTTTGACGGTGTATGCTGCTCTAGTTGTTGTAGCTCGGGATCCGTCTTAGCGGAGCTACTTTTTCCTCTATCCCCCGCTATCAATCTGCAAAGAAACCAGCCTCCATTAGGAGCTATTGAGAATAAAGATTCTAAAAACAAAATCTAGAGTCATGCGTTTGAAGTGAGTGTTGTGCTAAAATGTGTCCGGTATCGGAAACTTGCATGTGAGACGAGCTTTGTCTACGAAGAGAGTAAAACCACTCAAAAACGGAACATATATGTGGATTTCCTCTTAGTAGACGAAATTGTAAACGTGGAGAAGCGCTCACACAATGGACACATGACCAGTAGAAAGAATGAGAGAGGAATGTGAAATGGGGTGGAAGACAAAGTTACAGAACATAGGTAGAAAAAAGAGTGAGAAGCATACGTTCTAGATCGACAACAAAAGATTCTGCTACAGTTTGAACGGTAGCAGAACGCCCAACTACCGTTACAACAGGAGCAGGATGGCCAGGAACAGTAGCAGAACGCCCGTCTACAGTTGAAACAGTAGCAGGATGGCCATGCACAACAGTTGCAGGACGGCCAAGCACAGCAGTGGCAGGACGGCCGTGCACAGCAGTGGCAGGACGGCCATGCACAACAATGGCAGGACGGCCGTGCACAACAGCGGCAGGACGGCCGTGCACAACAGCGGCAGGACGGCCATGCACAACAGCGGCAGGATGGCCATGCACAACAGTAGCAGGATGGCCTTGCACACTTCTTTCTCCTTCTGCAGCACATAAAGGGTTTCCTCATCCACATAAAGGGTTTCCTCATCCACATAATCAGACACCTTAATACATATATGAATGCATATATTAGATATGCAGACACGTGAACGGATAACATTAGACACGTTTTGTATCCATCAAAAGGGGGAAAAAGAGAGATACTTACCAATCTACAAGCATTTAAAGATACATTCATAAGCATGTTGAAAAGGAAAACAACCAGTTATACAAAGAGCAACCTGTGATTTCATCTAAAAAAAAAAAATACAAGCACAATGTTTTCCATGTGGGAGTGTAGGATCAACAAAATAAGAAAAGCCTGGCAAGGGAAAGGTTTTGGGGAAGATTAAGTCATCATCACCTAAACATCCTCTAGAAAGAGAAAAACCATTTCTGACATTGGTGATCCTATTCAGTATCACGTGAAGTAACATATGCGACATATAATTTAAAATAATTCACAAACAACGGAACAAAATGCGTTTTGATGCAACACTTATCAATCCTACCTTTGGCAAGTCAGCTTCAACAACTCATAGTTATATAGAAACATCATAAATAACGCCGTAACCACACACACACATAATAAGTAGTACTTATAAGTGCTAAAATATGGATAGGATGTGAAAAAATTTCTACCAGCAGCAACTTACATGGGAAAAGCAAAAGAATGGATGCTGGTTCCACTTTCATCAGAGCGGGGAGAGATACTAAAAGAAATGCGGACCGCTTCGGTAGGTGTCGTTTCCTTATAACGGTCTTCTGCAGTAACCCTCAAAACCTCCTTCATGGTTTCGGCTGCTGCTTCAGTTACACCTAACTCCTCCCCCAAATTCAAAGTATCATTTTCAGATTTTACTACCGTGCTAACTTGGGGTGCACTAGCTTGGTAGCTGATCAACTCGCCAGAATTGTTGTGCGAGTAAACCAACTCTCCAGACGACTTAGAATCAAGAGATTTTAACTCTCCAGACTTGTTAAGAGGAGGGAAGACCAACTCTCCTGATTTGGTAAGAGGATAGACCAACTCCCCAGATTTACCAAGGAAAGCCATTTGTTCTCTAGAGAAACTGTTATTCCCCACATGAATGCTGAACAACGATTCATTGGAAGCCACACTCCAATCTTGTGGTGTTGTGGATTTACTTCTAGAAAACACAGAAGACGGAATCCTGTAAGAGTTTTCAAAGTTATCCGTCCTGCCCATCACTTGGATTGGAGGGGATTGCTTCACCAACCCGCTTGACGCATATCTTGGCGAGGCAGGTCCCAAAGATCCAAGATCAGATACTTGGGATTTTGGAGAGAAAACAATGATGGGGATGTCCTCCTTGTCATGACCATTTGTTAAAGCCGAATGAGTATTTTCACCAAGTTTAAGAGTGCCTGTTTGCGACGTGTTATCCTTGGTCCCTTCTAGTTGGAAGAAATCTTCATCAAATGAAGAACCCGACGAGGAAGAAGAGGGAGAAGAATGCGAATATGAGGACCCAGACTTCTTACTTGGCGTCAAAAGATCACTTTCGCTAAGAGTAGTTTCAGATTTTGTCATAGAAAGATTATTACTGTCATGCCGCCCATCCCGAAATTCCATCATTGAATTCATGCTCTAACTAGGTCCCGAAAAACATCTTAATTATAAATGCTGAAACAAGAAAAAACATGAAATGGAACCATCAACAAAGGGCACATAACCTTTAATCTTCCGAGTTTGACATACAAAATATCAGATTATAAACATGGGTCATTTTTATTTTTTTGATCTTACAAACATGAATGAAAATGCCATGACAAAAATCAATACAAGAAATTGAAGATAGCATTTAATTAACCAAAATTAAGAAACTTACTCAGTGGATTATATCTATCCGGAAATGGATCGATGAGCCGCCGGGAACTGTGATTATCGGGTGCCCCAGAGGTGGTGAGAAATTCAATCCTTTCACCTCCCAAATCAATCTAAAGACAAAATTAGAAAAACTTAACAAAAATTGTTTGTATATTTTACAGAAAAAGAAATTAAAAGGAGAAAATTGAAGGATGAAACGGAAAATAACAAATTTACCTGCAGGTTGAAATGATAAAGTTTGAAGATTGAGATTGGTGGTCAGAATGTGAATTTCTTTGAGTTGAAGAAATTAGAAAAATAAAACTGGAATTAGGAATTCGAAAAGTTAGAATTACGTGTGAAATGATTTGGATTAGTTGAAGGTGAACCGATCTTTTCGGGGTTTCCACTTCTCCCGCCATCTTCATTCGGATTACGTTTACTTTTCTTCGGCAGACCAACTGTGGAGAAAATACTACTTCTCTAGAGCCGTCTAAAGACTCTAAACCCACTCGGGGAGGAGAGTGGGGAACCCTTGAATACCTCGTTTGGCTTTTAATTGGGCCCTTGATATTTTATTTGCAACCCAAATTTTTCAGGGGCGTATTAAATACATTATGAAAATACTGTTTTACCCTTTACTAAATTAAATTCTTAAAAGTCAGTTAATCCTAATTAAATACTAATAAAGGGGAAGCCACTTTTATTAGGGAGAAAGCTGAATCTCGGGTGGATTTAGAAAAAAACTAAAAAAATTACAACCATCGATGAACTCTTTTACTTCATTTTTTAATTTTAACTTTTGATCTCTTAATTTGTAGAACCCAAAAACTAAAGTACGTTGATTACCTCATTTTCATTCGACACATTTGTATCCTAACTTATTGAATGTAATCATTTTTATAAACTTTAGCCTATGACAAAATAGAATTTTTTTTTGGTGGAACCGTTAAAAATGTCCATACATGTAGCGTGATTTGTATTGTCTACTTGCAAAGGCAGTTTAAATGCAGTCTAATGGAAAATGTAGTTCTTGCATGTGAGGGTTTGTAGCTTGTCTGCAGACTTTTTTTTTTTTTTTTTATATTATTTTACGGACTCTTTCTTTGACTATTGAAACTTGAGACCTAGAACTACGTGTGTTGTAACCTTGTTTTTGGCTTGGCTTTTTCTTTTCAATCTAATCTAGCTTGGCAAAAAAAAAAAACTTTACCAACAGAGAAATTCTTTTAAATCCACCCCAGATTCAACTTTCCCTAAGTAAAAATGGCCTTCCCCCTATAAATTACCCTTAATTAGGCCCCCAATTCATATACCCTAAACCAAAAGAGAAAATCAGCTTCTCTATCTTCATTTCATCTTCATCTCCTCCCTTTTCTCTTCTTCACCACCGCCATTAACGACCATGTGAAGATTTTTTTTTTCTTCACCCGATTCATCGCATAATCGTCGATGATAAAACTTTAATCGACGATTAACTTCTTCTACAAACATGGCTCGTAGACCGCTAGAAAAGCACTTCAAATCCCTAATCTCGTAGATACAGTAAAAGCCAAGGTATACGAGAGAAGAACTCCCAAACCCAAAAAATCGAAACCCAAGAAAGAAATGGCTCCAATTAGAAGGTATGTGAACTAAAACCCACCTTCTATTCAAATTTTTGTTGTGTTTTGATTGTGGAATTGGAATACCCTGTATTTTTAGCTGCTGTTTCGGGTCGGGTTATACCCGGATTGGTTAACCTTGTGCTTAGATTGTTGTTCCTTAGCCTTAGCCTAGGTGGGTGGATTGAACGAGAAAGGCTACAAGTTAGGGGGAAATAGAGCCACCCAAATTCATTTTAATAATTAAGTAAAATTAATAGAAAATAATGAATATTAGTTATGATTATTAACATTAATGTTATTAAGGTTTTATAACTAAAAGTTTAGGAAAGAAGTTTTAGAGAGGAGAAAACTAAAAGCTAGGGAGAATAAGGAGATAAAGCTAGGGTTTATTTTAGAGATTGAAACCATGGAAAATCAGTGGAGAATCAAGATGAGTTTTTTTTAAGCAATTGAGGTAAAATGCTAGATCCCCTTTCTCTTTATGTTTTTGTTATACTTGATTTTAAATTTGTATAATTAGGTCTCAGTAATTTATTGATTTAAAACTATGAAACTAATTGATGATCGACCTTTTTATATTGATAGATAATATGCCTAGGTATCTCTAGTTAAATTTTGAAAATACTTCACCACAGATTCACCGTTAAATGTTTGTTTGAACTTGGATGTTGATTTCTGAAATTTCTGTACATTTCCGCTTTCTCTGTTCTTGATTGTGGTTAGGTATTCTTGATGATATCAAAACGATATTAGGTCTTGATAAAAGTTGTGTATTTAAGTCTTATCATTAATTTTGAGTTGAGTTTGCTAAATTTCGAATTATTATGAATTTACTGTGAATAGTTTGGTAAAATGATGCAATCTGCCCAGATTTTAGAATGATCGTATAAAATCAATAACTTTCATTAGAACAGTTGGGTTTTCGTAAATGTTGGATATGACATAGATCCATATGTTAGAAATGCTTTCCTGAAATTTGAGGACAATCGGATTGAGGAATCATTATGAAACATGTAATATAAAACTCTACAGCTCATCAGAATTTTAGCTTTTGTTCTTTCACTGTTTTTGTAAAATATAAAACAAATACCTTTACAACTCCAAAAATTATGAAACTCGGTGGAAGTAACAATCAAGATGTCTCTCACTTCGTGTTAAAAGAATTTAACAAAAATCCTCATGAGTTAATAAATAAAAATAAAAAGGACATGAGTGGCGGATCCATGAGTTACTTCTTAAACCATGAGTTACTTCCTAATTCTTTTACTTAGTAAATGCGTTTCCCACCCTCACATGTCCACCAACAAGTAATGATCAGAAGTTTAGTAATTGTGTTTCCCACCTATCTTTATTTATTTTAAGCTTGCCTTATGTCTGCCACCACGTTTAGCCAAAAGAATATGAAGTTATCATTATTATCTTTTTGTTAAATATGTTAACTTAACCTAAACTTGAACAGAAGTTTACTAATTTAACTTAACCTGCCACTAGATAATAATATACTAATTTAACTTAACCTCAACAAAATTTTGTTCCACCAATATATTCTTAAGTTAAATAAAAGAAAAGAAGTACTTAAGTTTGTTTTATGTTTGCCACCTTTCGTTCTCTGATTCCTGACTACATTTTACTTTGTTGCGTGTCGAGAAATTATCGGACTGTTTACTTTAGGTTTGCTTTAGTTTGGTTCTACTTTAGGCAGATTATGATTGAGGTGAAAACATAATTTCATCAATATCTCGGTCAAGGAAGGACTCGTCCAGCTCACATACAAACACTTGGAAAGATTAAGGTCGACTAGAATATTGTATAAGACCTGTATTGTTAGCAGTAGGGTTCTTTTTTATTTGTTTACCTAGGGAGAGGAGAAACATAAAAACATAGGAAGAGAAACTTCGTTCAAGGGAGGAACTTGGGATTCTTGGCATCCGTGTTTTGCATCCGTTTTTCCTTAGGATTAATTCTAGCATTTGAGGTAGGAGCAACACAATCTAAAACTCTTCTTTTATTTAAGTTTTTTTTAATTAAATTTATATTTGCAAGTTTCCATTAATATATGGATGATAATCGATGTTGTGAGAATGATTATGAATGTTGGGCTGCGGTCCATAGATTGTGATTCTTAAAATTATATATGACGGGATACGAGATATCCTTGGGAACGGTTTTGTTTCCTAAACCCACGTGGGGCTCCCTGGGGCGAGCGGATTGATTGAATTTATTGTTGTATTATATTTTTGACGGGATACGAGATATCCTTGGGAACGGTTTTGTTTCCTAAACCCACGTGGGGCTCCCTGGGGCGAGCAGATTGATTGAATTTATTATTGTTTATGGATGAGGTGTTTCCATGTGTTGTTAATCATGCTAGATGTTTTTAAAAGAGATTGAAAAATGTTGTATAAAATGTTTTGTTGCTTCTTTTCCTACTGGGTGTCACAACTCACGTCGTATTATGACAAAAATTCCAGATTTTATGACACTACAAGGAGCTAATGACGGAAAAGCATAGAGATCGGTTTTGGCTCTTTAATTAGTAGTTTACATAGGATTGATGATTGGAATATTGTAATAAAATATCATCAAACTCTCTTTTAGATGATTTATTGAGTATTTATTAATTACTAATACTTTGGAGATTATTGGGTTAATGTATAACCAATGGAACAATGTGTTATTAAGAAAATTTTATTTGATTAGACAATGAAAATTTCTGATTCATGTCAGTTTGACTGTTAATGATAATTATTTTATACGATATTTATGATTGAATATTTTATGGTATGCGTAAAACTCATGGTTTATGAAGTTTTTAAAATATTAGAATTTTCTGAGTTCCAAAATTATTTTTCAAACAATTGTTTCTCACTGTAAGAAATTCAGACGTTTTCTGACAGATTCAACTATATTGAAGTATTATTGTTTTAAATTTATTCTAAAACATGTTTTAGGATTTGGTGTCTTTTGTAAACTTGAAGATCTTTCTTTTTGAGTTTTAAAATGGTCAACTAAACCTGATTTGGAGTTGTGAGTAAGGGTACACACGGTACGGTTCGGCTCGGTTCTTGCCGAGGCCGAGTACTTGTACCTCCCTAGGCTCGGTTCCAAGATTTTGGACCGGTACCTGTACCGTGTACCTCGGTTCGGTACCATTCGGTACACGGGCGGTACCAAGTACGGTTCCGGTTCTAGCCTCGGTTCCGTTCATCTTCGTCACTAACTCAGCCCATCACTGTCATAGACTCATAGCTTGTCTCTCCATTTTCGATAGTGGAAATTAAACTCAAACTCCTCATACACAGATCATCGTATGTGATCATCACAGCATCTATATCTTCATCATACACAGAACCGAAAACTCCTCCATATATTTCACCGATAATGGCTATCACCATCTGTTAAATTCGTTGAATTATTACAAATCTTTGTGATCACATGTGGTTGTCCACATCAATCGCCCACATCGCAATAGCTTTGGTTGTTACCTATCCACATTTATTAAGTGTGTACTTTATCACCATTATCCCTTCTCATGGTTTAGGTGGCATAGATGGGCTAAAAAAAACCCAGTAAAACCATCAAATTCAAACTTTGATTCAAAATGTAAAATTTCAGAGAACTTCCGGAATATACTTTCACTTGTAAATCAATATGAGTAACTTCGTTGATCAAAACTAGTACTTTTGTTTAGCAATGGCAGCAAGCCAATACTCTCCTTCAACTGGTCATGATATGGAAGTGAAGAAGACGATGGTATCAAGCCAACTTGTAAATCAATATGAGTAATATACTACTCGGTACAATCGGTCCGGATGACAGATGCGGGACTGGTATAGGACCAGTGTGCACTCCTCTAGCCTCGGTTCCTATTTTTTGGCCTGGTACTTGTACCCCCTTCCTCGGTTAGGTACAAAAACAGGTACGGTTCTACCGGTTCCGGGACGGTCCGGGATTTCGGGTCGGTTCCTGTGCAGGCTTAGTTGTGAGTGATTTTATACGATTTTTATAAAATGGACTATCTCTGTTTTTCTTTTCTGCAGTTCCGGTCCACTTAGTGTTTGACTTTGGTCAAAAGGTCCTTAAGATAATCTAAAAATTATATAAAATTTATGAATGAAACTAGCCTCAGTTAGGATTCAGAATGTATAAACATAATAATTTTTGGATTTGAATTGTGTTCGGTAAAATTCTTGGAGTTAATTGATGTCTGTTTTTGTTTTATGATTCTTCCTTAAACATGCGATTCTTTTGGATTAAATCTGGAATGTTTAACGGTGAAATTAATTTTTATGGTAAACTATAGTTCTTTAGTGTTCATGTGGGTTAAAAATAATGACAAGTTAACAATTAGATGTTCCTAAATGAATTTCTGAGTATTCCGCTGCTATAAAAATTCTTAAAACGGAGATGAATTAATTAAGCCCAAATAAATTACTTAACGAGCTTGGGCTTAATAGCCGGGCCTCGGCTATGGTAATAATTAGCACCTCGGGTTTTCGGGCATGGGATCCGGGCCCGAAAACTGGGGCGTCACAGGAATTAAGTTTGGTAACTGGAAATTAGCAGTTTCGGTGTAAGGGTCGTCGTTAGTATCGAAATGGAAACCCCTAACGACTTTTTATTTGCATGCGGATTCTATGAAAAATCTTCAGGGTATCAGGTTGAAGATGATGACCCTAATTCTGCTACTTCAACATTTTTTGCCCTAGATAAGAGTCGTTAGTGTATTTTGTTGAAGATGATGACCCTGTTTTGACGACCCTTTTTTATTGGTTAACGACTCTAGATGGAACTCGAACAACCTTCTGTTTCAAGAAATGATAGTGTCGTTATCTTAGGTCCCATAGAGTCGTCATTGCCTTTTTGACGACCCATTATTACCTGATAACGACCTTGTAAGAAAAAAAAATCACCCTCTCTATCCAAATATTTGAAAGGGTCATCATATGGAATTGGTAAAGTCATCATTTTTTGTAATAAAGTCGTCATTATTGCAACAAGAGTCGTCACCTTATATTGAAGGGCCATCCTACTGACGACCCTTTAGATGATACCATAAAATTGATATCTTATTGGTTATTTTTTGGGGTTTTGACTATAGTACCAAGAATACCAAAGACATGGTTCCAATGATGATAACTCCTCCTTCCAAACCTCCCCGCCACGATAAATACTTAATTGTCGGTCCATTACGCGGAAGAAAGACGAGTGAGGTAGCATTTTCTATCAGCGAACCAAGAGACAAAGGTAACGAATTGTCGGGTTTGTCGGAATCATCATGTCCTATTATTTCAGCTAACGGTAGCGATGATGAAGAAGATAAGATACAATAAAATCCTCTCGTACGAGGTGAAGAAGAGGAAGAGGAAGAGGAAGAAGAGAGTGATAATGATGATGAAGTTAATGGTAGTGGTGATGATTCTGATGATGGTAATGGTGGTGATGAGGAGGATGAAGGGGATGAAGGTAATAATAGTGGCGATAAGGAGGATTAATGTAATGATGCTGGTGATAAGGAGGAGGAAGAAAATGAACAGTCGAAGACGACAAAGAAGGTAGGGAAGGATAGAACGGATATTGCACCCAGCGCGAGACACGTTCCCGCTACTCTTTTGATGCTTGAACCTCTTCGCAGTAGTAAACCTATAGGAAAACCTAGATATGGCTTCGAAGTTCTATTTGGATATCCCGGATCGTGGGCTCATACTATTTATGAGACAATCGTAAGAATCCCAACTTTGCTTGTTATTTGATTAATTGATGTTAACTTTTTTTTTTATTAATATTTACATGTTTCTCTTTTGTATGATCATAAGAATGCCACACGTTTTTTCAGGCACTAATCTTCTTTTAAGAAAATTGAGTTGTGGCCGCTAGAAGGTGAATGTGCAAGATTTAGAGAGTATGTTGAAAACTCCGGTTTGTATAATGTCGTTGTGAACTCTGTGATTGCATATGACACGGTCGCAGTATCTAGTTTCCGTGAAAAGTATTACGGTGAAGTCGACACATTCCAACTCCATTTTGGAGAGATGGCAGTGACTCCTGATGATGAAGAACAAATATTAAGGATGTGGATCGAAGGTAAATCCACCAATGACAAGTTCAATAAAAGGCTTAGTTGGGATAAAATTTATGCATTGACCAGGAACTTGTTTGGCTGGGATAAAGAGACGACTAATGGGTTTTTCATGTCCGGAACTAAATACCCAAAGAAAGAGTTCAAACTTGTAGAGATTAGGGAGATGTATGCTGACACATTAACCAAAAAAAAAAGTTGGCGGTCTCTCTGATATGGAATGTCGTTATGCGGCGGCTGGGTATTTGTTGTAGGTCCTTGCGTCGATTGTATTTCCCGACAGCAAAGGTAACAGGGTCAGCGCCAACCTTCTTCAGCTTTTGGATCCCTTGGAAGATGTGAACAAGTACTCTTGGGGTACTGCGATAGTAGCACATTTGAATGGTCAGCTTTCCAAGGCATCTCGCGAACGAACTTCTCAAATTAATGGGAATTTGGCTCTACTCCAGGTATTTGGATTAATGAAAGTTATCTTCTTTGTGTACGTTTTTTTTTCTTTAATCTTTCAATGTTTATTTGATTGTTTTATATTTTTCAACTTTGCTTGTTATAGGTGTGGATTTATGATCATTACCCGTCACTGTTCAAAGATAATGAAGACGTGAAACTCAACCCAAAATGGAGCAATGGTAGTCCAACAGGAACCCAATACTTGTTCACCAGTTCTCAGGATAAGGAACAAACTGATGCGTTGATAGAAATGCGCCAAAAATTGGACAACATCACGATGAAAGAGGTAATCTTTAATCCGTATAAGGATGGTAGAGTTGGCGTAATGGAAGATGTCGTGTATTACCATGATCCTTTGTTTCACCCTTACGGTTTTTTAATGTATAATCCAATGAGAATCATGCGTTAACTTGGGTTTATTCAAGATTCACCCGATGATGACTATGTACCTCCATTTAAGCACAAGTTGGATAAATGCGAGGCTGACGTGTAAAACATAAAGGTAGTTTACGAACCTAAACATGATGTCAAGCATTGGAATGCTAGACACTCTAGCCTAGTAGACATTACATATTGGGTGCATGTTAATGAAGGTCACGAGGCAATAATAGATTACTCTGCATGGTATGAAGGCTTCTCCCATGTTCGGGTGATACGGATAGATCAGAGTACGTGTAGGAGAAGCAACAGAGCAATCCACCTATGCTTCTCAAGCTGACATTAGATATGATACTACCATTATTAAACTAGTGGTGGGTATTTATTTTTGTAATTGTGTTATTCATTTACATCTACATACAAATTTAAGTTAGGTACTGTGAATTGGTATCGGAGTGCATATAGAGGAAACAAATGAAGCTTTTTGTCAAGGAATTTTGTTGCTCGGCTGACAAAGGAGAAGTGTTTGATCTTGAAAAGCAACATCGGTACGCTGATTACTGCACGCACGTTGAAAATCCTAATGCTGAGCTGGCAAAGGAAGGTAAGAGGACCCAGAAAACACGTAGCCATCTAACACAAGAACATGTTGAACAAGGGCAATGTAGCCAACATCATGATTAACAAGGTGGTAGAGAAGATGGTGGTTCCCCAGGTAAGGGTCCTCCTAAGAGAATCCGAAGAGTTTCTAGGTCAGGTAGGTAAAGAGGAGGTCGAGGTCGAGATGGTGGTCCTGAGTGAGGAGATGTTACCGTCGACTTGAACTTATGTTTCATTTTACTGTTGACTTGAACTTATGTTTCTTAACTTTTCTTAAATGCAACTTATGTGTTTGGTATGGATGGTTTGTTGAAACTACTTTGTTTTCTTAAGATTTTAGAAGGATGTTTACAAGTATCTTTGTTATAATTATTTAGGACTCTAAAGCAGACAAGATTATACACTATGTAGAGTAGGGATCGTCAGCTTTAAATCTAGCAAAATAACGACCCTAAATGTGATGTTGGATTTTACCATCTCATCCAAAGTGTCGTTCACTTTATTTTTATCAAGCTGACGACAGTAAACCTAACTTAAAAAAAAAAATGACCAGTAGTCGTCAGCTTGATATTTAGATCCAAATAATGATTCTTTCCTACCAAAACTTCCAGGAGATTGCTTAAAAAAATTAGTGAAGGGGTCGTCAATGTAATAGTTTTAAGTGAACGACTGTACCTTTCACAAAAGGGTCGTCGTTGCGTAGCATTAAGAGACTAACGACTCTTTGTAGAAACATTGAACTAAGAGCAGAAAGGCCATGGATTTCAATAAGAAGATAACATTATATAAATCTAGCATTACAGAAGAGCTAGTAAGGGTAATCAAGAATCTGACGCATCAAATATTCGTCAATGTACCTTCTTGCTCGTCGATACAACGTTATATATTCTTTGTGGTGAATGAACTTAGTTTCCCCATTACGTATTGTCCATAACCCATTGAAACTTTCCAGCTGAAATTAAACGAGGAATGTTATACGTTAGTAACTTTGAACCATGAGAAAAGTATAAATATTATCGGATTACTCACTTTTTCCCTAAGAGGAGCTTGCAGATGATGGTCGTACACCATATTTCTAACTTTTACGTACTCTCGTATTGCACCTTTAATGTAGTTGAATCGAAGTGCCAAATCCCTTCATTTGCGGTTATTAGGATTCGTGGAATGCCCGTAGAAGAACTCCTTAACTCTCTTCCAAAACATTGAATAGATTTCATTTGGACGTTCACGAAACGTATTACCAAAACAATTTAACGAGACACAAATCTTCATACGGTTCCCATTCCGCCATTCCCACTAAAAGTTTAAGTATTTTGGTACAAAATGGAATGTTTTGGGCCATTTTCTCAAGATGAGGGGGTTGTATTTCATAGAAGGAAACCCCAACGGTCGGATTTTTTTGAAATCCACAACAAGGGTCGTTAGGATAGAAATAAATATATTGACGACTGTAGAGTAGTCAATTTGAAACTTCTAGGTGGATAACGACCTTTATTTAGAATAAAGAGAAATTCCATTTAGTTGAAACTACAATACATCAAGTCTAACATAAATCTTACTCAACAAATTACATGTTACTCATTTCTCGGTGCGAGATTGAACTACCAATGCGGATTCGATGTGATAAAACGACTCTCCTCTCCATTTGGTATATGCATCCTGGGCCGCACGCCTATCCCGTTTGTTCCTCGCGAGAAACTCATTTTACTTGGTGCACAATTTCATAACGTGAATCGTCATATCACGAATGTGGGACGGTTCATAATTAAAGCGTAATTTTTTGTTGTAATTAACGAAAGGACTCTAACCAACTTGACTCCAATTATACTCTCATGTCGATGTTCTTCGAGAAGATCCTTGATGATGTAATAATTTTTAACCCATTCGGTTTCTTCCTCTACTTGCTTGAATATTTCCCCAAGATGGGCTTGTTCTTCGCCTCGGTTTTTTGGCCTAGCACATCTCTTCTACTTCCTTCGTAGGGTATAACGATGGAGTAAAGGGTTTTTTAGTAGGTCGCATGGTTGTTTAGCGTATCTCTTCTTCTATTGCCAATATTGATTTGGCTTGCATCTTCTAAGTATGTTTTCAATTGAATTTATAGTTGATGACGGATTTTCCATTGAAAAAAATATTTTGTTTTCAATTGAATTTGGTAGTCGATGGCTTCCTCTTTATATAGAAAATATCCCAACTGATATATTTTTTTGGAAAAAGTGTACACAAAAAGAGTCGTTGAGGGCATTTTTAAGAGAGTCGTCATTCTATAATTAATAACCCAAATTTTAACCACTAGAGTGGTTATGGTATATAGTGATTCAATGACGACTCTAGATGGAAAAAACGTACAAGAGAACACCCAAATTTTAACCATTAGAGTCGTTAGGGGATATAATGATGCAATAAAGACTCTAGATGGCAAAAACATACAGGAGAACACCAAATTTGTAACCATAAGAGTCGTTATGGTATATGGTTATCGTGGTAAACGATACTAAATATTTACTAAATGGCAGCTATGTGCCGTGATGTATAGAGGGATTCAATGACGACTCTATATGGCAAAAAGATTCAAGAGAACATAAAAAATGTAACCATAACAGTCGTTATGATTATTGTGGATAACGACTCTATAAGATAAATCAAATCGACCCTTAGGGTCGTTGGCGTTGCATTGCATATAGAATAACGACTCTAACTTTAAAAAAAAAACGATCAAAAGAAACAAGAGTGAAAAACATTTATCTCGCAAGATGCATTGTATTCATTAAGTATTCTTCAAAATACAAATATTTGGGTTCAATTTACAAGCATTGTCAAAAAGTATGCTTAAAAATGCAATGCAAAGTTCAAAATAAACATCTTCTCTCACGATTTATCGCCCATGTCTAAGTAAATCGGGGTTGGGTCCATAGCATTCCAAATGTTCATTCCATACCCATACTGTTTTATCTACTCCTTGGTATTCTCTCCCCGTGAAAAAGCAGAGGTCTAACAACCACATCCAATATTTTGATTAGCAATATGTATGGACAAACTCCAATATACTTTCTAGAGAATCAACTAGACAGATAGACTCAATCAATAGAATATATATCAAAGAGTTTATATCTCTCTCACTTGATTTGATCTTTACTCAAGCAAACAGAAATTTGTGAGTCTTTATCAAATTCAAGGAGATAACTTGGATGGTACCAAAGACCAATATCCAAGTTTCAATCAATTTAAATTAACAACCAAAAAGGTCAAATATTCAAATTGATTGAACAACGCACAACCTGTATTATTTTAATTATATAACAAAATATAATGCGGAAAAGAAATACACAGACACCAGAATTTTGTTAACGAGGAAACCGCAAATGCAGAAAAACTCCGGGACCTAGTCCAGATTAAACATACACTGTATTAAGCCGCTACAGACACTAGCCTTCTCCAAGCTAATTTCGGTCTGGACTGTAGTTGAACCCCAATCAATCTCATACTGATCCAAGGTATAGTTATCCTCCTACATCTCTGATCCCAGCAGGATACTACGTACTTGATTCCCTTAGTTGATCTCACCCACAACCAAGAGTTGCTACGACCCATATTCGAAGACTTTAATAAACAAATATGTATCACACGGAAAAGTCTACATTAATTGATAAATCCATCCCCCATGAATATACCTACGAGTTTTGTTCAGTCTTTTGATATATCAAGGTGAACATGAGCCAATTGATAAAACTAGACTTATATTCCAGAAGAACAGCTCAGCTTTATCAATCACCTCACAATAGTTTTAAACGACGCAACGAAAAAAGATATTGTGGAATCACAAACGATGAGACGAAGTGTTTGTGACTACTTTTATATCTTGCCTATTGGAGATAGAAATCTCAAGACAATTATTACAATTGTACTTGTATGATAGAAACAACAAGATCAGATCACACAACTACAAGAAAAGTAGTATCGTTCTGGCTTCACAATCCCATTGAAATCTTTAAGTCGTTAACCTGGTTTTAGAAGAAGAAAACCAAAGGTGAAAGGAGAATCGACTCTAGCTTAGCACAACTAGTATCACACAGAATATGTGGGGATTAGGTTTCCCAGTTTCTAGAGTTCTCCCTTATATAGTCTCTTAAATCAGGGTTTGCAATCAATGTTAGCTTACTAACAAAGCATTCAATATTCGCCGTTTGATGAAAACATGATTAGATTCAAGCTAATATTTATCAACCGTTAGATCGAAAACATAGATTGTTACACACACATGTAATGCACGTTTTAAGGCTTGTGTAACTGTACCCAAACTTATACATTAGTTGGTTCAAAAATAGTTAACCAAATGGTTAGCCATATGATAAATTTCATATCGACCATATTATTCTTCACCATAACGAGTCCAAATGACTCAAATAAACTAGCTAGAGAGTTGATCAATTGCTTAGATCTTTATGTAATACACAAGACACAATCGAAGAAAAAATAATGTGATTCACTCGAATTTATTCATGAACTATAAAGCCACGGTTTGCAATAGCATTCCTTAGTTTATTAAGATAAGTTCACAAACATCGTTTTTAGACATAACCTACTCAAGTTCGCGGACTTAATTTCCCGGATGGAGTTCACAAAATCCAGTAGAAATTCTCGGTCGAGAACATCCACCAGTTCGCGGACTGAAGCTCACGTACTTCTCCGGTTTCATTTGATCAAAAAAGTTCGCAAACTTTGGTTCAAGCAATAAGGACTTATACATATATGTGTTTCCACAACAATGCTTATATCCTCCAATAGTTATATTATATAAACTCTCATTTTAATCATTGAAACATTCTCAGAGGGCGTTATATAGTTGTTATTCACAAACTATTTTTTGTCAGAGCAATTTTTAAAGTGATTGAAACATAACATGACTTTCGTCACTAGGTAAAGATGAACTTGGATTAAGCGAAAGCTTTACCAACACATATTTCGAGAAATAAATAAGCGAGATATACTCAGCTCGAAATACCACATGTGTATAATCTTAGCCTATATTGTAATATGACTTTTGTCTCAAGATAGGAGATAGAGTAGATAGACTTTTGAGTGATAGATAAGTTCAAGTATCCACATACCTTTTAGTCGATGAAGATCCATTGATTCCTTGAGTAGTCCTTCGTCTTGTATGATGATCGCCATGGAGTTCTTGAGCTCAAATACACTTTCTATCCTAGTCCGAGACCTTAGCTAAAGTAGACTATAAATCAAGACTTTATAGTTTTGATCACTAACATTGATAAACATGCTTGAGATAGCAACGCATGCGAGTTCGAACGAATACACAATCAAACTAATCATAAAAGTAATCAATTTAATCGTTTATTATACTCTCAGGAAAAAAAATCTATGGAGCAATGACTAAGTTAATCATGAAAATAATCAACCCAGTCAAAAACGCTCATACATAATAAAAACTTATGGAGTCATAACTAAATAACCACACAAGATGATTAATTTAGTTCAATACGCTCGACATAAAGTACCTTACGGAACACAACTTAGATAATCACGATAATCAACTTGGTTGTCTAGTGCTCGACATAAGACACAATACGGATCCTCACAGTAATACATGGATCAGGGAAGATCAATTACTGCGGAATACACAAGGATTCATTATATGTTTCCATCACCATTTGCACAATGACATACAATAGACATAATCCTTGAATTACAAAATATTTTAACCTATATTCCATCAAAAATTGACATAATAGGCTTAACTTTTGTATTTGTCAAAGGTCCATTCATTCTTTCATAAATACTTGCATATCAACTCATGAACGACTTTAATTTTGACAAAGTGTGGGATAATCAAGTTCACGGACGTAAACACACATATCCCATAACTATATTGCAATATATTAAATCATAAAGATTAATACTGCAAAAATCATCTTCCAAACAAGTTTAGAATTTAAACCAATAAATCTAAAAACATGAAGATGAAAACATTGGACATAGCTATGTGTAATCAAAAAAATGGCTACTCCAAACTCTATTAATCCTTCTCAAATACGAGAATAAATTCTCATAAGAAGTTTCCTAGGCATCAAGACAAACTCGTAATGCACATACAAGATGAGTTGTCCTTACAGGGTAGAATCAATCTTTTTCGCATGGATTTACACCAATAATAGCTACCAAAGGCGTATAAAAATATTTTCCAATAAAATTCTTGTAAATGCTACAAATTATCTTAGAAGAGTAGTACTCCAAGAATCCAAGTGCCAAAGTTCAAGAGAAGTGGAACAAGTGCAACGAAACGGAACAAAATACTTAAAAACAAGAGATAGGACATATACCAATCTTAAATCATCCAAATTCAAGTTTTCTCATCTTCATTTTGAAGATAATTCAAAGAGGAATATAGTGAAAAAATAATAAGGTCAATCCGAGTTCGGACGAAGAAGTTACGGCCAATACAAGTTTACCGAGTATCGACGTCAAGTATACATACGGATTTGCAAACGGATTTTCGTATCCTGGAGCAGTATGCAGACGGGGTTTGCGAACTTAAGCCCCTGGATTTTGGTTTTAAATGATGTTATGCATACTTCATATGTGTACCATGAAGTCCAAACATCCCGAACTAATGTTTTCAAACCTAAACATTTAAGAACCTTAAACACATATCAAGTTAGGTAGAAATAAACGATAATCAAGGTACATGGATCATTATAAGTACTCAAACAAGTAATAAAAACATAACTTGCTCAAGTTCATAGACATACCTTTATAGAAAAGTCAAATTGAATTCTACATCCTTACTGAATATAATCTGTGCGCCCCAATTCTTGTGCTTCCCTCACCGTATACATAGCAGGGCATTCCTTGGTGAGGATACACTTACAACAAAACTAAGTTGTGTTGGGATGAACAATGTCTTGCTCACCACAAGTAAACTTTGGATTATCATGAAATAAATTGCTTTTATAACCTTTCACATCCAATTCCATTTTCCAAGAAACTTGTTAAGTTCCAACATCATGGATACTTCCTTCTCCACAGCCATGGAATTTTCTGGAAGATCATTCCTTTTTACACTCAAAGCATCATTGGCTTTCTTTGGTACCCACTTCTGAGTGCATTTAGGAACAACCGGAACCTTCTTCCCATAAATTTTTTCAAAAATTTTCAGGAGAGAATTGGATTGACTATTCTTTTGCAAGTTAGTCTTTATCCAATTGGGAGCATCAGATCTTGTCTTAGTCTTTACGAAGTTATCCTTTTGATAGCCATTACGATTGTGAAAGACTTCGTATGACGTTTATAGGTAAATCTAGGATTATCACAACACTGATTCCTTTGCCTAAAGGTACATTTACAATCCGTAATGTCGAGAGTGTTAGCCTTAACATATGATCCCGGCTTAATCACTTCTTTTGACACCCAAACAAGAATATCATGAAGTTTTTCATTCGTTGTACGAAAACGACATCTCCTTTCCAGATGACCTTTGTTTCCACAATAATGACAAATATAAGGAACGTTCTTACCCGAATTTATGTGTGCTGGTTTTGGAGGTTGATATACTTTGATATTTTGAACCTTAACTCCTGGTGAATATATTTTAATTTTTCTATCAGTGGAAGCCTTTTGTCGAGAAGAATCACTAGCCTTGCTAATATTTGAAGAATCTATTCCCTTATAGCCCAATCCTCGTGTATCACGATGACTTGTTACTTGCTCCTAGCATAGTGGTTAATTTTCTTGAACTAGTGTTGAACTTTTTCAAGTCATATTCCAACATCTTGATTTTATCAAGAGCAGCAGCTAAATCAGCCTGAAGACGTTTTTCTCGAATAAGACAAGCACTTTCCATGTCATCAAAAATTGTTTGCTGGGAGGTAATCCTTGCTTCAGATTCTTTAAGTCTCTCTTCCAATAAAAAATACTTTTGTTAAAGATTATCACATTCAAGTGACTTTATACGTAGGTTTTCCTTAGAATCCTTGAGGATCGATTCGTTAGAATGACTCGAAACATAAACACCTGCGTAACATCTTCTAAATTTCTTGTTTTCTCGACAGAGAGGATTCATAAGACGTGTGACATGAGAAGTTGTCATCTTCTTGTTATTCAACGAATCCAATAGCTTAACATACTCTGAGATTTCCACGTCAACATCTCTATCAATATCCGAGTCACCTTCGTCAAAAAGTTCATCCAAATGTTCTTCTAAAAATGTTTTCCGGATATCAACAATTTCTACATCACGAGGATGTTTAGATATTGACCTAGATGTGATAGTTCTCTCAGGTGAATTTAGCTTTGAAAAACATCTGGTAATTTCTGAACTGATACGTTATTTGAGATAGACTCGTCCATATGGTCAGATCACTACAAACACAAACTGATAAGGTCTTTAAACGTGTTTGCCTGCTCTGATACCAATTGAAAAAGCGGGGGGTCTAACAACCACACCCAATATTTCGATTAGCAATCTGTATGGAAAAACACCAATATACTTTCTAGAGAATCAACTAGACAGTCAGACTCAATCAATAGAAAATATATCAAAGAGTTTATATCTCTCTCACTTGATTTTATCTTTACTTAAGCAAACAAAAATCTGTGAGTCTTTATCAAATTCAAGGAGATAACTTAGATGGTACCAAAGACCAATATCCAGGTGTCAATCAATTTAAATCAACAACCAAAAAGGTCGGATATTCTAATTGATTGAACAACACAAGACCTGTATTATTTCAATTATATAACAAAATATAATGCGGAAAAGAAATAACACAGACACCATAATTTTGTTAATGAGGAAAATGCAAATGCAGAAAACCCCCGGGACCTAGTCCAGATTAAACATACACTGTATTAAGCCGCTACAGACACTAGCCTTCTCCAAGCTAACTTCGGTCTGGACTGTAGTTGAACCCCAATCAATCTCATACTGATCCAAGGTACAGTTATGCTCCTACGTCTATGATTCCAGCAAGATACTACGTACTTAATTCCCTAAGCTGATCTCACCCACAACCAAGAGTTGCTACGACCCAAATTCGAAGACTTTAATAAACAAATCTGTACCACACGGAAAAGTCTATAGTAATTGATAAATCCGTCTCCCACGAATATACCTACGAGTTTTGTTCCGTCTTTTAATAAATCAAAGTGAACATGAACTAATTGATAAAACCAGACTTATATTCCCGAAGAACAGCTCAGCTTTATCAATAACCTCACAATAGACTTAATCGACGCAGCGAAATAAATATTGTGGAATCACAAACGATGAGACTAAGTGTTTGTGACTACTTTTATATCTTGCCTATCGGAGATAGAAATCTCAAGACAATTATTACAATTGTACTCGTACGATAGAAACAACAAGATCAGATCACACAACTACAAGAAAAGTAGTATCGGTCTGGCTTCACAATCCCAATGAAGTATTTAAGTCGTTAACCTGGTTTTAGAAGAAAAAAACAAAAGGTTAAAGGAGAATTGACTCTATCTTAGCACAACTAGTATCATATAGAATGTGTGGGGATTAGGTTTCCCAGTTTCTAAAGTTCTCCCTTATATAGTCTCTCAAATCATGGTTTGCAATCAATGTTAGCTTACTAACAAAGCATTCAATATTCGTCGTTTGATGAAAACCTGATTAGATTCAAGCTAATATTTATCAACCATTAGATCGAAAACATAGCTTGTTACACACACATATAATGCATGTTTCTAGGCTTGTGTAACCGTACCCAAACTTGTACATTAGTTGGTTCAACAATAGTTAACCAAATGGTTATCCATATGATAACTTCATATCAGGCATATTCTTCTCCACCATAACTAGTCCAAATGACTCAAATGAACTAGCTAGAGAGTTTTTCAATTGCTTAGATATTTATGTACTACACAAGACCCAATCGAAGCAAAAACAATGTAATTCACTTGAATCGGTTCATGAACTATAAAGCCACGGTTTGCAATAGCATTCCTTAGTTTATTAAGATAAGTTCACAAACATCGTTTTTAGACATAACCTACTCAAGTTCGCGGACTTAATTTCCCGGATGGAGTTCACAAACTCCAATAGAAATTCTCAGTCGAGAACTTCCACCAGTTCGCGGACTGAAGCTCACGTACTTTTCCGGTTTCACTTGATCAACAAAGTTCGCAAACTTTGGTTCAAGCAATAAGGACTTATACATATATCCATAACAATGCTTATATCCTCCAATGGTTATATTGTACAAACTCTCATTTTAATTATTGAAACATTCTAAGTGGGCGTTATATAGTTGTTATTTACAATCTATTTTTTGTCAGAGCAATTTTCAAAGTGATTGAAACATAACATGACTTTCATCACTAGGTAAAGATGAACTTGGATTAAGCGAAAGCTTTACCAACACATATTTCGATAAATAAATAAACGAGATATACTCAACTCGAAATACCACATGTGTATAATCTTAGTCTATATAGTAATACGACTTTTGTCTCAAGATAGGAGATAGAGTAGATAGACTTTTAAGTGATAGATAAGTTCAAGTCTCCACATACCTTTTAGTCGATGAAGATACACTGGTTCCTTGAGTAGTCCTTCGTCTTGTATGATGATCTCCATGGAGTTCTTGAGCTCAATTACACTTTCTATCCTAGTCCGAGACCCTAGCTAAAGTAGACTAGAAATCAAGACTTTATAGTTTTGATCACTAACATTGACAAACATGCTTGAGATAGAAACGCATGCGAGTTCGACCGAGCAGTGCTCTAACAATCTCCCCTTTTGTCAATTTTAGTGGCAAAACTATTAATACATATATGGAATACAAAAAATATATAAATAAAATTTGTAGCTCCTATTCCACATGTCGTCTAATCTTCAATATTACTCGAAATCTTCATCAATGATCCCAAAGGTTGTAAGTTTAGCATCATCGTTGTTGAAAATCCATAGCTATAACAACGAGAAAACAAGAGTACAAGAACGGGATCCTAATGAAATTTCCGTAAGCGACATTTCATAACCAAAGGTAAATGTATATCATCTTGTTTAGATATAATCATAAATCCGAAGCTAAATGAATTCATCAAGGAGTTTATAAAGATACAAGATAACCCCTAAAATATTCCACAGCCGCACTCCCCACAAAGATTTGGCAATTAAGCACAAGTTCAAAAAGAACTCTCCCCCATAATATGTCTTTCCCTAAGGAACAACAAGAGCGACCTTAATTTCAATAGAAAAGAAGGATTTCTTAGGACAACAAATCACATACAAGTATGAATTTGAATCCAAAAATATTCAATTACAAAAGTAACCGAATATGCTCAACACAAGTAAACTTATGGAGACTTAAAAGCTCAATTATATTAATCACAAGAAAAACCATAATTAATCTAATCAGAATACACAATCAAACTAATCACAAAAGTAATCAATTTAATCGTTTATTATACTCTCAGAAACAAAATCTATGGAGCAATGACTAAGTTAATCATGAAAATAATCAACCCAGTCAAAAACGCTCATACATAAGAAAAACTTATGGAGTCATAACTAAATAACCACACAAGATGATTAATTTAGTTCAATACGCTCGACATAAAGTACCTTACGGAACACAACTTAGCTAATCACAATAATCAACTTGGTTTTCTAGTGCTCGACATAAGACACAATACGGATCCTCACAGTAGTACATGGATCAGGGAAGATCAATTACTACGGAATACACAAGGATTCATTCTATGTTTCCATCACCATTTGCACAATGACATACAATAGACATAATCCTTGAATTACAAAATATTTTAACCTATCTTCCATCAAAAATTGACATAATAGGCTTAACTTTTGTATTTGTCAAAGGTCCATTCATTCTTTCATAAATACTTGCATATCAACTCATGAAAGACTTTAATTTTGACAAAGTGTGGGATAATAAAGTTCACGGACGTAAACACACATATCCCATAACTATATTGCAATATATGAAATCATAAAGATTAATACTTCAAAAATCATCTTCCAAACAAGTTTAGAATTTAAATCAATAAATCTAAAAACATGAAGATGAAAACGTTGGACATAGCTATGTGTAATCAAAAAAATGGCTACTCCAAACTCTAATAATCCTTCTCAAATACGAGAATAAATTCTCATAAGAAGTTTCCTAGGCATCAAGACAAACTCGTAATGCACATACAAGATGAGTTGTCCTTACAGGGTAGAATCAATATTTTTCGCATGGATTTACACCAATAATAGCTACCAAAGGCGTATAAAAAGATTTTCCAATAACATTCTTGTAAAAGCTACAAATTAGCTTAGAAGAGTAGTACTCCAAGAATACAAGTTCCAAAGTTCAAGAGAAGTGGAACAAGTGCAACGAAATGGAGCAAAATACTCAAAAACAAGAGATGGGACAAATACCAATCTTAACTCATCCAAATTCAAGTTTTATCATCTCCATTTTAAAGATAATTTAAAGAGGAAGAGAGTGCAAAAATAATGAGGTCAATCCGAGTTCGGACGAAGAAGTTACGGCCAAGACAAGTTTACCGAGTATCGACGTCAAGTATACATACGGATTTGCAAACGGATTTTCGTATCCTGGAGCAGTATTCATATGGGGTTTGCGAACTTAAGCCCCTCGATTTTTGTTTTAATTGATGTTCTGCATACTTGGTATGTGTACCATGAAGTCCAAACATTCCGACCTAATGTTTTTAAACCTAAACATTTAAGAACCTTAAACACATATCAAGTTAGGTAGAAATAAACGATAATCAAGGTACATGGATCATCATAAGTGCTCAAACAAGTAATAAAAACATAAAACTTGCCCAAGTTTATAGACATAACTTTATAGAAAATTCAAATTGAATTCTACATCCTTACTGAATATAATCTGTGCGCCCCAATTCTTGTGCTTCCCTCACCGTATACATAGCAGGGTATTCCTTGGTGAGGATGCACTTACAACACAACTAAGTTGTGTTGGGATGAACAATGTCTTGCTCACCACAAGTTACCTTTGGATTATCATGAAATAAATCGCTTTTAGAACCTTTCACATCCAATTCCAATTTTCCAAAAAACTTGTTAAGTTCCAACATCATGGATGCTGCCTTCTCCATAGTCATGGAATTTTCTGGAAGATAATTCCTTTTTACACTCAAAGCATCATTGGCTTTCTTTGGTACCCACTTATGAGTGCATTTAGGAATAACCGAAACCTTCTTCCCATAACTCTTTTCAAGATTTTTCGGAAGAGAATTGGATTGACTATTCTTTTGCAAGTTAATCTTTCTCCAATTGGGAGCATCGGATCTTGTCTTAGTCTTTACGAAGTTATCCTTTTGATAACCATTACGACTGTGAAAGACTTCGTATGATGTTTATAGGTAAATCTAGGATTATCACAACATTGATTCCTTTGACTAAAGGTATATTTACAACCCGTAATGTTGAGAGTGTTAGCCTTAACATATGATCCCGGTTTAATCACTTCTTTTGACACCCAAACAAGAATATCATGAAATTTTTCATTCGTTGTACGAAAACGACATCTCCTTTCCAGATGACCTTTGTTTCCACAATAATGACAAATATAAGGAACGTTCTTACCCGAATTCATGTGTTCTAGTTTTGGAGGTTGATATACTTTGATCTTTTGAACCTTAACTACTGGTGAAGATATTTCACTTTTTCTATCAGTGGAAGCCTTTTGTCGAGAAGAATCACTAGCCTTGCTAATATTTGAAGCATCTATTCCCTTATAGCCCAATCCTCGTGTAGCATGATGATTTGTTACTTGCTCCTTGTATAGTGGTTAATTTTCTTGAACTAGTATTGAACTTTTTCAAGTCATCTTCCAACATCTTGATTTTATCAAGATAAACAGCTAAATCAGCCTCAAGGCATTTTTCTCGAACGAGACAAGCACTTTCTCTGTCATCAAAACTTGTTTGCTGGGAGGTATTCCTTGCTTCAGATTCTGCAAGTCTCTCTTCCAATAAAAAATACTTTTGATAAATATTATCACATTCAAGTGACTTTATACGTAGGTTTTCCACAGAATCCTTGAGGATCGATTCGTTAGAACGACTCGAAACATAAACACCTGCGTAACATCTTCTAAATTTCTTGTTTTCTCGACAGAGAGGAGTCATAAGATGTGTGACATGAGAAGTTGTCATCTTCTTGTTTTTCAACGAATCCAATAGATTAACATACTCTGAGATTTCCACGTCAACATCTCTATCAATATCCGAGTCACCATCGTCAAAAAGTTCATCCAACTGTTCTTATAAAAATTTATTCCCGGATATCAACAATTTCTACATCACGAGGATGTTTAGATATTGACCTAGATGTGACAGTTCTCTCAGGTGAATTTAGCTTTGAAAAACATCTGGTAATTTCTGAACTGATACGTTATTTGAGATATACTCGTCCATATGGTCAGATCGCTACAAACAAAGACTGATAAGGTCTTTAAACGTGTTTGCCTGCTATGATACCAATTGAAAAAGCGGGGGTCTAACAACCACACCCAATATTTCCATTAGCAATCTGTATGGACAAACACCAACATACTTTCTATAGAATCAACTAGACAGTCAGACTCAATCAATAGAAAATATATCAAAGAGTTTATATCTCTTTCACTTGATTTGATCTTTACTCAAGCAAACAGAAATCTGTGAGTCTTTATCAAATTCAATGAGATAACTTGGATGGTACCAAAGACCAATATCTAAGTGTCAATCAATTTAAATCAACAACCAAAAAGGTCGGATATTCTAATTGATTGAACAACGCAAAACCTGTATTATTTCAATTATATAACAAAATATAATGCGGAAAAAAAATAACACAGACTCCAGAATTTTGTTAACGTGGAAACCGCAAATGCAGAAAACCCCCGGGACCTAGTCCAGATTAAACATAAACTGCATTAAGCCGCTACAGACACTATCCTTCTCCAATCTAACTTCGGTCTGGACTGTAGTTGAACCCCAATCAATCTCATATTGATCCAAGGTATAGTTATGCTTCTACGTCTCTGATCCCAGCAGGATACTACGTACTTGATTCCCTTAGCTGATCTCACCCAAAACCAAGAGTTGCTACGACCCAAATTCGAAGACTTTAATAAACAAATCTGTATCACACGGAAAAGTCTACAGTAATTGATAAATCCATTTCCCATGAATATACCTACGAATTTTGTTCCGTCTTTTGATAAATCAAGGTGAACAGGAACCAATTGATAAAACCAGACTTATATTCCCGAAGAACAGCTCAACTTTATTAATCACCTCACAATAGTCTTAATCGACGCAGCGAAAAAAGATATTGTGGAATCACAAACGATGAGACGAAGTGTTTGTGACTTTTTTTATATCTTGCCTATCAAAGATAGAAATCTCAAACCAATTATTACAATTATACTCGTACGATAGAAACACCAAGATCAGATCACACAACTATAAGAAAAGTAGTAACGGTTCGGATTCACAATCCCAATGAAGTCTTTAAGTCGTTAACCTGGTTTTAGAAGAAGAAAACCAAAGGTGAAAGGAGAATCGACTCTATCTTAGCACAAATAGTATGACACAGAATGTGTGGGGATTAGGTTTCCTAGTTTCTAGAGGTCTCCCTTATATAGTCTCTCAAATTAGGGTTTGCAATCAATGTTAGCTTACTAACAAAGAATTCAATAATCACCATTGGATGAAAACCTGATTAGATTCAAGCTAATATTTATCAACCGTTAGATCAAAAACATAGCTTGTTACACACACATGTAATGCTCCTTTTTAGGCTTGTGTAACCGTACTAAAAATTGTACATTAGTTGGTTCAATAATAGTTTAACAAATGGTTAGCCATATGATAACTTTTATATCAACCATATTCTTCTTCACCATAACTAGTCCAAATGACTCAAATGAACTAGCTAGAGAGTTGTTCAATTTCTTAGATATTTATGTACTACACAAGACACAATCGAAGCAAAAACGATGTGATTCACTCGAATTGATTCATGAACTATAAAGCCACGGTTTGCAATAGCATTTCTTAAGAAAAGTTCACAAACATCGTTTTTAGAAATAACCTACTCAAGTTCGCATACTGGGTTGGCGGACATAAGTTCCCGGATGGAGTTCACAACTCCATCAGAAATTCTCGGTCGAGAACTTCCACTTGTTCGCGGACTGAAGCTCATGTACTTCTCCCGTTTCACTTGATCAATAAAGTTCACAAACTTTGGTTCAAGCAATAAGGACTTATACATATATGTGTTTCCACAACAATTCTTATATCCTTCAATAGTTATATTGTCTAAACTCTTATTTTAATCATTGAAACATTCTCAGATGGCGTTATATAGTTGTTATTCACAAACTATTTTTCGTCAGAGCAATTTTCAAAGTGATTGAAACATAACATGACTTTCGTTACTAGGTAAAGATGAACTTGGCTAAAGCGAAAGATTTACCAACACATAATTCAAGAAATAGATAAGCGAGATATACTCATCTCGAAATACCACATGTGTATAATCTTAGTCTATATAGTAATACGACTTTTGTCTCAAGATAGGAGATATAGTAGATAGACTTTTGAGTGATAGATAAGTTCAAGTCTCCACATACCTTTTAGTCGATGAAGATCCACTGGTTGATTGAGTAGTCCTTCGTCTTATATGATGATTGACATGGAGTTCTTGAGCTCAACTACACTTTCTATCCTAGTCTGAGATCTTATCTATAGTAGACTAGAAATCAAGAATTTATAGTTTTGATCATTAACATTGACAAACATGCTTGAGATATCAACACATGCGAGTTCGACCGAGCAGTGCTCTAACGCCCCGATTACCATAGACCTAGGGTAGAGGACATTATTCGGAAATATTCAAGCCTATGTAATGGTTATGGTTGAGATGTACCCTTACAATTCTTCTTTTCTTTATCGCCGCCTCACACCAAGTTTTTGAGGGTACGTACATACATGACGCTCCTGGGAAGCCTTTGCTGAATACAATTACAACACAAGTGAATATGTCCGCTAAAAGTTGACTACCAAAAGGCATTTGCATCCAAAACTTATAACCGGCCTTCTTCGACCCCTTCCTCCATTTCACGTTTGAAACCAACTCCCTAAACTTCAATTCCTTCTTTTTTGGATCTCCTTCCATGAGCATTGCCAAATAGAGTTGCTTGTCCTCAATGAGTTTTTCTGACAATTTTTTTCTTGCATAATCGATTTGGGTGATCTTAAGTTCGTAGGCCTCGTCGAAATGCCCTAATTTTTCCGTTGCAACATGGTAACCAAAATTTCCATAATCGTCGGTGGATATAAGGTGATCCAAGATGACGTGAGGAAGTTGATTGGTATACTCTTTATACAAAATGTAAGCAACATGATGTGGTCTTCCTTGGGAATCTCTAGGGGTGCACGAATTACCCTTTATTCATCTTATCGTCACCTATCCGCTCGTTTGGCTTTGCTGGGTACCGACCACATGCTCTATATCAATGTATGCATTATGTTTCACTTTGGGTGAATTCTTGATTTTTTTTCGACCCCTTGCCTTGGGAAGGAAAGAGTTCTCATACTTCGTATATTTTGCCTGGACATACTCATGATGTGATAGGTCACTTGTGCAGCTCTTGTCCGCATTAACAGTTTTTCTAAATGACTTTTTAGTTGTTGGTCTACCCGGTGATTTTTGTTTGACTAGCTCTTCTTCCACTCCCAAGCTCTTATGGGAAGCCGACCACAAATTAGAAACCAATATTTGTCTTCCTGCATAATTCATTTTTTGATATTTCTCATTGATGTACTTGCCGATCTCCAAGTCTCAAAATTGATCATTAGCGGCTCATGTAGGATTTGGGCTGATGAAAGTTGCTTCCAAAATGGATCGATATCTTCAAGAGTAATGATCACCTTGTACCCACCAATATTATGTTTACATGGGAGCCCAAGCCACGTATTGCTTGTACAATTACCTTTAATAACTTTTCCATTGGAAGCTTGTGCTCGAAATTTGTTAAGTTCAGTCATCATATGCTTTATTTCCCACCATGATACTTGGTGTGCAACCCCCCGTAGAAATTCTTTGTCTTCTATGTATTGCATCATAAAATGGTCTTTACTATACTCCATCTGAGTAATTATCTTGCTTAGATCATCCTCGGCATGCTGATGAATAACTTCCTGTACCTGATAGGTGTCATAAACACCTTGATTATATCTATATTTTATGCTTTCTTTATTATGTTTTCTTGCGAATTATGTATTATTATATTTGTTTTAAGTTTTATAGGTGTTTTGGAGTAATCAGAGCAAAAGAAGAAGAAAGTACTCATTTGAAGCAAAAAGGGCTAGTGATACTTGGAGCATAGCCGTGGATAAGGGACAACCAGCTAAAATCCAAGAAGAAATGCTAACAGCAGATATTCAGTTACCCAGGGCACCTCCATTGGGCGGTTCTTCTTTCAGTGGGGCGTGTTAATCTACTTCCTAGTAGTATTAGGTCGAGAGAATGAAACCAGGTCTCCATTTTCCACCGATTTTCATTACAGTGTGTAGAAGCTGAGGTTTAACAGAAAAGGAGGAAATCAGTGGCGAAGAATGGTGCCGTGTATATCGAAGATGGAGAAATTGAAGTTCTCTAATGAATTACAGAGTTGCGATTGGTTCGATTTCAAGAGAAGATGGAAATGGAGTGTAGGGATTTTGAAAATGAAATCGTGGTTGCTGTCGATGGTTACATGGTGGTGATTAATTGAGATGGAATTTTAGATCTTAGTAGAGGGGTTAGCTGCCGGAAATTGCAGATGAGGAGAATAAGAAAAGCTGGATTCATTGGTTCATGAAGATAAAGATGCAATTAGGGTTTGAGAGTGAATCTGATGATTATGAAGGGTTTAGAAGAAGAATTCGAAGATAAGGAAAGTTGGGTTTGAGCTGAATTTGTATTTGGAAGACTGATGACTTGAAAATGGAACTGTGTAGATGGGGATTGCAGATCCTGAGATAGAATGGATTGAAGTGGTGAAGCTAATGGGGTTGATTTGGCAATGTTGGCACTGTTGGTCTCATATTTCAGTGTGGGTTGATGTTGAGAGAAGAAATGTTGATGCTGCTGATGTTCATGGGTGGCGGTACATAGGTTATAGTTATATGGGTTGATTGCAGGTGACTTAGACAGGGAATGGTGGCGAAGCAGGTTGTGTGTGTGCTGGCTGTGACCTAGATGGAGTTGGTCTTTGTGTGAGCAGAGAAGCAAAAAGAAAAGATGGTGGTAGCTGGTATTAGTACTTAGGCTGGTATGGCAATGGTGTTGATGTTTATAAGGACATGAAGATGAAATTGCGTAGGAATGGATTACAAGCTGTAGGGATGTAGTACCAGAATATCGCCACAATTATGTTCACGAGAGATTAACGACACTTCTGCGAGCATTACTGAAAAATCTTCAACATCATTTCACGAACGTCACAAAATAATTCAAAGAATGACGAAGTTGACGATTGAAGAGGCATATTAGAAGAGTGTTGTTTCACGAGGATTACAAAAGTTGGCGAATATTAACATTGTAATTACAGCGATGAGATCGCAAAATAGATCCGAAAGAAGGGGAAAACTTAGCTGTCACCCACTATGTAATTTCCTATATAAAGGGTTCAAGTAAGTCCAGAAAGGGGAGGATGTATTTTTTAGAGTGGATAGAGTCTTGAGGAGAGAGAAAGATTTTTCAGAGAGATTTTTAGAGAGAGAAAAGATATTTTTCTTTATCGTCTTCTTCCCCAAAATTAGATTTAGAACTCCATTAATGGAGATTATCAAATGTAAAATCAAATGTAAACTTTAACAATCATAGTAGAGAATCATGGACGTAGATCAAATTGATCGAACCATGTAAAAATCCGTGTGTCTATTTACAATGTTTAGAATTTTAAATATGAAATTAGCTTAGATCAAGAGATTATTATCAATTACAAGGGGTGTGTTGTGGGAAAGCACCACCCATCAACAAAGTCACAATACACACGGGAATTATCTCCAAGAAAATTGAGCGAGGATCAAACGTTCAAAATGCACACGCATTGGTGACGAGATATAGAGATATAGGCTTATAATAAGAAAAGATAACATACAACTGTACTTATGGAACTTGGGACCCAATCTATTCAAGTTTAATTTAGTTGCGAGAGTATTCTCCACTTGAAGAACGAGAGGAAATAGCATGAGCAAATAATGAAAACAAATGGAATGCTAAAGTACAAGCAACAATATATTACTGGCAAAAAACGACAAAAGAAGAAATAGGGACAAAAGAAGAATTAAACTAACTAATGATTGTCACAGTAACAACAAGGAGTACAAGTAACAAATGCCTATCAAAAGAAGAAAGGAGTACAAGGACAAGAAAACAAGAAAAGTAGAACCAAATTGACGAGAGCATCGTGATTATTTAGGATGAATTTATTTTCTTTTTACCTTATAGAGTTGGAAATGTAGTCTTGCGAAGATGCGCCCCTTGTAAACTACATTTTAGAAGGATGGGGATAGAAATATTGATGACCAGAAATTGGTACATCTACTTTCCACGAGAGGATTATTTCATTACTTCGCCAAATTGGTCAGAGGCAGGAATTTGGTATTTCATTAC
This sequence comes from Papaver bracteatum, assembly GCA_023529315.1. Lineage (NCBI taxonomy): Eukaryota > Viridiplantae > Streptophyta > Magnoliopsida > Ranunculales > Papaveraceae > Papaver > Papaver bracteatum. Next base: position 152,114 of record JAJJWX010004079.1, on the reverse strand, counting down.
TTCGTCAGATATTTGATTATTTCGCAAATTAATTTCGCAAGAGAAGGGTTAGAACAATTGGTATGGTGCAAAACGTAGGTCAAGAGTTCATTTCTTATTTTTTCTCAATCCATAAGCAAATCAAATGCTTCGCAAGAAATGGCAGCAATAGAAAATTGCCAAAAAACCTAAGTACCACTTCCTTGAATATTTTACTTACAGAAAATGAAAATTTTGATCACAAGATTTCAAAAAAATTGAAAAGTGATATAATCGCAAGATTTCTAAAATTTCTAAGATTTCAAAGAATTTTGATTTGGTTGATTAGAGCGATATATTCGCAAAAATTTAAAGATTTCAAAAAAGATTTCCAAAATTTCTCAGATTTTTTATTTTGACTTACCTAAAAAGAGATACAATCGCCAAATTTTAAAATTTTCAAAAAATTATAAAAAATGAGATCAGAGCAAAATTTTTCAAAGATCTCAAAGAGTACAATAAATGAAACTATCGTAAAGATTTCTAAGATTTTAAAAAATTTTGATTTCATCTCCAAAACAAATACCCTCGCAAGATTACAAAGATTTCAAAAGATTATAGAAAATGGAATTCTCGCAAAAAATTTCAAAGATTTCTAAGGTTACAGAAAATGAAATTATCGCCAAAATTTCTAAGATTTCAAATTTCCAAAATACGCGATACAATCGCCAGATTTCAAAGAAGATTTCAAAGATTTCTCTAGAATATTTCATTTATAGAAAGAAATTTTTGGTTTAACAAATGCGATAAAATCGCAAGATTTCAAAGAATATTTCTAAGATTTCAAAAGATTTTAAAGAATATTTTAACTCACAGAAATGAGCAAAACAAATTTTTATCAGAGTTGCGAGCGTAATCGCGAGATTATTCAAGATTATATAAAGAATTGACAGAAATGAAAGAATGAAGAAACGCGAAAATATCGCGAGAAACGCGAATAAAATTTCGCAGAGACATAAGAATGGGAAGAACCTTTATGGCGTGCACCCTAGTTCGCGAATAAAATTTCGTAAGAGGCAAATGTAGGACCTACAAGCACGTTATAAGGGGGGTATCTCTTTACATGATTCAGCGATAAGGTTATACCGCTACTGGAACCTGAGTCATGCAGATGTTGGGGTTAAAGAAAACCTATCCGGAGAGAGATCTTGGATTTCCGACTTTATAAGGTTATACCCTGGTTGGATGACCGAGGATCTCTTCCAAGAAGTGCAGTATGACCAAGGCGCCGAGGTACACGGTTTAGCCAAGGGTGCCTGTGACGGACGAACCTACCCTGGCCATCTTTGGTAAGTCTTGGCTATGATGCACTTGGCCCGAAGAAAACCCCACTTAGGGTGTAGTCTTGTAACTATAATCCATATAGGCATAAAGGACAAGAGGCTACGAAAACAACTGGTTGTTGGTAAATCTGGATGGGAGGAGCTAGTCTTGTATGGCCGATGTTCCCTCCTTGAAGGGGAAACCAGGGGGAAGATAAGGGCGGCACCCTCCATTAGGGAGCTGATAAGTGTCTTAAGACGGAAATGTCATGGGGCTTTAGGATTGCAAGATCATTTAGGCCTGTCATATTGTCGCGTGACGTTAAATTATACAGAGGCAAAAAGCCAAATGAGAAAAAGTTAAGATGAGATCAATGGGTTTTTACATGAAAGTGTAAAGACGTCCTGCGATTTCATCGCAATACGGCAATGTCACGGGACTTTACGTTCGCAAGAATATTTAGAACTGTCATATTGTCGCGTGACAAATATCCTGAAGAGGCTATAATACTAAGAAATGATAAGGCAAGATCAATGGGTCAATACATGCAAATGTAAAGACGTCCTGCGATTTTGTCGCAGAAAGAAAAATTGGCGAAATAAGACCTTTAACTAGGAAGGAAAAATAAGACCAATAGAATAATATCAAACATTAATTATTTTCTTGTAAGAATGCAGGGAAGATTTTCTCATCGCAAGAGAGAAAGCAAGTACTATTCAGAATCTCTCAGAAATATTATTCAGAATTTCTCAGAAGTATTATTCAGAATCTATCAAGAGGAATGTCTACAATCTCGTAGCATTATTCACAATCTCGCCACTATTCATTGCCACTATTCATAACAACATTATTCAAAGCATTATTTTGGAATCTCGCACAAACATTTAGAGCCTCGCAAAAACATTCAGAAATGCGCAGAAACATTCATAATTTCACAGAAAAATCAGCAACTCGCAGAAACGTTCAAAAATTCTTCAAAAATTTTCAGACTAATTCAGCATATTGCAGACTATTCCAGAATTTCGCAGAATATGATCATTTTATCAAATGAGGCAATTCGTTCATTTAACATTTTCTCAGGGATTCTTCCTTCATAGATAAAGAACAGAGGCAACTATGGATTACCAAGAAAACATTTTATGTTCTTTATCTTCTCGGCAAGAATCATTTCCAAAATGGACAGGGATTTTCACCAAAAAATGAAGCAATAATTTCACATGAACAGAGGCAAAAAATGGATACTTCTTATATTTAGAGGATTGTGTACTTCTTATACTTCTTTAAGGATACTTCATACTTCACGAGCACTTCAAGAGTTAATACTTCTTATTTATTTAACAAAGATATGGAACTTCGCAAAAGAATAGAGGCAAGTATATACTTTTCAAATCCAGTATTCTTTCGCTCATTCCTTCATCAACAAAAATCAAAGACTATTACAACAACATATTTTTTTCTTAAAGATCACTTTTCAAGCAATATTCAAGAAAAAAGAGGCAAGATGTAGTACCAGAATATCGCCACAATTATGTTCACGAGAGATTAACGACACTTCTACGAGCATTACTGAAAAATCTTCAATAACATTTCACGAACGACACAAAATAATTCAAAGAATGACGAAGTTGACGATTGAAGAGGCATATTAGAAGAGTGTTGTTTCACGAGGATTACAAAAGTTGGCGAATATTAACATTGTAATTACAGCGATGAGATCGCAAAATAGATCCGAAAGAAGGGGAAAACTTAGCTGTCACCCACTATGTAATTTCCTATATAAAGGGTTCAAGTAAGTCCAGAAAGGGGATGATGTATTTTTTATAGTGGAGAGAGTCTTGAGGAGAGAAAAAGATTTTTCAGAGAGATTTTTAGAGAGAGAAAAGATATTTTTCTTTATCATCTTCTTCCCCAAAATTAGATTTAGAACTCCATTAATGGAGATTATCAAATGTAAAATCAAATGTAAACTTTAACAATCATAGTAGAGAATCATGGACGTAGATCAAATTGATCAAACCATGTAAAAATCCGTGTGTCTATTTACAATGTTTAGAATTTTAAATATCAAATTAGCTTAGATCAAGAGATTATTATCAAGATATTACAAGGGGTGTGTTGTGGGAAATCCTGCAACTACAAGGGAGGTGATTGAAGCAATAATAGGTATAGCAGCCAATGAGCGACTGCTGGTCAAGATGCAGGTGCCATAGCTGAGTGTATGCACGGGTGGTTTGTGCTGTCTCAACAGAATCTGGGGACTCAAAGAAAGATATGGTGATGTTAGAATGGAGCTACTGCTGCAGAGATAATTCTGGTGGTACTTAAGTTGATGAGAAGCAATGGTTCTGTATGTGGATGAGAAATAAGGGTTTTGGTTCAAATCTGAATTGGTGTTACTCGAAGTCAAGAAGATGGCAGAGAAGATGAGGAGTTATTTCTGTGGATAGATGAGTGGTGGAATGAATTGCAGTTGGAGCAGTTGCCGCCAAGGGATTGGGTAGATGATGGCTTTTAAGCATTGGATGCAATGGGGAAGCTGGGAGTGAATTGCATGTGGAGTTGAAGCTAAAACAGATGGTGCTTTAGATGTTGAACTGGAATAGCAGCTGCAGATGGAATTTGTGCTAACGCCGAGAACTAGTGTTGTTGTTGTGGACTGTTTGCAGGTTCAGTTGGTTAAATTGGATATAAATCAACCTTGTTGCAGCTGTTGCAGTGGTGGTTGTGGTTGTGACTGTGACTCGCTGGTGCTTAGAGGGCTAAGGGAAGAATGAATGCTTGAAAGTGTTGGTCTGGTGCAATTGTGGCTTGATTTGCAGGTAGAAGAATGAGAGTTGGACAAAATTAGTGGTGGTTGCACTGGTTTGCTGGCGGAGATGTAGGTGCAGTTCAGATGGTGATCATGCATCTATTGACATTGTGAATTAGCAAGCAGGGAACTTAAGTATGGATGTGGTTCTAGAGAAATGATGTGATAAGTAACTGAATGATGCAGACATCTAATATTACAGGGTTGGAGTTGTGTGTTTGTACTCGGTTGCAGTTTACGGAGATTATGGAGTTGTAAGTGGTGACTGTGGTTTGAATCTGTAGCTGCTAGTCATGGTTGGAGGAAGAAGTTCTAATTGAAGTTGCATTGGTAAGTAAGTGCATGAAGGTTCGGTGTGTTGCCATGAATGAGATTATATGATAATGTTGGTGGAGTTTGCTTGCTTTTGAACCTGAGAAAGATGCACAAGGGTACGGAACTGTGAACTAATGTCGCAGTTTGCTGGTGATGGCAATCGAATGATGGAGCTGGTAAGGAAGGCATGTTGAAGTCTTGGCATTGAAAAATAGCATGGCCTGAAGTGGAGTTTGCATATTGTGGAAGTGATGGTAGTGGTATGAGGCAGAGCTGCAGTGTTGCAGTTAAGCTACATTTGTTGCCAATGGGAGTTGTGGTTGTGCAGGGTCATTATGGCGCATCTTGAGATATGGCATGTACAATGGCCTTGGCCAGAATTAACTCAGACTAGTCAGATGCTGACTCTCAATCATCTACCTAGCTGACTCTCTGAATCAACCTGACCTGGTGTTGACTCAGTTGACTTTCCGAGTTCACCCAGTTGACCCGAGTTGGATCATTTGACCGGTGGCCGGTGTGACTTTTATGGTCTCCTAAGATGCTTTCCTGGCCAACTTCCGACCGGCGATACCAGTTTTCCGGCAACAAGTTTTGGACATAATTTTCACATGGGTATTTTCCACACATGGGCTTGGTGGACCACTTGGAGATGAATGGTTTTGAGAAGAGAGTATCCTTTTGGAATTGGAGAAGCATATAAATAGAAAATCTTTCTCTAAACCTAGAGATATCTCCATGAGGGAGACTTCTACTTTCTTTCTAGGGTTTGCATGATAGTTTTATTCTCCAACTTCTATGATGATTTCCAAACACACAAGTAACTAAGTTTTTATTATTGGTTAAAAATGTAGTTGGATTTTGAAAACAAGTTATTGATTTTATGAATTAGTTTTCTCTCAATATTATTGTTCCATTTCTACTGCATATAATAATTGCATGATTGACGTATTACAATATGATTGAATGTTTGTTTGGTTGAGTGTAAAATTGATTGAACATACATCCATATCTATAGCTATTTTAGGGTTTCATCGAGCGATAACCTTGAATACGAGTAGTACGATATGATTACAGTTTGTAGTGATACACTCTTGTAATCATATGTAGAAATTGACCTTTGTTCGAATTGTCATGCGCAATGTATGATAGTTGCATTGATTAGCCTATTTCTGAAACTTAATGCTCTTAGGAATTGAACTTAATTAGCGCAAGGCGTTAGGTTATTCTTTAGGTAGAATTCACATACGCAGCTCTAATGTGTGTGTTGATGACTTAGGAAATTTACGGAGAATTTTTGCAATAAGGTATTCTAGGGCTTTTGATGATAGCGAGATTAAATACGAATTGTATTCATATATTCAAAAACTTGTTTACAATTGAAGATGAAATCTGTAACCAATATTCTCACTACCTTGATTTGCGTGCTTTATTTATTTGTTTGCTTTTAATTTATTTTTACTTTATAAAAATCATAAAATTTCCCCCTTGCTTTACATATGAAACCGAAACATATTGACAACCTAGTCCTCTCTGTAGGAATGATCCTTTCTTGCCCTTGCTTCGTTATATATTTTGAGTAGTAAGAAAGTGTAATTTATTTTTGACGCCTACGACATCGATCAAATTTTGGCGCCGTTGCCTGGAAGTCAGCGATTGTCACTTGTTTTTGGTTTCTTATTTTTTTTGTTTTTAGTTTTGTTTTAGTTTTTCTTATTCTTTGGTTTTTAACCTTGTTTTGAGAACTCTTGTTTCAGATACCATTCTATGGACGGAGAATATTGGAACAATGGGTACGGTTATCAACCTCAACAACATTATGACAACTATCACCCTTATGGGGAGTACAATCAAAACCAATCCTTTGGTTATGGTTAATACTCCACGTACCCTTTTAGTTGTTCTCATACATTCCAACCTTCTTATGGTGGTTATGTAAGTGAGCAACCACAAAGAGGGGATGATACTTGTACTCCTATTCATATTTCCTCTAGTTTGGTAGATGACATGCAACAATTTATGGTCAGCATGTAGTCAGTTTGTAGACAACCATGCGTGGAACCAATTTCATCGACCAAGTCTGCTCATAGTATGGTTGGCCCAATTTGTGATCGTAGTTATGATCATTCACCCATTCGAAGGGAAGATAGTTGGTCTAGCAATACCGAAGTAAGCAATTCTATTTTTTCCTTGTCGAACGAGATTTTCCAACAAATGGAACACTATTTTCAAAATTTGGATGGATCACTCCAAGAGCCTCAAAAAGGTGTTTCCAATTTAAGACAAGGCATTGAAGAATACAAAGAGGACATGCAAAATTCTGCGAAAGACCAATCTTTGGGAAGTGGTATCAAATCTTATGTTAACTATGATAGTGACGATGACTATGAAAATACATCGCTTGAACCAATTTATGGTGACATCCCCGAAGAGTGTACAATGAAGTCTTTTTACGATCAAGGTGAAGTTGAAAAGGAATATGATGACACTAGTGTAGATTAATCAAGCATTGATCTTTATAACGATCAAGAACCTATTCAAAAGGTAGAGCTTGAGGATGATGCAATGAGTGTTCTAAAAAAGTTCCTTATGGTGAGACTTGAATCCACAGTGGAGTATGTGCCTTATAATGAAGAGGAGTAAGTTGAGAATGTGACCATTATGATCAATATTGTGGAAGACCCAATTGAGATTGCAAAGGATTGTAATGAAGATGTTGATGTTGAGACTTTGGTTAAGGCAGAAACGGACGAAGAATGGTTGCAAGGTTTGATAGAGGACCATGATATACCAGAGGTGAATAATTTGCTTGAGTTTTCAAGGATGAAGAGGATTCCATAATACAAGAGATTGTGCAAGGTTTGTCTAACCCTTTGCATATTGATTCTTCTCCTTTACCTCTTATTGGTTTGAATGTATGTGCTTCGAGAATATTGTTGAATGACTTTGTTTCTCGATATCCTCCATTAGAGATGCTTGATTCTCATACTATACAGGTTTGTGAACAAGAAACCGTGGAAGTACCCGACTTCTATATTCTTTATGCACTTCCAAGTGTGGACAAGAATAAGTGTGGGGGAAACTTTTATCGGTTAATAGCTTCATTTCTGTTTTATATTACTAATATTTGTGCGAAGCTAGTGTTTGCAAAACAAGTGTTATGGGTGGATCCCCAACTTTTCCGATTATTGGTGTATGCAGAATTCATCTTGCAAGTCGGACTGACGACTTTAAACCAAGCGCTAAATGGGAGGCAACCCACTGGTTTTGTGTATCTATCTCTATCTTTTTATTTTTATAAGTCTTTTATCTTTATTTTCTTATTTTGGATATTTGCATATCAAAACTCCAACTTTTAGAGATTTTTGAACAATTTAGAATAAACACTAGCCTTTCTAAATAGATGAATTTTTTTTCTTAACGATGAGGTATATATATTGGCTGAGTTGGGATTAGATGCCAACTAAATATATTGTTTAATGTTTATCCTATATTGTTCCGAAATAGATATGAGTTGGAGTAATGAGTTTTTATTATTCATTTTATTTTCTTATCGTGTATATATATCATGTTATGAATTTCCCATCTTGAACCTTACTTTGAATGACTAATTTTACATTGAGGACAATGTAAAGTTTAAGTGTGGGGGAGTGTTCTCATATAGAGTTTTTAGCCTTATTATTTTTTTCCCCTTGTGTTCATATAAAAAAAAATATATAAAAAAAATTAGAAAAATAGAAAAAAAGGAAAGAAAAAAACTTCTTTATGAACTCCGAAACCTATAAACATGTGCCTTTAGGTTGACACTACCAATATAAGTGGATGGAACCATTATGGTTACAGGAGTTGAGGAACCCATTAACTAAAAGGACGTACATAGCTCAGAAATTACAAATTATATGATAGTTGTTACCATATCTCGGAATATCATCATATCACGTTCTATTTTTATTTTTCCATATTTATCTATTGTTATCTAAGTGATTTGGTGGGTCAATAAACATCGAATTGTTATTACTTCTATGATAAAATAGAGTGATTGAGTTGCTAAAAAAAAAAAAAAGACCGACCAATTAGACCAATCGGAATAAAATGACACTTGGATAGCAATATGTGTGTGTTCTCCCTATCTCCGTCGCCTAAACAAGCGTGGAATGCAGGATCCAAGGGAATTACCATGTTATCTGCTGACAAGAAGCATGCGCTTGGATCCAAAAAAATCTAATCATGCCGTCTAAAAAAAAAGTGAAAAAGAAAAAGAAAAAATATTATTATTGTGCTGAATAAAGTGGACTCCTGGTTCCCTTGTATATGCCAGTTGAGTTGATGTAAAATTAAGATTGTTGACCACTGGTTCCCTTGTATATGCCAGTGTGTTGACACTAGAATTCAGACCGGTAGCTCAATCCAATAGGATGCATAGGTTCATTTTGGCGGTGACCTTCAGACAGATATGGGAAATGTTGTGGGAGATAGCCAAACTAACCGCACCACTTGTTAGGGAAACCCAAATAGAATTAACCCACAAGAAACTAAATATTTGGATCGACGTAGAATGAAAGATAGATGATGCAAACACCATTAGAAGCAATAAGTAAAGCACACGAGACTTAACATGGTTCGGCAATATGCCTACATCCACAAAATCGGCTATGACTTCTTCATTATTATGGAACCACTAAATATAGAATTACACACTTAACGATTGATGAATCAATCAACAAACTACGATCCAACATTGTGTTGATCATAAACCCTAAAATAACTCTCTTGAACCAAATGCTCCAATATTACCGAATAATGTCTAACCAACCGAGATAATAATTATCTCATATAACCTATATGATCTCTTTATAAACGATGTCTCTTCCAACACCAACGATGATCTTCCACCATCAACGAACAATGCGATCTTATTTTCACTAAACGATGTCTTCCACATCTCCCCAGAACCATAACGATGTACTCTTTCAACACCAACGGTGTATCTTACAACACCCGTGAATGGTCTTTCTCTTCTCTAAACTCCACCCCAAGAGGTGGGATGGAATCCCTAGAAACCTTAGAGAACTACATTGTGTATTCTCTAATTCTCTACTGATTTTCCATTGAGAATTCTATGTCTAAACACATGCCTAGACCTCCTTATATAGGAGTCACAAACTTGATTCCCAAGTATTAGTCTCCTTGGAAAAGGAAACCGTAACCAACTAGGAAACCTAGTTTTATTTAGGTAACCTATCTAAATATGGAAATCAACCAAGGAAACTAGGAAACCTTGTGTTTCTTATCTAACAATCTCCACCTTGTCGATTTTCTAGTATGTTCAAACCATGACAATCGAATTTTCCGGAAAACCTTCCAAAAACCCCCAAAAGACCAAAGTCAACAATTATCTAACAATATCTCCACCAAGATTCCAAACTCAATTGTCGAATGTTTCAACAAATCCCAAACTTCCAAAACTAAACCATCAACATCAAACCAAACGGGATTCAACTTAATGTCCTCCACCAAATCTTCAGAAAGAATCTTGTGCATATCCTTTAAAACTCAACCTTATTAATCCCTAAAATGTGTATATCCTTTAGTCAACGTAAAATGTTCCAAACAAGATTTGGCAATCATCCTTTAAAAATAATAATCTAAAGACCCAAACACACAACCATCTTCTTAACCTTAGGCAACTCCACCAACTCCCAAGAAACTATCCAAAACGTTGTTGTGCTTACCCATTGTCTTCTTACTCTTAAGAAACCATAATAAGTTCTTAAGTAACTATCCAAGACAATAGTGCTAACTTATCACGCTAAGCTGAGAAGCAAAGGATGATAAAACTTTTTTGCTGAATAGACTTCTTCACAGAAATATCTGATCTCATTTACCACCGCCTATTACTATTGAAACCGCAATCTCAATATTTGTAGTAGATAAGCATGGGAACACAATGCTCCACCCAAACCAAAACCTCTCAAATCATCATCACTGCTATAACATAAATCTCTCCACCGAGAGTTAAAAATAATCAAACAAAACTTCTGGAACACCAAAGAAAGAACACCTTCTTCAACACTAACACCAAAACTATTTCCTCTTACGAGAAATAAACTTGGCAACCAAAACTTGATCACTATACATAAGTACTTAACCAAATAACAACGGATGATAAAAGGTTCACGAGATAGCACACCGAAAAATTAGCCCCAAACTTGTCCAAGAAACTTGAACAACATGCAATGTGCTTTCTCCAAGTAATATGCGATAAAATCGCTTTCTACACCAAACAGTAGAATTATACCTAAACTTATAAAGCGCCCAAATGATACCTTGTTCCTCTCAAACGAGTCTTCACCTCCAAATTGGAACGTATCAACAATAAAAGACCAACCTGTTTTCAAAACGGTCTTGCACTTCAAACCACTCGATGATCGCTGCTACACTGCCAAAATCGTCCGCCAAAACATCATCGAAACAAAGGTCACAATCTACTTAACATCTCTATCAGAAACAGTAAGAAAGATTCCCTAAACACCCAAATGGATATCACTAAACATATCATCTGTACGAAACACAATGATACCCAAACCTGCAGCCACATCTCTCTCCAAAGGTACACGCCCTTCGAAGATACAATGTTCACAGAAACACAATTAAATAACCCTTTCTTCAATCATATGCCTAAGATGCATATTCCATAACTCGTGTCAACAAAATTATTTCTCATTAAATAATAAGAAACCATAGCTCCACCACAACTGAAATCCACGTATACGAAGTCCAAAACATACTACGTCTCATCAAATGATCATCACACTTCAACTTACTTGTAACTAACGCGCAACAAGTACTCCAAACGAAATTAAACTCTTCGAAACTAAAACATGTTGATCCTTGATAATGGTCAAAAATTCCAAAACCAAAATCTTCAAAAAAGATCTCACTAAATCTTCTCTGCCTTATGCAATTGAAGCCATAAAAACTTTGAGTCTAACTTCTTCTTAACATCCTTCGACTTCTTAGGTCAAAAAATTAGCAACATGATCAAACTGATGACAACGGATATCAAACCTGCACCCTTCATACCGAAATAATGATAAGAAATTTGACATACTAAAAATTGTCGTCTTTACTTCAACCAACATACAAGCAGAAACTTGTATCTCAACCACAACGATCTTGCTTTCTCAAAACGTGATTTTCGAAGCAAATACACCCAAACGAAAAAAAAAACTTGGTGTATGCGTGTCGTAACCACAAAAAATTAATTAATATTTTACTACCTAATTAACAAGTAATATAGGGCAGTCAAGATCGTTCCCATGAGGAGCAAGAGATTATTAGTTGTAAAATTGTCACAAAAGGGGGGTATTGGTTCAAGATTTTAAAAGCAAAAGAAATAAACAAAGCAATTAAAAGTGTAAGTTGAATTCAATAAGAGAGAATAGATCAAGGAATCCTTCTTCGCTGCAAAACAATGATTAAAGTTATGTTCTTTCCCACTTTTTATTAGTCATAGATTATCACCAACCGTAGGTATAGCAGCTAGATCAGTGCTAACCCCTAAATCCCTTGTATCACCGGACACGGAAGTTCTCGACTACCGGATTCTATTTACCAAACCACCTAGTAGTAGATCACTCAAGATGTAATTTAGTTAAACTCATTAAGATTTATGAATTTATTAGGTTGATATTAGTAGTTAGACTCTTAGATCGAGGTCCACTTGCTAACGTTGTTTTCACACACAATTGCTCCACGGAATCCCTCCGCAAGGTCTTGTGTTTTCTACTTATGTAAATAGTCAAGAAATGATTACTTATTCCCTAACTTTCACTAGCTTTAGATCAATCAACAAATCAATTTAGTTGGCCACCCAAACGACCTATCAATCAAGCATAAACACTAATATTAGCAAAAAAAAACGATAATCATATGAAAAACTTCAAAGTAGAATTGAAACAAAACTCAAACCATATATTAAGAACTAGGAATTCATCCTCAATCAATAAGAAAATTAGCTACTCATAATTTGGAGTTCACACAATAATAATAATAATTAAGGAAGAAAGAAAAACTTATTGAAAAGATGATGGTTGCTCCTTCCTCCAATCCTTGTGCACTTTAACTCCTTCTCCAAAGTAGATGTGTGTGTAAAAGTTGTAGAGAACTCCTTTATTTATAGGCTTCAATACTCTCCATATCTTTGTAGGAAAAGATTCCACATTCCATAAGAACACCACTTTCCCAATTTGATCCATATTCCAATTTCAAGTCCAATTCTCCAAAACTTCCAAGTTTTCATCCAATTCCCAATTCTAAGTCTTCACACCCATGAGAGAAGTCCACACAAAATTCTTCATTTTTGGTTGCCGGAAAACTGGGTTTTTGGCCGGAATTCGTCACCGCCGGCCACCTGAAAATCCTCTCCCGTCGACGGAATATTCCGTCAGTCCACCGTTAGGACTAACGGTCAAACAGGTCAACCGTCAGTCAGCGGGTCAAAGAAGAGTCAGCTCAATCAATTGTCTTAGTCAGAGCTTAGTCGGCTGATTCGCTGGCTCGGATCGGCTCTTCGAACTCGTTTTGGATCGGTCATCGCCGGTACTGAGTCAACTCGTTGGAATGGAAAACCGGCCGAGTTTCGGCTATTTACAGGGCATTTCCGGCCAATTTTTCAGGACATTCTTCCCCTGTGACAAGCCTAAGCACACATCTATTCGTTCACAGTTTCTTCACTCCATGTGCAGCAGTAAACAACATCACTCTTCCCCTGTAACTCCTACTACTGCAACAATCAAAATTATCCCCTGCAGCTCCATTCAAATCAACAACAATCATCATCTTCATACTCATCTCTTTGTTGATCTCAGAGTCATCACCACTTGCATCTTCAATTCCTCTGTTTTTCAAATCGAGCTCAAACCCACTTTGTAATTCAACCACACACCCATTAACCAAATCGCCACCAAATTCATGCTCTCGATCTGTAGCTCAACTGAACAACCACCAACAGCTGATTCTCAATTTATCAACAACACTGCTCAAATCTCGCTGTAATTTCATCCACATAACCAAACCTATCTCTGATTTCCTCACATTCAGAAGAAAACCCCCCATTTCCGTTAGTCGCCATTAAAACCCTAATCTCTTCATTATCATCTCAATCGCTAAGAGCTCGGCTTCGATTCATAACTCATCTGTTGCTTGAACTCCGACCAACAAAACCCATCACTGAATTTCATCTCAACTCCACCATAACATCACCAGAACCCCGATTATCAAATTCGTCCATCTCCATCAATTGATTGCTGAAAACCCTAACTGCTTCTCTATATCAGTTTCGATTTCTCACTCGAATTAGCAGCATCATTATTTCTCGACTATCTCTGTTCTTGATGTCCTCTCTCAATTTCGGATTTAATTCGCCTCTTTTGATCGCCACAGCAGCAGTCGTTGCTTATTTTCCTTTCTCAATTTCAGTAGCAGCGTAAACAATGATTGAGACGCAATATAATCAATCTAGGGTTTATAACTGAGTTTGGATTTAGACACCCAGCTATATAAAAACCACCTAGCTGGCGACCCCCCTTAACCTCATCTCGACTGTATTTAGCACTCCTCCAAATAGCTGCCCCTTAACCATTACCGGGCTCCAGATAGTGCTCGCCCTATGAAATGACAATTCTGCCCTTTTTGCTCAATTTTGGTAATTTCTTCTTCTTTTCCTCCGTGCGACTCCAGAGTACCTAATAACTCAAAAACACACGTAAAATACATAATTTACTAGAAAAATAGCAAAGAAAGCATAAACTCTATGGATAGTAAATACGGTGTATTCTACACCTATCAAATTCCCCCACACTTAGACTTTGCTAGTCCTCGAGCAAATCAAACTAAAACTTACAACTTCAAAGCGTTCTAGCGTCCCAAGCATCCAAAGATCTATGAGGACATAGAGTTTCTGCATGCTAGTAATAAGAAGTTAGAAATACCAAAGAACATATTCTCATTCTTAAATGTTGAGTGAGAAATAACCACACCATAATGAGAGAACGCGTGTTTGAGAAACGATCAATAAGCATTTCCCCTTGACTTCTGCCTCACCAAAAGGGTTTTATGATAATTGCACTCAAAAAGACTGCTTTTTTATGGGTCTCACATGTGTGCAGGTAGGAATGAAGAGAGAATTCCTACAACACGTTGAATGGTAGGAAGGATAACTTCCGAAATTTTGAAAAACCCACATCTTTTAACATTTTTTGAAAAACCATTTTTCTAATGATCTCTAAGAAAGGAAATCAACCACTTATATCAAGGATGAGATTACTTACTTACCTTCACATCCGATTGCCAATTATGATAACACCACTCTCACGGGATCCAAAAGAAACGTCTTCCTCTCCTCGTCTTCTTCTATGTGGTCTTCGGCTTCAACTATTGATGATAAACACTTGAACTTCATAAATCTTTGACAATTTGTAACCTTTTTCCTTAAAATCCTTGTCGCTTAAAACTTCCTTATAAATTTCCCTTCCCCACGGCTTATTCAAAACAAAACAATAATAGATATTTCTCTTGTCTCATATTTTTTTTCAATTTTTTTTCTTTTTTCTTTTTTTTTCAATTTTTTTTTTCTTAAAAACTAACAATTTTTAGTAAGGATAACAGATTACATAGTAGGCAAGCGAGCAACAAGCTGCGCCGCAAGCCCTTTTCTTTTTCATTTTTCATTTTTTTTTGAGACAAGAGAAACAAAATACAAATCAAAGTGAAAAATAAAACAAACCATGGCCGTGGAAAAGTAATTTACCGATTGATTCTTCACAACTTGTATCGTCTTGAAATCATAAACTTCAATAATTCTCACCTTTTACTTTTCTTCGCTTTTGTAAATAAGTCTTCATACTTGAATATAGAATTACCTCATTGTATTGTAAGTCTTCAACATGTATGTAAAAATCTGCTCATTGTATGTTGCTTTACTTAGATTTGAAATTTAGCTCTTTTCTTGTTCCATTGTTGCTTGCAAACCTTGAACCTTTTCAACTTTCCTTGTAGATTTTGATGTCGCTCCCTTGTTGTTGATTACGGTGTTTCTATGGACCCGTTGTTGTCGAGAGATAAAATGGTGCTAACTGCAAATCGAACTACAAGAAGGAGGCTTTCATCATAGACGTCACCCTCATGATTGACAAAAATTAGCACTCAAGAGATCAAAATAGTGCTGAAATTGGTGTGAAATTGGGTAGCTCACCATTCTACCCGGAATTAACATACGGTGACACACACTCAAAAGAAGCTCTTTAGTCAAGGAAGAATTTTGGTCGGTGCCTCACATGATATGAAAATGGGTAGTCTCCACTAATGATTGATCAGCAACTCTAATAATGCATTCTCCTCTGCTCCTAATTTGCATCACCGGCATGATTAAATCCATTATTTAACACTCTAACAAGCAAGAAATCGAACGTAGTTCCCTAACATTTCCAAGTTCAATTATGTTGGTCAGAATTCTCTATGTAAACATACCTAGAAGTATGCTAGTGACTCTAAAATCTCTAAAAGTTGAAAGTTTTATGTAATTATTTTTTTTATGCAAAAATATATGCTTAACCACTCCCCCACACTTAAACCTTACATTGTCCTCAATGTAATTGAATCGTCCAAGTAAAGTCAAGGTGGGAAATCTTAATATGATATGAAACAAGAAAAATAAACAAACAAAACAAAAAGCAAATAAAAACAAAAGGATAAGAGATACAAAACCGGTGGGTTGCCTCCCACTTAGCGCTTGTTTTAAAGTCGACGGCCCGACTTAGCTCTTGCTTCACATTACTCCTCTAGAGGGAGCAAATCTTCAAATGGAAGTTCATCCACATTCACATAGGCGATGTTTTCATAGTATGGCTTCAATCTATGGCCGTTGACTTTGGAAACCGAGTTGTCTCTAAGACTAGTAATTTCAACTGCACCATAAGAAAAAACATTAGTAACAACATATGGTCCAATCCAACGGGACCTTAATTTTCCAGGAAATAGTTTAAGGCGAGAATGAAATAAAAGGACTTTTTGCCCCACAACAAAACTTTTCCGAGAAATTATCTTGTCATGAAAAAGCTTGGTATTTTCCTTGTAAATCCGGGAACTCTCATAAGCATCATTACGTATCTCCTCTAGCTTATTTAGTTGTAACTTTCTTTGTTTCCCCGCTTCATCATACTCCATGTTGCATTTCTTTATCGCCCAATAAGCCTTATGTTCAAGTTCAACCGGAAGATGACAAGCTTTGCCATAAACCAACCGATATGGAGACATACCAATCGGTGTCTTGTACGTCGTTCTATACGCCCAAAGTGCATCATTGAGCTTAAAGCTCCAATCTTTCCTTATGGTATTCACCGTTTTCTCAAGAATGGACTTGATCTCACGGTTTGAGATTTCCGCTTGTCCACTAGTTTGTGGATGGTAAGGCGTACCAATCTTGTGTGTTATGTTGTACTTCTTGAGGAGAGCGTGAAAAGACTTCTTGAAATGCGATCCCCCATCGCTTATTACCACTCTTGGTATGCCGTGCCTAGTGAATATGTTTTCTCTTACAAAATCACAAACAACTTGAGAATCATTAGTTTTGGTGGCTCTAGCCTCCACCCATTTCGAAACATAATCTACGGCAAGAAGTATATAAAAATTTCCATTCGAATTGACAAAAGGGCCCATAAAATCGATACCCCACACATGAAAAATATCTACGGCGAGAATTGGTGTGAGTGGCATTTGATTTCGAGCACCTAGATTGCCCGTTCTTTGACATCTATCACACGATTTACAAAAAACATATGAATCTTCAAACAAGGTGGGCCAATAAAATCCACTTTCAAGAACTTTGAGAGCGGTACATTTAGAACCAAAATGGCCACCACAAGCAAAAGTATGACAAAAGGAGAGAATAGATTGAAATTCGGAGTTAGGTACGCACCTTCGTATTATTTGATCAACGCCATATTTCCATAAGTATGGTTCATCCTACACATATTGCTTCGCTATCTTCTTAAGTTTCATCTTTTGGAAGTTGGACATTGTACTAGGTACCTTCCTTGTCACCAAGTAGTTCACTATATCCGCATACCAAGGTGTTGATTCTTCCAAGGAGAAAAGTTGTTCGTCCGGAAAGCGGTCTTGTAATGGAAGTTCTTCGTGAGACATAACAAGTCTACTAAGATGATCCGCAACGGTATTCACCACACCTTTCTTATCTCGAATTTCTATGTCAAACTCTTGTAGTAATAGGATCCACCGGATTAGTCTTGGCTTAGCTTCTTTCTTCTTTAGTAAGTATCTAAGTGCCGCATGATCGGAATACACAATGACCTTTGTATCCACCAAGTATGATCGAAATTTTTCCAATGCAAACACTATAGCCAATAACTCCTTTTCCGTGGTAGAATAGTTGATTTGTGCATCATTGAGGGTCCTAGATGCATAATAGATAACATGGGACAACTTGTCCACTCTTTGACCCAAAACGGCTCCAATCGCATAATCACTAGCATCACACATTAGTTCAAATGGAAGATTCCAATCCGGTGACTTGATAATCGGCGCACTTGTCAACATTGCCTTCAATTTGTCAAAAGCATCCTTGCAGTCCTTGTTGAAGTCAAAAGGTACCTCCTTTTGTAGTAACTTGCACATCGGCATGGAGATTTTGGAAAAATCCTTGATAAACCGCCTATAGAAACCTGCATGGCCAGGAAAAGAATGAACCTCCCTCACCGAAGTGGGATATTGTAAGTTTCTTATTAAATCTATCTTTGACTTGTCCACTTCGAGCCCTTGAGAGGACACAATGTGACCAAGTACTATGCCATGGTTTACCATAAAATGACATTTATCCCAATTAAGGACAAGGTTTGTGTCTATGCATCGTTTAAGAACTAGTTCAAGGTTGTCTAAACAACTATCAAAAGAATTGCCATAAACACTAAAGTCGTCCATAAATACCTCGATAATGCGCTCCACGTAATCCGAGAATATACTTACCATGCATCTTTGGAAAGTAGCCGGTGCATTGCAAAGACCAAACGGCATCCGTCTATACGCAAACGTTCCAAACGGACAAGTGAAAGTTGTCTTCTCTTGGTCCTCCGGTGCAATCACAATTTGGTTGTATCTCGAATAACCGTCCAAGAAACAATAATACAAATGCCCCGCTAACCGCTCCAACATTTGATCAATGAAAGGTAAAGGAAAGTGATCCATTCGGGTTATGGAATTAAGCTTTCTATAGTCAATGCACACTCTCCAACCGGTTTGAACTCTTGTAGGAACAAGTTCATCGTCTTGATTTCGAACAACCGTAACACCGGACTTCTTTAGCACCACTTGTACCGGACTAACCCACTTGCTATCGGAGATTGGGTAAATTACCCCCGCACTTAGCAATTTGAGTATCTCTTTCTTCACAAGCTCCATCATGGGAGGATTAAGCCTACGTTGAGCATCACGTACCGGCTTCACATTCTCTTCCATTAGAATCCTATGCATGCACATGGATGGACTAATGCCTTTTATGTCCGCAATTGTCCAACCAATAGTCGTTTTGTGCTCTTTCAAGACTCTAAGCAAACGGTCTTCTTGTACCGGTGTGAGGTTCTTTGCAATAATCACCGGAAGCTCATCTCCATCTCCCAAAAACACATACTTCAAATGGTCCGGAAGTGGCTTCAATTCTAGTTTAGGTGCCTTTACAATAGATGGTACAAGTAATTCGTCATTCATGGGTAAAGATATATGAAACATTACTCTTAGCTTCTTGTAATGCCGTCAAAGTACCACACGTCTCCACCAATTCCGTGGAAATTTCAACATCCAAGTTAGGCAAGCCGTGGACGTCCAATTCAATGCTCTTTTGCAACACCACATCAATTTCGTCCTCTTGATTCAATTCCACCATTTGTTGCGCTAATGAACCAACCACATCAATGGAGTAAGCGGAATGCACATCACTTGGGTAGCGCATGGCTTCGAATATGTTGAAGTGTATTACTTCCTTGTCGAACTCCATAGTGAGTGTACCCTTATCAACATCAATCTTTATCTTGGCGGTCTTCATAAATGGCCTCCCAAGAAGTAGATAAGTAGATGACCGATTCTCATTGTTGTCCATATCCACCACAAAGAAATCCACCGGAAAAATTAACTCATTCACTTGCACTAGAACGTCTTCTATAAGTCCCTTTGGATAAATGTTAGACTTGTTTGCTAATTGGATAATAACTCTTGTCTCTTTCAACGGTCCAAGATTCAAGGAGTCATATATATCGGCCAACATCACACTAATGGAAGCTCCCAAATCAAGTAAAGCATGTTCAAACCTTTTCTTACCAATAGTAATTGGCACCGTGAAACCACCGGGATCCGTGCACTTTGTAGGCATCTTCTTCAAAAAAATAGCCGACACACTCTCGCCAACTTTAGTAATTTCATTATCAAGCAACCTATCCTTCTTTGTGCATAATTCCTTCATGAACTTAGCATACCTTGGCATTGTCTTGATGGCCTCGATGAAGGGGATGTTGATTTCTATCTTCTTGAAGATATCCATGAGTGCCTTATCTTGAGCTTCCTTCTTGGACTTAGCAAAACGACTAGGAAAAGGAGGTGGAGTAGTAAAAGTAGGAACCGGTTCCTTGGATTGGGCGGTTGGTGTTGAATTCTCCTTTGGTACGGCTTCCTCCTTGTCTTTGACTACCTCTTCACTAGCTTCTTCATGATGAATTGGACTCTCTACTTGTCTTCCACTTCTTAAAGTAACCGCATTAACAATTTCTCTTGGGTTCACAAATGGTTGTGAATGAAGCTTTGTGGACGTTTGAGCTTTCATCAAGTTCATATCGGTAGCCAATTGACCCATTTGAGTTTGTAAATCCTTGATTGCCGAACCGGTCCTTTGTTCCAAAGCTTTGATTTCTGAATCGGTCTTTTGTTGGTTTTGTTGTAACATAGAAGTGAGACCTTGCATGCTTTGCATTATTACATTCAACTTGTCATCATTCGAAGAATCTTGCTCCTTGACTTGTTGTGGTTGGAATTGTTGTTGTTGAGGTTGGAAACGTGATTTTTGGAATCCACCTTGTTGCGCATATGGATTAGGAGCCGCCGCTTGCTTGTTTGCATAGCTAAAGTTGGGATGATCCTTCCAACCGGGATTGTAAGTATTTGAGTATGGATCGTACCTTGGCCTTTGATTTGGATATAAAGCATTTACTTGTTCGGTTTCATCATCCGAAATAATTACCGCGGCCAACCGTTGCACTACCCTCTCTATGTTGTTTAACTGTTGATCGGATTGTGGAGATGAGTCACTAACTTCATGCACCAACTTAACCATTGAATCACCTCTTGCATAGAATTGTTGCGAGTTTTCCGCCATACTTTCAATCAACTCGGTAGCTTCGGCCACCGTCTTGTTCACTAGTGCACCACCACCGGCGGCGTCAAGAAGATATCTATCACTTGTTTGGAGACCTTCATAGAAGTATTGGATTATCATGGCCTCACTAAATTGATGGTGCGGACAACTTGCCACCAATCTCTTGTACCGATCCCAACATTCATATAATGACTCTCCCACATGTTGTTTCATCCCACAAATCTCCTTGCAAATTTGAGTAGCTTTTGATGCGGGAAAATATCTCTCAAGGAAAATTTTCTTCATCCCATTCCATGTTGTGATACTTCCGGAAGGCAAATAGTACAACCATTCCTTAGCATTGCCCGCCAAAGAGAACGGAAAAGCTTTCAACTTTGCTCCATCCGCATTAATATCCCGTGGAAGCATGGCCATGACTATGGCATTAAAGTCCATAAGATGTTTGTTTGGGTCTTCATTCACCATGCCATGAAACTTTGGTAATTCTCTAATCAACCCCGACTTGATCTTGAAAGTTGAGTTAGTTTGGATAC
Organism: Papaver bracteatum; assembly: GCA_023529315.1. Taxonomy (NCBI): domain Eukaryota; kingdom Viridiplantae; phylum Streptophyta; class Magnoliopsida; order Ranunculales; family Papaveraceae; genus Papaver; species Papaver bracteatum. The sequence goes on along the minus strand of JAJJWX010004079.1, from coordinate 130,744 downwards.
ACCATTGTTGTGTATAGAGCTTGTAAGAAGCTAGGTCCTTGAGTGTACGATCACCCATTGCTTCTTATTCTATGTCCGAATCTGCGAACTCACTTGATGTAGAACGAGGAAGCGGAGTGTTAACCGCTCGAATGAAATCCTTTATTGAGTGCCGGATCGAAGACGTATTGGACTCTCAGGGTACCACGAGTATCAATAAATAAAGGAGAAAAGAATTATAAAATGTTACGATGATAGAAGACACGGAAGAAATATGAAGTTTTGTGGAGTAATTGTGCGAGCGAGTTGCGATACTTCGTAACTCATGAACAACTGATAAATTTTACTATAAATAGGAGTTCAAATGTAAAATTCGGGAGGTTCTTTTTTTAGTGAGTGTTATAAAATATTTGAAAGAGAATAGAAAGTTGTAACTATTCTAATTCCATTTAGATACTTCTTTCTGATCAATTGAGAACATTAATAAGAAAATTGTTATTCATCATCAAGAACTTCTTGAGTTTTTACTAATTCTATTGAGGGTGTGTAGTTGTAGGTTATTCTTTAGTTTGAAAGAATTCCTGTACCACTTAAAAATGACAAGAAGAAGAAACACATCGAACCATTAACTCATCAAATATAACAGAGAACCTAGAGAAGAAGGAGTAATCGAATAAATCAAGCTCAACAATTCTTGAAAGAGAAAGGGAGATGCTAGAAACATTGAGACAAGGAATCCAAAAAGAACGAATGATCGAAGTTGTTAGAATAGAAAGAGAAGGACAAAATTCACCAATAATCAATAATGAAAATGATATGCAAGAACAAACGCAGAATCAAGATGATAGAAATCAAGAAAATCGTTTCATTTTAATACCAAACCGCAACAAAATATGGAGAATTTACGAACAAGACCAAATCATAAAGAAAACAATCAGAATCGAGAGGAAGAACAACAACTTATGGAAGAAACAAAACAACAAGCAATACATCAAAATAATCACTTTAGAATGGAGTAAGAAGACATGAAGAAGTTCGTAACAAACAAAATGTTGAATATGAAAAAATTAAGAGAAGAATTGTAAATCAACAAACAGAAGTGGAAAGGAATGAACCAAATTCTCGAATCAGAGTACAAGTAAATCAAGAAGAAATAAGTCACAGAAGAAGGAGAAATGAAGAAGAAGAAATTCGATATTCGCATGAGAAGAATGAGAAGAATAGAAAGGGAAGAACAAGAATTCCAAGATGCTTTACAACCAACAATTATGATAATTTAGAAAGAAGATATTTGCAGAATTATGCGAATGAAAACATTAATGAAGAATATGATAGAATGCGAAGGATCGCAGGAGGAAGTGCAAGAATGTAGAAGAAGAGAAGCCGCATTAAAAAGACCAATGGATGAGAATTCTGAGGCAAATGCACGAATTTTTCGAGAATTAGCAGAAATGAGAGGATGATAAACAATAGAAGAGGAGGAGATAGGAGGCAATTAGATGAAGCAATAGAAGAAGTTAACTCCATTTGCTAGAGAAGTGCCTGAGATGGGAGGAATTCCACCAAAATGTAACTTGCCCACACTTACCGGTATTTTTGATGGGACTTCATGTGCTATTCAAGACATTAAAGCATACATAAGATGCATGTTACAATGGGAGAATCATGATGCTGTGTTATGCAAGTACTTCGCATCAAGTTTAACAGGGAAGCTCTAAAGTGGTTCAAGGACTCCCTAAGAACACTATTACGTTATTTAATCATTTGCAAGCGTTTTTCTTGAGCATATATCACAAATCACTCTTCACGGCTTGGTATTGAAGATGTATTTGGTTTAAAACAAAGAGTGGGTGAAAGTTTGAAGCATTTGGTAAGACGATGGAAGACTATGTGCGTGATATATGGCGTGTAGATGAGAGATACTTGATTCGTCCTTCATAAATGCGATGTTAAAGAATCGAACAATTATATGTTCAAATCTTCAGGAAGAATTCCATAATGATGACAGAATTACGAGAATTGCAAGAAGAATACATTACACTAGAAGAAAATCAAAACAATATGGAGTCATATCAAGAACAAATACTAACAATCAAGAGGGAGGAGCAAATTTACTTCCCAAAATAATCAATGTAGAAGAGTGTGTACTTCAAACATCCTCACAAACTTCTTCAGCAAATTTCAGAAGAGAAGAAAATCAATGATAGCCAGCCAAAGATGGTAGCAATGGGAAGTAGAGATCAAGAAGAATATGATAGAGAGAAGAATTTCTATAATCGGATAGGAAATAACCAAATTCCAAGATTAGATCAACAACAAGAAAATTATGGTGGACAAAGGCAAAATTATTTTGGACAAGGAAACCAGAAGAATTATAACAACGTGTCGATCATCCATTGCTTCTTCTATGTCAATAAAGTAAGGAAATAAACAAGGAATAGAGAAGAAACTTACCATGCCGCCTAAAGCATATAATGAAGCAGGAGAGACGAATCTTGAAATTCCTTTGAGGGAATTATTATCAATAACGAGGAACTTTACAAGCCTTCGCAATAAGTTTGCGAGCATTCGCTGTCCTAACTCACTTGATGTAGAAAGAAGTGGAACCTGTGAATTCAAATGAGGATCTCATTTGAAATTAAAGCGGATCAACCGCTTATTATTTCCTCAAGCATAATCAAAATCGTGCATGAGAAGATCATCTAAATGAAATCCTTTAGTTGAGTTAACATCATAAAGAGGAAGATGAAGACGGATCCTGATCATCCCAAACATAATTGGTAAAGAGCTTCACACGGAGAGAAGACTTATTATCATAACCTTCAATCTCGTATTGGACTCAAAGGATAATATTTATAAGAATTCCTTTTTAAGCATTCACCAAAGATATAGTACCTAAAACAAGATTCACAAAACTAAGTTAGATGGAGTAATTGTGCGAGCATGAGTATAGAATCTAACAAAGCAAGAATAAAAAATTCGGCAAAAATAAAATATTTGAGGAAAAAACAACTAAAATCGTTTAGATTGCTGTGATCAATTGAGAACATTAATAAGAAAATTGTTATTAATCATCAAAACTTTGAGTTTTTACTAATTCTATCGTGTCGTAACCACAACAAATTAATTAATATTTTACTACCTAATTAACAAGTAATATATGGCATTCAAGATCGTTCCCACGAGGAGCAAAAGATTATTAGTTGTAAAATTTTCACAAAAGGGGGGTATTGGTTCAAGATTTTAAAAGCAAAAGAAATAAACAAAGCAATTAAAAGTGTAAGTTGAATTCAATAAGAGAGAATAGATCAAGGAATCCTTCTTCGCTGCAAAACAATGATTAAAGTTATGTTCTTTCCCACTTTTTATTAGTCACAAATTATCACCAACCGTAGGTATAGCAGCTAGATCAGTGATAACCCCTAAATCCCTTGTATCACTGGACACGGAAGTTCTCGACTACAAGATTCTATTTACCAAACCACCTAGTAGTAGATCACTCAAGATGTAATTTAGTTAAACGCATTAAGATTTATGAATTTATTAGGTTGATATTAGTAGTTAGACTCTTAGATCGAGGTCCACTTGCTAACGTTGTTTTCACACACAATTGCTCCACGGAATCCCTCCGCAAGGTCTTGTGTTTTCTACTTATGTAAATAGTCAAGAAATGATTACTTATTCCCTAACTTTCACTAGCTTTAGATCAATCAACAAATCAATTTAGTTGGACACCCAAACGACCTATCAATCAAGCATAAACACTAATATTAGCAAAAACAAACGATAATCATATGAAAAACTTCAAAGTAGAATTGAAACAAAACTCAAACCATATATTAAGAACTAGGAATTCATCCTCAATCAATAAGAAAATTATCTACTCATAATTTGGAGTTCACACAATAATAATAATAATTAAGGAAGAAAGAAAAACTTATTGAAAAGATGATGGTTGCTCCTTCCTCCAATCCTTGTGCACTTTAACTGCTTCTCCAAAGTAGATGTGTGTGTAAAAGTTGTAGAGAACTCCTTTATTTATAGGCTTCAATACTCTCCATATCTTTGTAGGAAAAGATTTCACATTCCATAAGAACACCACTTTCCCAATTTGAGCCATATTCCAATTTCAAGTCCAATTCTCCAAAACTTCCAAGTTTTCATCCAATTCCCAATTCTAAGTCTTCACACCCATGAGAGAAGTCCACACAAAATTTTGCATTTTGGTCACCGGAAAACTGGGTGTTTGGCCGAAAGTTGGCCGGAATTCGTCACCATCGGCCACCTGAAAATCCTCTCCCGTCGACGGAATATTCCGTCAGTCCACCGTTAGGACTAACGGTCAAACAGGTTAACCATCAGTCAATGGGTCAAAGAAGAGTCAGCTCAATCAGCTGTCCTAGTCAGAGCTTAGTCGACTGATTTGCTGGCTCAGATCGGCTCTTCGAACTCGTTCTGGATCGGTCATCGGAATCGTCTGGATCGGTCATCGCCGGTACTGAGTCAACTCGCCGGAATGGAAAACCGGCCGAGTTTCGGCTATTTACAGGGCATTTCCGGCCAATTTTTCAGGCCATTCTTCCCCTGTGACAAGCCTAAGCATACATCTATTCGTTCACAGTTTCTTCACTCCATGTGCAACAGTAAACAACAACACTCTTCCCCTGTAACTCCTACTACTGCAACAATCAAAATCATCCCCTGCAGCTCCATTCAAATCAACAACAATCATCATCTTCATACTCATCTCTCTGTTGAACTCAGAGTCATCACCACTTGCAGCTTCAATTCCTCTGGTTTTCAAATCGAGCTCAAACCCACTTTGTAATTCAACCACACTCTCATTAACCAAATCGCCACCAAATTCATGCTCTCGATCTGTAACTCAACTGAACAACCACCAACAACTGCTTCTCAATTTATCAACATCACTGCTCAAATTTCGCTGTAATTTCATCCACATAACCAAACCTATCTCTGATTTCCTCACATTCAGAAGCAAACCCCCCATTTCCGTTAGTCGCCATTAAAACCCTAATCTCTTCATTATCATCTCAATCGCTAAGAGCTCAGCTTCGATTCATCACTCATTTGTTGCTTGAACTCTGACCGACAAAACCCATCACTAAATTTTATCTCAACTCCACCATAACATCACCAGAACCCCGATTATCAAATTCGTCCATCTCCATCGATTGATTGCTGAAAACCCTAACTGCTTCTCTATATCAGTTTCGATTTCTCACTCGAATTAGCAGCATCATTATTTCTCGACTATCTCTGTTCTTGATGTCCTCTCTCAATTTCGGATTTAATCCGCCTCTTTTGATCGCCACAGCAGCAGTCGCTGCTTATTTTCCTTTCTCAATTTCAGTAGCAGTGCAAACAATGATTGAGACACAATATAATCAATCTAGGGTTTATAACTGAGTTTGGATTTAGACACCCAGCTGTATAAAACCACCCAACTGGCGACCCCCCTTAACCTCAACTCGACTTTATTTAGCACTCCTCCAAATAGCTTCCCCTTAACCATTACCGGGCTCCAGATAGTGCTCGCCCTATGAAATGACAATTCTGCCCTTTTTGCTCAATTTTGGTAATTTCTTCTTCTTTTCCTCCGTGCGACTCCAGAGTACCTAATAACTCAAAAACACACGCAAAATACATAATTTACTAGAAAAATATCAAAGAAAGCATAAACTCTATGGATAGTAAATACGGTGTATTTTACATTTACCTCTGTATCCATCTTCTTAATCTTTTCATTGTGATTGTGGTTAGTCAGATTACGAGTATTGTGGTTTGTTCAACTTTCTAAGTAGAGCTTAATTTACATATATATTAATTTGGATTCACATCAGGGTACCTCCTCCAATAACTATTTTGGATTCGGTCATAGATTTGTCACAGGTAGCTGGAGTTGGAAATATAGGTTTTGTAGGTAGACCTCTTGTAAACCTTCACGAGGCTATAACTCGTCCACTAGGGACACTTAGGGGTTTAAAGGATTGTTATTTATGATAAAGGTGACCGTAGCCTCGACGAGACGGGGTTTTATGTATGTTTTAGAATTATTTTGTTTGATTTGATCGAGGACTAGCAAAGTCTAAGTGTGGGGGAATTTGATAGGTGTCATAAACACCTTCATTATATCTATAGTTTATGCTTTCTTTGTTATGTTTTCTTGCGAATTATGTATTATTACATTTGTTTTAAGTTTTATAGGTGTTTTGGAGTAATCGGAGCAAAATAAGAAGAAAGTACTCATTTGAAGCAAAAAGGGCTGGTGATACTCGGAGCATAGCCGTGGATAAGGGACAACCAGCTAAAATCCAAGAAGAAATGCTAACAACAGACATTCAGTTACTCAGGGCACCTCTATTGTGTGGTTCTTCTTTCAGTGGGGGGGTGTTAATCTACTTACTAGTAGTATTAGGTCGAGAGAATGAAACCAGGTCTCCATTTTAGACCAATTTTCATTACAGTGTGTAGAAGCTGAGGTTTAACAGAAATGGAGGAAATCAGTGGCGAAGAATGGTGCCATGTATACTGAAGATGGAGAAATTTAATTTCTCTAATGAATTACAGAGTTTGGATTGGTTCGATTTCAAGAGAAGATGAAAATGGAGTGTAGGGTTTTTGAAAATGAAATCGTGGTTATTGTCGATGGTTACATGGTGGTGATTGATTGAGATGGAATTTGAGATCTCAGTAGAGGGGTTAGCTACCAGAAATTGCAGATGAGGAGAATAAAAAATGCTGGATTTAGTGGTTCATGAAGTTAAAGATGCAGTTAGGGTTTGAGAGTGAATCTGATGATTATGAAGGGTTTAGAAGAAGAATTCAAAGATAAGGAAAGCTGGGTTTGAGATGAATTTGTATTTGGCAGACTGATGACTCAAAAATGGAACTGTGTATATGGGGATTGCAGATTCAGGGTGATGGATTGCAGGACCTGAGATAGAATGAGTTGATGTGGTAAAGTTAATGGGTTTGATTTGGCACTGTTGGTGCTGTTGGTCTTAGATTTCAGTATGGGTTGATGTTGAGAGAAGAAATGTGGATGATGCTGATGTTCATGGGAGGAGGTACTGAGGTTGCAGTTACATGGGTTGATTGCATGTGACTTACACAGGGAAGGGTGGAGAAGCAGGTTGTGTGTGAGCTGGCTGTGACCTAGATGAAGTTGGTCTTTGTGTGAGCAGAGAAGCAAAAATAAAATATGTTGGTAGCTGGTATTGGTACTTAGGCTGGTATGGCAATGGTGCTGATGTTTGCAAGGTCAAGAAGATGAAATTGCGTAGGAACGGATTACAAGATGCAGGGAGGTGATTGATGCAATAGCAGGTATAGCAGCCAATAAGTGATTGCTGGTCAAGATGCAGGTGCCATATCTGAGTGTATGCACAGGTGGTTTGTGCTGTCTCAACAGGAGATGGGGACTCAAATCAAGATATGGTGATGTTAGAATGGAGCTACTGGTGCAGAGATAATTGTGGTGGTACTTAAGTTGAAGAGAAGCAATGGTGCTGTATGTGGAGGAGAAATAAGGGTTTTGGTTCAAATCTGAATTGGTGTTACTGAAGTCAGGAAGATGGCAGAGAAGATGAGGAGTTGTTTCCGTGGATAGATGAGTGCTGGAACGAATTGCAGTTGGAGAAGTTTCCGCCAAGGGATTGGGTAGCTGATGGCTTTGAAGCATTGGCTGCAATGGATCAGCTGGGAGTGAATTCCATGTGGAGTTGAAACTAAAACAGATGGTGCTTCAGCTGGTGAACTGGAATAGCAACTGCAGATGGAATTTGAGCTAATGCCGAGAACTAGTGTTGTTGCCGTGGAATGTGTGCAGGTTCAGTTGGTTGAATTGGATATAAAGCAACCTTATTGCATCTATTGCAGTGGTGGTTGTGGTTGTGACTGTGACTCGTCGGTGCTTAGAGGGCTAAGGGAAGAATGAATGCTTGAAAGTGTTGGTCTGGTGCCATTGTGGCTTGATTTGCAGGTAGCAAAATGAGAGTTGGACAAAATTAGTGGTGGTTGCACTGGTTTGCGGGTGGAGATGTAGGTGCATTTCAGATGGTGATGTTGTTATTTACATTGTGAATTAGCTAGCAGGGAACTTAAGTATGGATGTGGGTCTAGAGAAGTGCTGTGATAAGTAAATGAATGATGCAGGCAGCTGAGATTATAGGGTTGGAGTTCTGTGTTTGTACTCATTTGCAGTTTACGGAGATTATGGAGTTGTAAGTGGTGACTGTGGTTTGAATATGTAGCTGCTAGTCATGTTTATAGGAAGAAGTTGTAATTGAAGTTGCATTGATAAGTAACTGCATGAAGGTTCGGTATGTTACCATGGATGAGATTATATAATAATGCTGGTGGAGTTTGCTTGCTTTTGAACCTGAGAAAGATGCACAAGGGTACGTAACTGTGAACTAATGCCGCAGTTTGCTGGTGATTGCAATCGAATGATAGAGATGGTAAGGAAGGCATGTTGAATTCATGGCATTGGCGAATAGCATGGCCTGAAGTGGAGTTTGCAGATTACGGAAGTGATGGTAGTGGTATGACGCAGAGCTGCAGTGTTGCAGTTAAGCTACATTTTTTGCCAATGGGAGTTGTGGTTGTGCAGGGTCATTATGGCGCATCATTAGATATGGCCTGTGCAATGGCCTTGGCCAGAATTAACTCAGACCAGTCAGATGCTGACTCTCAATTATCTACCTGGCTGACTCTCTGAATCAACTTGACTCGGTGTTGACTCAGTTGACTTTCCGAGTTGACTCAGTTGACCCGAGCTGGATCATTTGACCGGTGGCCGGTGTGACTTTTATGGTCTCCTGATATACTTTCCCGGCCAACTTCTGACCGGCGATACCATTTTTCCGGCGACAGTTTTTGGACAAAATTTTCACACGGGTATTTTCCACACATGGGCTTTGTGGACCACTTGGAGATGGGTTTTGAGAAGAGAGTATCCTTTTGGAATTGGAGAAGCATATAAATAGAAAATCTTTCTCTAAACCTATAGATATCTCCATGAGGGAGACTTCTACTTTCTTTCTAGGATTTGTATGATAGTTTTATTCTCCAACTTCTATGATGATTTCCAAAAACACAATTAACTAAGTTTTTATTATTGGTTAAAAATGTAGTTGGATTTTGAAAACAAGTTATTGATTTTATGAATTATTTTTCTCTCAATATTATTGTTCGATTTCTACTGCATATAATAATTGCATGATTGACATATTACAATATGATTGAATGTTTGTTTGGTTGAGTGTAGAATTGATTGAACATACATCCATATCTATAACTATTTTAGGGTTTCATCGATCCATAACCTTGAATACGAGTAGCATGATATGATTACGGTTTGTAGTGATACACTCTTGTAATCGTATGTAGAAATTGACCTTTGTTCGAAATGTCATGCGCAATGTATGATAGTTGCATTAATTAGAATATTTCTAAAACTTAATGCTCCTAGGAATTGAACTTAATTAGCACAAGGCGTTAGGTTATTCTATAGGTAGAATTCACATACACAGCTCTAATGTGTGTGTTGATAACTTAGGAAATTTACGGAAAATTCTTACAATAAGGTATTCTAGGGCTTTTGATGATAGCGAGATTAAATACGAATTCTATTCATATATTTAAAAACTTGTTTACAATTGAAGATGAAATCTGTAACCAATATTCTCACTACCTTGATTTGCGTGCTTTATTTATTTGTTTGCTTTTAATTTATTTTTACTTTATAAAAATCATAAAATACCCCCCTTGCTTTACATAAGAAACCGAAACATATTGACAACCTAGTCCTCTCTGTGGGAACTATCCTTTCTTGCCCTTGCTTCATTATATATTTTGAGTAGTAAGAAAGTGTAATTTATTTTTGACGCCTACGACATCGATCAAATTTTGGCGCCGTTGCCGGGGAGGCAGCGGTTGTCACTTGTTTTTGGTTTCTTATTTTTTTTGTTTTTAGTTTTGTTTTAGTTTTTCTTATTCTTTGGTTCTTAACCTTGTTTTGAGAACTCTTATTTAAGATAACATTCTATGGACAGAGCATATTGGAATAATGGGTACGGTTATCAACCTCAACAACATTATGACAACTATCACCCTTATGGGGAGTACAATCAAAACCAATCCTTTAATTATGGTCAATACTCCACGTACCCTTTTAGCAGTTCTCATACATTCCAACCTTCTTAGGGTGGTTATGTAAGTGAGCAACCACAAAGAGGGGATGATACTTGTACTCCGATTCATATTTCCTCTAGTTTGGTAGATGGGATGCAACAATTTATGGTCAGCATGGAGTCAGTTTGTAGACAACTAAGCGTGGAACCAATTTCATCGACCAAGTCTGCTCATAGTATGGTTGGCCCAATTTGTGATCGTAGTTATGATCATTCACCCATTCAAAGGGAAGATAGTTGGTCTAGCAATACTGAAGTAAGCAATTCTACTTTTTCCTTGTCGAACGAGTTTTTCCAACAAATGGAACACTATTTTCAAAATTTGGATGGCTCACTCCAAGAGCTTCAAAAATGTGCTTCCAATTTAAGACAAGGCATTGAAGAATACAAAGAGGACATGCAAAATTTTGCGAAAGACCAATCTTTGGGAAGTGGTATCCAATCTTATGTTAACTCTGATAGTGATGATGACTATGAAGATACATCTCTTGAACCAGTTTATGGTGACATCCCCGAAGAGTGTACAATGAAGTCTTTTTTTGCGATCAAGGTGAAGTTGAAAAGGAATATGATGACACTAGTGTATCTTACTCAAGCATTGATCTTTATAACGATCAATAACCTATTCAAAAGGTAGAGCTTGAGGATGATGCAATGAGTGTTCTAAAAAAGTTCCTTATGGTGAGACTTGAATCCGCAGTGGAGTATGTGCCTTATAATGAAGAGGAGTATATTGAGAATGTGACCGTTATGACCAATATTGTGGAAGACCCAATTGAGCTTGCAAAGGATCGTAATGAAGATGTTGATGTTGATGTTGAGACTTTGGTTAAGGAAGAAACGGACGAAGAATAGTTGCAAGGTTTGATAGAGGACCATGATATACCAAAAGTGAATAATTCACTTGAGTTTTTCAAGGATGAAGAGGATTCCATAATACAAGAGATTGTGCAAGGTTTGTCAAACCCTTTGCATATTGATTCTTCTCCTTTACCTCTTATTGGTTTGAATGTATGTGCTTCGAGAATATTGTTGAATGACTTTGTTTCTCGATATCCTCCATTAGAGATGCTTGATTCTCATACTATGCAGGTTTGTGAACAAGAAACCGTGGAAGTACCCGACTTCTATATTCTTTATGCACTTCCAAGTGTGGACAAGAATAAGTGTGGGGAAAATTTTATCGGTTAATAGCTTTATTTCTGTTTTATATTACTAATATTTGTGCGAATCTAGTGTTTGCAAAACAAGTGTTATGGATGGATCCCCAACTTTTCCGATTATTGGTGTATGGAGAATTCATCTTGCAAGTCGGGCTGACGACTTTAAACCAAGCGCTAAATGGGAGGCAACCCACTGGTTTTGTGTATCTATCTCTATCTTTTTATTTTTATAAGTCTTTTATCTTTATTTTCTTATTTTGGATATTTGCATATCAAAACTCCAACTTTTAGAGATTTGTGAACAATTTAGAATAAACACTAGCCTTTCAAAGTAGATGGAATTTTTTTCTTAACGATGAGGTATATATATTGGCTGAGTTGGGATTAGATGCCAACTAAATAGCTTGTTTAGTGTTTATCCTCTATTGTTCCGAAATAGCTATGAGTTGGAGTAATGAGTTTTTATTATTCATTTTATTTTCATATTGTGTATATATATCATGTTATGAATTTCCCATCTTGAACCTTACTTTGAATGACTAATTTTACATTGAGGACAATGTAAAGTTTAAGTGTGGGGGAGTGTTCTCATATAGAGTTTTTAGCCTTGTTATTTTTTTCCCTTGTGTTCATATAAAAAAAAATATATAAAAAAAATTAGAAAAATAGAAAAAAAGGAAAAAAATTTGCTTTATGAACTCCGAAACCTAGAAACATGTGCCTTTAGGTTGACACTACCAATATAAGTGGATGGAACCATTATGGTTACATGAGTTGAGGAACCCATTAACTAAAAGGACGTACATAGCTCAGAAATTACAAATTATATGATAGTTGTTACCATATCTCGGAATATCATCATATCATGTTCTATTTTTATTTTTCCATATTTATCTATTGTTATCTAAGTGATTTGGTGGGTCACTAAACATCGAATTGTTATTACTGCTAGGATGAAATAGAGTGATTGAGTTGCTAAAAAAAAAGAAAAAAAAAAAAGACCGGCCAATTAGACCAATCGGAATAAAAATGACACTTGGATAACAATATGTGTGTGTTCTCCCTATCTCCGTCGCCTAAACAAGCGTGGAATATAGGATCCAAGGGAATTACCATGTAATATGCTGACAAGAAGCATGCGCTTGGATCCAAAAAATCTAATTATGATGCCTAAAAAAAAAGTGAAAAAGAAAAAGAAAAAATATTATTATTGTGTTGAATAAAGTCGACTCCTGGTTCCCTTGCATATGCCAGTTGAGTTGATGTAAAATTAAGATTGTTGACCACTGGTTCCCTTGTATATGCCAGTGTGTTGACACTAGAATTCAGACCAGTAGATCAATCCAATAGGATGCATAGGTTCATTTTGGCGGTGACCTTCAGACAGATATGGGAAACACCGATCACTTGTCAACATTCGCAAACATCTACCTCTGTATCCATCTTCTTAATCTTTTCATTATGATTGTGGTTAGTCAGATTCCGAGTATTGTGGTTTGTTCAACTTTCTAAGTAGAGCTTAATTTATATATATATTAATTTGGATTCGCATCAGGGTACCTCCTCCAATAGCCATTTTGGATTCGATCATAGATTTGTCACAGGTAGCTGGAGTTGGAAATATAGGTTTTGTAGGTAGACCTCTTGTAAACCTTCACTAGGCTATAACTCGTCTACTAGGGACACTTAGGGGTTTAAAGGATTTTTATTTATGATAAAGGTGACCGTAGCCTCGACGAGACGGGGTTTTATGTATGTTTTAGAATTATTTTGTTTGATTTGCTCGAGGACTAGCAAAGTCTAAGTGTGGGGGAATTTGATAGGTGTCATAAACAACTTGATTATATCTATAGTTTATGCTTTCTTTGTTATGTTTTCTTGCGAATTACTCCCTCCGTTTCAGGAAAAGTGTTACTTTCACTTTTTCAATTTGGCATATTTTTAGGCTAAAATGAAAAAGTGAAAGTAACAATTTTCCTGAAACGGAGGTAGTATGTATTATTACATTTGTTTTAAGTTTTATAGGTGTTTTGGAGTAATCGGAGCAAAAGAAGAAGAAAGTACTCATTTAAAGCAAAAAGGGCTGGTGATACTTGGAGCATAGCCGTGGATAAGGGACAATCAACTAAAATCCAAGAAGAAATGCTAACAACAGACATTCAGTTACTCAGTGCACCTCCATTGGGTGGTTCTTCTTTCAGTGGGGCGTGTTAATCTACTTCATAGTAGTATTAGGTCGAGAGAATGAAACCAGGTCTCCATTTTCCGCCAATTTTCATTCCAGTGTGTAGAAGCTGAGGTTTAACAGCAATGAAGGAAATTAGTGGCGAAGAATGGTGCCGTGTATACCGAAGATGGAGAAATTGAAGTTCTCTAATAAATTACAGAGTTGGGATTGGTTCGATTTCAAGAGAAGATGGAAATGGAGTGTAGGGTTTTTGAAAATGAAATCGTGGTTGCAGTCGATGGTTACATGGTGGTGATTGATTGAGATGGAAATTGAGATCTCAGTAGAGGGGTTAGCTGTCGGAAATTGCATATGATGAGAATAAGAAATGATGGATTCAATGGTTCATGAAGTTAAAGATGCAATTAGGGTTTGAGAGTGAATCTGATGATTATGAAGGGTTTAGAAGAAGAATTCAAAGATAAGGAAAGTTGGGTTTGAGCTGAATTTGTATTTGGAAGACTGATGACTCAAAAATGGAACTGTGTAGATGGGGATTGCAGATTCAGGGTGATGGATTGCAGGACCTGAGATAGAATGGGTTGAAGTGGTGAAGCTAATGGGGTTGATTTGGCACTGTTGGTGCTGTTGGTCTCATATTTTAGTGTGGGTTGATGTTGAGAGAATAAATGTTGATGCTGCTGATGTTAATGGGAGGCGGTACATAGGTTATAGTTACATGGGTTGATTCCAGGTGACTTACACAGGGAATGGTGGCGAAGCAGGTTGTGTGTGTGTTGGCTGTGACCTAGATGGAGTTGGTCTTTGTGTGAGCTGAGAAGCAAAAAGAAAAGATGGTGGTAGCTGGTATTGGTACTTAGGCTGGTATGGCAATGGTGCTGATGTTTGCAATGTCAATAAGATGAAATTGCGTAGGAATGGATTACAAGCTGCAGGGAGGTGATTGAAGCAATAGCAAGTATAGCAGTGTGACAGCCCGGATTTTCGAACTTCCAGCGGACACGGATTCGACCTTGTGGGACGGGTCTGATCCATCTAGCAAGTCCAAATTTCCGAACCGCCACTCGTGTAGGACCATATTTTTCGTTCCAAAAGATTTTAATAAAATACAAAACTCAACTCAACTGAATTTTTATAGAATGAAGTATAATATTACTTTTGAAATTACAAAAATGTAAAATACTAATTACAAAATCAAAAGTACAAAATTGAGACAAACCAACACATCGATAAAATCCAAAATGCAATACCCAATCCCAATGATACATAATAATTTCTTTTACGGCTAATCTTTCTTCATTCTCTTTAGAAAGGGAGGAAAAAGGGGTGAGCAAACCCCAGCCCAGTAGGAAGTTTCAAAAAAATAATAGAGTGCACGGAAAACAAACAAATGCAGTAGATACAATAATAACATTCATACACAAAAATCCACAACAATACTTATGCCAATCTCAACCACGAATACTTAACATTTCTTACTCAAAATCTTCAACCTCAAATTCTAGATCATTAATCTAGTTGCCATTGTTATTCCGGTAAACAAACCACAATTATCCCCCAATTTTCTTTTTCTTTCTTCAAAAGATTCTTAATCTAATTGTCAGAGTTATTCCGGTAAAAAAACCACTAATGTTCCCCGAACAGTCTTCCCAGGGTAGCCACCAGTGGTGGGATGCCATAAAGGCCTGACATAATTTCTTACTCAAAATCTTCAATCCAAAATTCTAGATTCTTAATCTAATTGTCAGAGTTATTCCGGTAAACAAACCACTACTGTTCCCCGAACAGTCTTCCCAGGGTAGCCACTAGTGGTGAGATTCCATAAAGGCATGACATTTCAGCAGCAGACAAATACATATTTTCCTATAACTCATTTCATACTCAAACACAAATCTGGCATATCGAAAATAAACAACGAAAATTGTACACTCAACTGGCCCTGGTAAGTACCAGTCATACACTAACCTGATCGTTCTAAGAATTTTACAGGAAACTCGTATAAACACATAGTATGGTGTCTAAAAATTTCAGATCAAGCTAGCGGTCGGATTCTGTAAAATATGACATACAACAGGCCTGGTCTAGGTAGTAATCTGTAGGCGCAGTCAACAATGTAAGAGATTACGCAGTACTTATATATGTTGAATCCCTATGAAATTTTTACAGAATTTCAGCAAGTTCTAACGGTTAGATTACGAGATACAAGGTCTCAAACAGACCTGTTCGGAATTTAATCCCTGCATAAATACAGTCAGTTCGGAGGGTTGATTCAGGGTCTTAACATAGTCCGATCATTCTCAAATTTTGACCTAACATTCCAGGAATATATAATTACAACGTATCAAAAATTGGCTGCAAACTAACGGTTGAATTGTTAATTAACAGTAATACTATGTTATAACAAAACTAGGGTTTCCAAGAACACACAGGTTTAAGGTTTACCACATAAATATCTATGAACAACCAAAGTAACTTAGAAGTTTAAACAATCACAAATTAAACTGATAAAGCAAGAATAAACTTGCATTAATATATTTTTATAATAATAGAGAAACACAAACCTACCTACATCAAATGTTAAAATAAAAATCTAGAATAGTAAATAAATCCATAATAATTAGTAATGAACATATAAAATCTTATAAATAAATCAATTCATACAAAATCAACATAATAAGTTGAAAACAAAAATCATGATTATTAGAATACAATAAGATAAATAAATAAATGTGATTTTAATGCTAAAATAGGTTTTAGTTTTGATATTAGTTAGAAACCCCCTACCTCAAATGGCCTTCCAAAAATCTTAATGCAAGTGGAACACCTTTTTTCCAAAGATAGTAAATCCTATGTCTTTATTTTGATGGTATTGAAAGTGATGGGAAAAAGGTTTTGATTTTGTTTTTGTTTTATGTAGTAAGAGATAAAGAGAAAAAATAGAAGAGAGAGATGAAAGTGATGGCTAAAAGTGTTTTGGGTTTCTGTGGCAGGAGACAAAAGAGAAGATGAGAAAAATTGGAGAAGAAGAAAAGGACGCCTTTTTTTTTTCTTCCTTTCACATGGTTTTGGAAAAGAAAACCCTAGTTAACTATTATTTAGCACTCAAGTTTTGATAAAGGACACACTATTTTATAAACACACCCCACTATCAAAATACATGCACCCCTAACACATACTATAATAGTGACACCAAAAATAACAAAGATATATATCTATATACACCCCAAAATGCACACATTCACCACAATTAAAAATCATTTTTATTATTTTATTTTATTTTGACAATCATAAATATAACTAAAGCTAAATATTTATTCTTTATAAATTAAGTTTTAAATCACAATCCAAACAAAATATTATGAATGGGTTTTACGCGCCAGAATCATATTAAGAAAATTACTGGGTGTTACACTATTAACCTCTTAAAATGAATTTCGTCCCGAAATTCAAAAATAAAAAATACAGGGTGTTACACTATTAACCTCTTAAAAAGAATTTCGTCCCGAAATTCAAAACTATCAAGGATGAAATATTTTAGAGCTTAGATTATTAAATATTTTACTTTAACATTCATAAACGCACACAATTTTTAGTTTAATTTTATGTTACATGTTTTATTTATTTACCTTACCCCAGTCCCAAAATAAATTAAACACGGCCAACATAAAAATCATGTTATACAAAGAAAAAAAACTCGACAAGAAAATACGCCAACTAAAACTCAGAAAAAAAACTGTTTCGATTATTGTAAAAACCAAAAATGAAATCATAAAAAGCTTTCAAAAAACTAGTAAATCCACACGCATAGTCCAAGAAAATCGGAACCGTGCTCTGATACCATTTGTAATGACCCGTTCTTCCACCGATATTGTCCCCACTTAGCCACTGCGGATATCCGGAAGTGTGGGGTTTTCAACGGGCATCGCTGCGGAAATACATCAGCAACTTCCGGGGAGCTCACCCATCCCTGGATTGCTCTTGCCCGAGCACGCTTAACTACGGAGTTTTCTGCCAACTCTGAAGCCAATTGTGCTGAAAAGGCCTCGGTATAATGTAGACATTCCTTGTCTCCTATGAGAGAAGTATCTGGCATAATCCCCCCCAGCATACTCCCCCACCCGAGCACAAGCGAAGTACCCCTAGTTGTATCCCAACTAACACCGATATTGTTCCCACTTACCCACTGCGGTTATCCAGCAGTGTGGGATTTTTAACGGCACTACTGCGGTTATCCAGTAGCAGCTTCCCGAGAGGTCACCCATCATGTGACTACTCTCGTCCGAGCACGCTTAACTGAGAGGTCAAGAAGATAAAATTGCGTAGAAATGGATTACAAGCTGCAGGGAGGTGATTGAAGCAATAGTAGGTATAACAGCCAATGAGAGACTGTTGGTCAAGATGCAGGTGCCATAGATGAGTGTATGCATAGGTGGTTTGTGATGTCTCAACATGAGATGGGGACTCAAAACAAGATATGGTGATGTTAGAATGGAGCTAATGTTGCAGAGATAATTCTGGTGGTACTTAAGTTGATGAGAAGCAATGGTGCTATATGTGGAGGAGAAATAAGGGTTTTGGTTCAAATCTAAATTGGTGTTACTGAAGTCAAGAAGATGGCAGAGAAGATGAGGATCTGTTTCCGTGGATAGATGGATGCTGGAACGAATTGCAGTTGGAGCAGTTGCCACCAAGAGATTTGGTAACTGATGGCTTTGAAGCATTGGATGCAATGGAGCAGCTAGGAGTGAATTGCAGGTGGATTTGAAGCTAAAACAGATAGTGCTTCAGCTGGTGAACTGAATAGAAGCTACAGATGAAATATGTGCTAACGCCAAGAACTAGTGTTGTTGCTGTGGATTGTGTGCAGGTTCAGTTGGTTGAATTGGATATAAAGCAACATTGTTGCAACTGTTGCAGTGGTGGTTGTGGTTGTGACTGTGACTCGCTGGTGCTTAGAGGGCTAAGGGAAGAGTGAATGCTTGAAAGTGTTGGTTTGGTGCCATTGTGTCTTGATTTGCAGGTAGCAGAATGAGAGTTGGAAAAAATTAGTGGTGGTTTCACTGGTTTGTTGGCGGAGATGTAGGTGCAGTTCATATGGTGATGCAACTATTCATATTGTGAATTAGCAAGCAAGGAACTTAAGTATGGATGTGGGTCTAGAGAAGTGCTGTGATAAGTAACTGAATTATGCAGGCAACTGAGATTACAAGGTTGGAGTTGTGTGTTTGTACTCGGTTGCAGTTTACGGAGATTATTGAGCTGTAAGTGGTGACTGTGGTTTGAATCTGTAGCTGCTAGTCATGGTTAGAGGAAGAAGTTGTAATTGAAGTTGCATTGATAAGTAACTGCATGAAGGTTCAGTGTGTTTCCATGGATGAGATTATATGATAATGCTGGTGGAGTTTTCTTGCTTTCGAACCCGATAAAGAAGCACAAGGGTGCGGAACTGGGAACTAATGCCGCAGTTTACTAGTGATGGCAATCGAATGATGGAGCTGGTAAGGAAGGCATGTTGAAGTCGTGGCATTAGCGAATAGCATGGCCTGAAGTGGAGTTTGCAGATTGTGGAAGTGATGGTAGTGGTATGAGGCAGCGCAACAATGTTGCAGTTAAGCTACATTTGTTGCCAATGGGAGTTGTGGTTGTGCAGGGTCATTATGGCGCATCATGAGATATGGCATGTGCAATGGCCTTGGCTAGAATTAACTCAGACTAGTCAGATGTTGACTCTTAATCATCTACCTGGCTGACTCTCTGAATCAACCTGACCCGGTGTTAACTCAGTTGTCTTTCCGAGTTGACTCAGTTGACCCGAGTTGGATCATTTGACCGGTGGCCGGTGTGACTTTTCTGGTCTCCTGAGATACTTTCCTGGCCAACATCCGACCGACGATACCAGTTTTCCGGCGATAGTTTTTGGACAGAATTTTCACACGGGTATTTTCCACACATGGGATTAGTGGACCACTTGGAGATGGGTTTTGAGAAGAGAGTATCCTTTTGGAATTGGAGAAGCATATAAATAGAAAATCTTTCTCTAAACCTAGAGATATCTCCATGAGGGAGACTTCTACTTTCTTTCTAGGGTTTTCATGATAGTTTTATTCTCCAACTTCTATGATGATTTCCAAAAACACAAGTAACTAAGTTTTTATTATTGGTTAAAAATGTAGTTGGATTTTGAAAACAAGTTATTGATTTTATGAATTAGTTTTCTCTCAATATTATTGTTCAATTTCTACTGCATATAATAATTGCATGATTGATGTATTGCAATATGATTGAATGTTTGTTTGGTTGAGTGTAGAATTGATTGAACATACATCCATATCTATAGCTATTTTAGGGTTTCATCGAACGATAACCTTGAATACGAGTAGCATGATATGATTATGGTTTGTAGTGATATACTTTTGTAATCATATGTAGAAATTGACCTTTGTTCGAATTGTCATGCGCAATGTATGATAGTTGCATTGATTAGCATATTACTGAAACTTAATGCTCATAGGAATTGAAATTAATTAGCGCAAGGCGTTAGGTTACTCTTTAGGTAGAATTCATATACGCAACTCTAATGTGAGTGTTAATGACTTAGGAAATTTACGGAGAATTCTTGCAATAAGGTATTTTAGGGCTTTTGATGATAGCGAGATTAAATACGAATTCTATTCATATATTCAAAAACTTGTTTACAATTGAAGATGAAATCTGTAACCAATATTCTCACTACCTTGATTTACGTGCTTTATTTATTTGTTTGCTTTTAATTTATTTTTTATAAAAATCAGAAAATACCCCCCTTGCTTTACATAAGAAACCGAAACATATTGACAACCTAATCCTCTCTGTAGGAACGATCCTTTCTTGCCCTTGCTTCGTCATATATTTTGAGTAGTAAGAAAGTGTAATTTATTTTTGACGCCTTCGACATCGATCAAATTTTGGCGCCGTTGCCGGGGAGGCAGCGGTTGTCACTTGTTTTTGGTTTCTTATTTTTTTTGTTTTTAGTTTTGTTTTAGTTTTTCTTATTCTTTGGTTCTTAACCTTGTTTTGAGAACTCTTGTTTCAGATACCATTCTATGGACGGAGCATATTGGAACAATGGGTACGGTTATCAACCTCAACAACATTATGACAACTATCACCCTTATGGGGATTACAATCAAAACCAATCCTTTGGTTATGGTCAATACTCCACGTACCCTTTTAGCTGTTCTCAGACATTCCAACCTTCTTATGGTGGTTATGTAAGTGAGCAACCACAAAGAGGGGATGATACTTGTACTCCTATTCATATTTCCCCTAGTTTGGTAGATGAGATGCAAAAATTTATGGTCAGCATGGAGTCAGTTTGTAGACAACCAAGCGTGGAACCACATCAAGCGTGGAACCAATTTGTGATCATATGATCATTCACCCATTCAAAGGGAAGATAGTTGGTCCAAGTCTTTTACTTTTCATAGTATGGTTGGCCCAATTTGTGATTTAAGACAAGGCATTGAAGAATTATGATCATTCACCCATTCAAAGGGAAGATAGTTGGTCTAGTAATTAAGCTTATGAAGTTACCCGAAGCTTGTTTAATTAAAATTTAGTTAAGTTAATTTGACTTTTTCCTTTGTATTTAAACTCCAAAGAAAAAATCATGAGCTTTCCATCAAATGGAACAATATTTTCAAAATTTGGATGGATTTACAACTCCAAGACCTTCAAAAAAAACTACATGTGTTTCCAATTTAAGACAAGGATGAATCATCAAACGAAGAATACAAAATTGAGTACATGCAAAAATCATACGAATCTAAGCCTCAAAACAAAACCATCTTTCACCAATCTTTGGGAAGTGGTATCCAATCTTATGTTAACTTTCATGATAGTGAACCCTAATTTTACCGATGACTATCAACTCCACAGAAAATACATTTCATTAAGTCTTGAACCAATTTATGGTGACATCCCGAAGAGTGTACAATGAGGTCTTTTTGCGATCAAGGTGAAGTTAAAAAGGAATATGATGACACTAGTACATCGTAGGTGACATTACTCAAGCATTGATCTTTATAACGATCAAGAACCTATTCAAAAGGTAGAGCTTGAGGATGATGCAATGAGTGTTCTAAAAAAGTTCCTTATGGTGAGACTTGAATCTGCAGTGGAGTATGTGCCTTATAATGAAGAGGAGTATGTTGAGAATGTGACCGTTATGACCAATATTGTGGAAGACCCAATTGAGATTGCAAAGGATTGTAATGAAGATTTTGATGTTGAGACTTTGGTTAAGGCAGAAACGGACGAAGAATGGTTGCAAGGTTTGATAAAGGACCATGATATACTAGAGGTAAATAATTCGCTTGAGTTTTTCAAGGATGAAGAGGATTCCATAATACAAGAGATTTTGCAAGGTTTGTCTAACCCTTTGCATATTGATTCTTCTCCTTTACATCTTATTGGTTTGAATGTATGTGCTTCGAGAATATTGTTGAATGACTTTGATTCTCGATATCCTCCATTAGAGATGCTTGATTCTCATACTATGCAGGTTTGTGAACAAGAAACCGTGGAAGTACCCGACTTCTATATTCTTTATGCACTTCCAAGTGTGGACAAGAATAAGTGTGGGGGAAACTTTTATCGGTTAATAGATTTATTTCTGTTTTATATTACTAATATTTGTGCGAAGCTAGTGTTTGAAAAACAAGTGTTATGGGTGGATCCCCAACTTTTCCGATTATTGGTGTATGGAGAAATCATCTTGCAAGTCGGGATGACGACTTTAAACCAAGCGCTAAATGGGAGGCAACCCACTGGTTTTGTGTATCTATCTCTATCTTTTTATTTTTATAAGTCTTTTATCTTTATTTTCTTATTTTGGATATTTGCATATCAAAACTCCAATTTTTAGATATTTTTGAACAATTTAGAATAAACACTAGCCTTTCTAAGTAGATGGAATTTTTTTCTTAACGATGAGGTATATATATTGGCTGAGTTGGGATTAGATGCCAACTAAATAGCTTTTTTAGTGTTTATCCTATATTGTTCCGAAATAACTATGAGTTGGAGTAATGAGTTTTTATTATTCATTTTATTTTTATATTGTGTATATATATCATGTTATGAATTTCCCATCTTGAACCTTACTTTGAATGACTAATTTTACATTGAGGACAATGTAAAGTTTAAGTGTGGGGGAGTGTTCTCATATAGAGTTTTTAGCCTTGTTATTTTTTTTTCCATTGTGTTCATATAAAAAAAAATATATAAAAAAAATTAGAAAAATAGAAAAAAAGAAAAACAAACTGCTTTATGAACTCCGAAACCTAGAAACATGTTCCTTTAGGTTGACACTACCAATATAAGTGGATGAAACCATTATGGTTACAGGAGTTGAGGAACCCATTAACTAAAAGGACGTACATAGCTCAGAAATTACAAATTATATGATAGTTGTTAACATATCTCGGAATATCATCATATCACGTTCTATTTTTATTTTTCCATATTTATCTATTGTTATCTAAGTGATTTGGTGGGTCACTAAACATCGAATTGTTATTACTGCTAGGATGAAATAGAGTGATTGAGTTGCTAAAAAAACAAAAAACAAAAACAAAAGAGACCGACCAATTAGACCAATCGGAATAAAAATGACACTTGGATAGCAATATGTGTTTGTTCTCCCTGTCTCTGTCGCCTAAACAAGCGTGTAATGAAGGATCCAAGGGAATTACCATGTAATCTTCTGATAAGAAGCATGCGCTTGGATCCAAAAAATCTAATCATGCTGTCTAAAAAAAAGTGAAAAAGAAAAAGAAAAAATATTATTATTGTGTTGAATAAAGTCGACTCCTGGTTCCCTTGTATATGCCAGTTGAGTTGATGTAAAATTAAGATTGTTGACCACTGGTTCCCTTGTATATGCTAGTGTTTTGACACTAGAATTCATACCAGTAGCTCAATCCAATAGGATGCATAGGTTCATTTTCGCGGTGACCTTCAGACAGATATGGGAAACACCGATCACTTGTAAACATTCGCAAACATCTACCTCTGTATCCATCTTCTTAACCTTTTCATTATGATTGTGGTTAGTCAGATTCTGAGTATTGTGGTTTGTTCAACTTTCTAAGTAGAGCTTAATTTACATATATATTAATTTGGATTCGCATCAGGGTACCTCCTCCAATAGCCATTTTGGATTCGG
Organism: Papaver bracteatum; assembly: GCA_023529315.1. Lineage (NCBI taxonomy): Eukaryota > Viridiplantae > Streptophyta > Magnoliopsida > Ranunculales > Papaveraceae > Papaver > Papaver bracteatum. The sequence goes on along the minus strand of JAJJWX010004079.1, from coordinate 106,990 downwards.
TCATAGATTTGTCACAGGTAGCTGGAGTTGGAAATATAAGTTTTATAGGTAGACCACTTGTAAACCTTCACGAGACTATAAATCATCCACTAGGGACACCTAGGGGTTTAAAGGCTTGTTATTTATGCTAAAGGTGACCGTAGCCTCGACGAGACGGAGTTTTATGTATGTTTTAGAATTATTTTGTTTGATTTTCTCGAGGACTAGCAAAGTCTAAGTGTGGGGGAATTTGATAGGTGTCATAAACACCTTGATTATATCTATAGTTTATGCTTTCTTTGTTATGTTTTCTTGCGAATTATGTATTATTACATTTGTTTTAAGTTTTATAGGTGTTTTGGAGTAATCGGAGCAAAAGAAAAAAAAATACTCATTTGAAGCAAAAAGAGCTGGTGATACTTGGAGAATAGCCGTGGATAAGGGACAACCAGCTAAAATCCAATAAGAAATGCTAACAACAGACATTCAGTTACTCAGGGCACCTCCATTGGGCGGTTCTTCTTTCAGTGGGGCGTGTTAATCTACTTCCTAGTAGTATTAGGTCGAGAGAATGAAACCAGGTCTCCATTTCCCACCAATTTTCATTCCAGTGTGTAGAAGCTGAGGTTTAACAGAAATAGAGGAAATCAGTGGCGAAGAATGGTGCCGTGTATACCGAAGATGGAGAAATTGAAGTTCTCTAATTAATTACAGAGTTGGGATTGGTTCGATTTCAAGAGAAGATGGAAATGGAGTGTAGGGTTTTTGAAAATGAAATCGTGGTTGCTGTCGATGGTTAAATGGTGGTGATTGATTGAGATGGAATTTGAGATCTTAGTAGAGGGGTTAGCTGCAGGAAATCGCAGATGAGGAGAATAAGAAATGTTGGATTCAGTGGTTCATGAAGTTAAAGATGCAGTTAGGGTTTGAGAGTGAATCTGATGATTATGAAGGGTTTAGAAGAAGAATTCAAAGATAAGTAAAGTTGGGTTTCAGCTGAATTTGTATTTGGCAGACTGATGACTCGAAAATGGAACTATGTAGATGGGGATTGCAGATTCAGGGTGATGGATTTCAGGACCTGAGATAGAATGGGTTGATTTGGCACTGTTGGTGCTTTTGGTCTCAGATTTCAGTGTGGGTTGATGTTGAGAGAAGAAATGTTGATGCTGCTGATGTTCATGGAAGGAGGTACATAGGTTGATTGCAGGTGACTTACACAGGGAATGGTGGCGAAGCAGGTTATGTGTGTGATGGCTGTGACCTAGATGGAGTTGGTATTTGTGTGAGCAGAGAAGCAAAAATAAAAGATGGTGGTAGCTGGTATTGGTACTTAGGCTGGTATGGCAATGGTGCTGATGTTTTCAAGGTCAAGAATATGAAATTTCATAGGAATGGATTACAAGCTGTAGGGAGGTGATTGAAGCAATAGTAGGTATAGCAGCCAATGAGCGACTGCTGGTCAAGATGCATGTGCCATAGCTGAGTGTATGCACATGTGGTTTGTGCTGTCTCAACAGGAGCTGGGGACTTAAAGCAAGATATGGTGATGTTAGAATGGAGCTACTGCTGCAGAGATAATTATGGTGGTACTGTATGCGGAGGAGAAATAAGGGTTTTGGTTCAAATCTGAATTGGTGTTACTGAAGTCAAGAAGATGGCAGAGAAGATGAGGAGCTGTTTCCGTGGATAAATGAGTGCTGGAACGAATTACAGTTGGAGCAGTTGCCGCCAAGGGATTGGGTAGCTGATGGATTTGAAGCATTGGCTGCAATTGAGCAGTTGGGAGTGAATTGCAGGTGGAGTTGAAACTAAAACAGATGGTGCTTCAGCTGGTGAACTGGAATAGCAGCTGCAGATGGAATTTGTGCTAACGCCGAGAACTAGTGTTGTTGTCGTGGATTGGGTGCAGTTTCAGTTGGTTGAATTGGATATAAAGCAACCTTGTTACAGCTGTTGCAGTGGTGGTTGTGGTTGTGACTGTGACTCGCTGGTGCTTTGAAGGATAAGGGAAGAATGAATGATTGAAAGTGTTGGTATGGTGCCATTGTGGCTTGATTTGCAGGTAGCAGAATGAGAGTTGGACAAAATTAGTGGTGGTTGCACTGGTTTGCTGGCGGAGATGTAGGTGCAGTTCAGATGGTGATGCTGCTATTGACATTGTGAATTAGCAAGCAGGGAACTTAAGTATGTATGTGGGTCTAGAGAAGTGATGTGATAAGTAACTGAATGATGCAGGCAGCTGAGATTACAAGGTTGGAGTTGTGTGTTTGTACTCGGTTGCAGTTTACGGAGATTATGGAGATGTAAGTGGTGACTGTGGTTTGAATCTGTAGCTGCTAGTCATGGTTGGAGGAAGAAGTTGTAATTGAATTTGCATTGATAAGTAACTGCATGAAGGTTCGGTGTGTTGCCATGGATGAGATTATATGATAATGTTGGTGGAGTTTGCTTGCTTTCGAACCTGAGAAAGATGCACAAGGGTACAGAACTGTGAACTAATGCCGCAGTTTGCTGGTGATGGCAATCAAATGATGGAGCTGGTAAGGAAGGCATGTTGAAGTCGTGGCATTAGAGAATAGCATGGCCTGAAATGGAGTTTGCAGATTGTGGAAGTGATGGTAGTGGTATGAGGCAGAGCTGCAGTGTTGCAGTTAAGCTACATTTGTTGCCAATAGGAGTTGTGGTTGTGCAGGGTCATTATGGCGCATCATGAGATATGGCATGTGCAATGGCCTTGGCCAGAATTAACTCAGACTAGTCAGATGCTGACTCTCAATCATCTACCGGGCTGAGTCTCTGAATCAACCTGACTCGGTGTTGACTCAGTTGACTATCCGAGTTGAATCAGTTGACCCGAGTTGGATCATTTGACCGATGGCCGGTGTGACTTTTCTGGTCTCCTGAGATACTTTCCCGGCCAACTTCCGACCGGCGATACCAGTTTTCCGGCGACAGTTTTTGGACATAATTTTCACACGGGTATTTTCCACACATGGGCTTGGTGGACCACTTGGAGATGGGTTTTGAGAAGAGAGTATCCTTTTGGAATTGGAGAAGCATATAAATAGAAAATCTTTCTCTAAACCTAGAGATATCTCCATGAGGGAGACTTCTACTTTCTTTCTAGGGTTTGCATGATAGTTTTATTCTCCAACTTCTATGATGATTTCCAAAAACACAAGTAACTAAGTTTTTATTATTGGTTAAAAATGTAGTTGGATTTTGAAAACAAGTTATTGATTTTATGAATTAGTTTTCTCTCAATATTATTGTTCGATTTCTACCGCATATAATAATTGCATGATTGATGTATTGCAATATGATTGAATGTTTGTTTGGTTGAGTGTAGAATTGATTGAACATATCTATAGTTATTTTAGGGTTTTATCGAGCGATAACCTTGAATACGAGTAGCATGATATGATTACGGTTTGTGGTGATACAATCTTGTAATCATATGTAGAAATTGACCTTTGTTCGAATTGTCATGCGCAATGTATAATAGTTGCATTGATTAGCCTATTTCTGAAACTTAATGCTCCTAGGAATTGAACTTAATTAGCGCAAGGCGTTAGGTTATTGTTTAGGTAGAATTCACATACGCAACTCTAATGTGTGTGTTGATGACTTAGGAAATTTACGGAGAATTCTTGCAATAAGGTATTCTAGGGCTTTTGATGATAGCGAGATTAAATACGAATTCTATTTATATATTCAAAAACTTGTTTACAATTGAAGATGAAATATGTAACCAATATTCTCACTACCTTGATTTGCGTGCTTTATTTATTTGTTTGCTTTTAATTTATTTTTACTTTATAAAAATCAGAAAATTCCCCCCTTGCTTTACATAAGAAAACGAAACATATTGACAACCTAGTCCTCTCTGTGGGAACGATCCTTTCTTGCCCTTGCTTCATTATATATTTTGAGTAGTAAGAAAGTGTAATTTATTTTTGACGCCTATGACATCGATCAAATTTTGGCGCCGTTGCCGGGGAGGCAGAGGTTGTCACTTGTTTTTGGTTTCTTATTTTTTTTGTTTTTAGTTTTGTTTTAGTTTTTCTTATTCTTTGGATCTTAACCTTGTTTTGAGAACTCTTGTTTCAGATACCATTCTATGGACGGAGCATATTGGAACAATGGGTACGGTTATCAACCTCAACAACATTATGACAACTATCACCCTTATGGGGAGTACAATCAAAACCAATCCTTTGGTTATGGTCAATACTCCACGTACCCTTTTAGTTGTTCTCATACATTCCAACCTTCTACAAAAACAGGTCCTATTAGTGAGGGTTCATAAACCGTCACAAATATGGAAAAACCGTCACAAATAGAAAATAAACCGTCACAAATACGCATTTGTGACGGATGACCAACCGTCTAGACTAGTGGCGTCACAAATGTTATTGGTGATGGTTTTTCACTGTTTGTGACGGTTTACAAAACCGTCACTAATATATTTTCTATCTGTGACGGTTATTTGGCCGTCACCAACTCTACTACAACTGCCGGCTATTTTTTTTTCCAGCAACGGCTGCTAAGTCCGATTTCCGTATTTGTGACGGTTTACAGACCCTCACTAATATTTTCCGGCATCCGTCCGTTAATATTAACCGGTTACCGTAGCGGGATTTTAGAATTCAAAGAATTCTTAGATTTTTCAGAACACAAATCTTAGATAGAAACTTACATTCATATGAAGTTATTGAATTTCTAACAAAGTTTTACAAAGCTTTGAAACTTACATATAATATGAACAAAAACTTGCAAAACATCAGGAGTGCGCCTGTTTATTTGAAACTTACATATATGAACAAAAACTAGCAAAACATTAGGAGTACGCCTGTGTAAAATTTTGGGAAACACTGCGAACACAACTGATGGCATGAAAAACAAAAAAAAAAAACATCATCCCATTCCCTTGTATTCAAAAAAATGAGCACCTATATATCAGTCACCCATCCATATGCACCAATATCTTCAGAAGGTTTCAATTTCGATTTCATATGAAAACTGCTCTAAAAGACCTTCCTGAAGCTCCACCTAAAACAGAAGAAAACATAAAGCCTAAGGTTAAATCAGTTGTTGCTGGCACATATAAACAGCAAGGGATATGAAGGTCCTTTAAAACATAAACCCAAAGGTTTCCCTACTAAAGTTGACAAGTAGCAGAACATGTATACCTTGAAATTTAAAATAGCAAACTTGGGATAACTTCAGTGGCTCACCTCAGGAGGGGATGGAAACTATGCACTTTCACTTCAGCATTGGTCGAAATTCCTGTCAAATACGGGATCAATAGACTCATTACTAAGAAAATTTTGATAAACAGCCAAATAGACATGCAATGGAAACTACATATAAATTTTTTAATGTTTACTAATGGAAGCACTCTTGGCTCCATCTGTTCTTCCTGTGTTCAAGTAAAAAGAACATCTAATGGAGGATGACATGACATCATAAATAAACTTTAATATGGAATTCACTTAGTTAAAAGCAAAAAAGAAAAATCAATCAAAGGTTTGCATCTTACCGGCTGTTCACTTCGTTGAGCTAGGTGCTAATTTAGATTTCAAATCCTTGTCACTGTTATCACTATCTAGCTGACAAACACAAATGTCAAGGTCTGCATCTTACCGGCTGTGCACTTCATTGAGCTAGGTATTTTATAATTGGCAGACTCTGTTGATGTTTAGTAGAAAGGATACAATATTTGCACTGCTCGACAATCCGCGAATCACCAAGATACATGAAACCTCTCTAACTGTTTGAATGATCATTATTAAAACATTATTTCTCAGTGATTAGAACTTCCAAGATAAAATAATCTTCACATAATTATGGGTTCACGGAATTCCAAATGCTTAACGCGATGTAAGAAAAACGTAAATACCAAAATCTGAAGATATCTCAACAGATGGCCTTTGCTCTTTCATCCGCTGGTAACTTTGTGCAAGTCTCCATCCTTTGCATTTCATCAAATAAGCTATCACAATAGATGGTAAGTAGGAAGACCATGTAACCACAATTAGTAACATAAATTACAACTTACACCACAATGTAAATCCTTTACCAGTCAAACCCTACCTTTGATTATCTTTTGGCAATTACTAGGTAAACACACGCACACACAAAAAAAAAAAAAACATACAAAAAACTGCCTTTCTCAATGGCTGTATAAAAGCATGACGAGTTGCCACATGTGGAAGAAGATATTTGGCCTTAAAATATTCTCCTACTAAAAAATATTCCTAGACAACTAAATGTAAAGTGCGAACAAGAAATTGCGACAATTACCGATTGGTTCCTTGTTACTAGAAGATCAAGCTCATCGATCAGTAAAACACAGGGTTGACTGTTACAAACTTTATTATCCTTTGGAAATCTCTCATTCATCAAGGAAAGAGCTTTTTTCCAATTGACCCTGTGCCCACTTAGTTTTTCATATATGACCTGAAAGAATTTATTAGTCACAATCTACAAGGAGAAAACAAACAAACAGGAAATGCGAGCATTAATTCTTTTTTTACCAATGCATATTCTTACCCTATAAATATTCTCTAGAGAAGCCAATTTTAAACCATTAATCTCCACAAAACAGTATGGTCTTATAGTACGCGTACAGATATTATAGAATGCAGTGGGTATCCTTGCAATCAGAAAATATAAGACGGCGCCCATACAAAGAAAGAAAAGGAAAAAGAACCAGTTCATGATAGCGAAATAAATGAATGCCAAGCTAAGATAGTACTTCAATTATGTCCAAAGCCACTAATTTAGTTGCTCGAGACTCTTAACCATTGCTTCTTCAGCAGATGCTCTACATTAGAACAAACAAAGCTAACTGTTAAATCCAAATAAGTTTCATGCTTTGACTTCCGATGATTCTAACACAAAAGATGAGTTAAATACTATAAGGGAACAATACAATTACATATAAGGAAGCAAACCAGAATTACTAGGTTGAGTTGTAAACAAAATTGCTCAAAAGCACAAGACTCCTGTATGATAGATGAAGTAACAAAAGCCGAGGAAAATCACCTGTTACATATCAAATATGGCCTGATTCCTTTGTTTTCTATGCAACGAGGGCACATCCATTTCTTGTTAGCTCTCACTTCTTCGATTTCTGGCAACATACAGTTTGACAAAGCTACATCAATCAATAAACTGACTTAGTAAAATTAACAAACACCTTATGCTCACAACACATACTGAATGAATGATAAAGAAGAGGCGTATATATGTTATTTTCCAAATAACAAAATTTAATCCACCAAACACCATAGGATTTAACTTCATAATCTCTACTTGTAGCCTACAAATGAGAGGAGATTAGTATCCAAAAGGAGTACATCTATTACCTAGAACTACCGCCCTTAAGTTGATGAACATGGGTACCAATCTTTTTGAAATATGAACACTGACGACTCCTGTAACCAAATAAGCCACTAATGAAAATTAAAAGAAGCCAAACCAAACCCAGAAAGAAGAAATCAAAGATACTTACTGAGTTGTGGCTAATTCATTGAGAAATTTCTCAGAATCCTCAAAGAAAGGAGAAATAACATCTTGTAGTTGTTGTAGCTGAGTAAACTGATCGTTCAGAAATCCCTAAAACAACAACACCAACCCCATCATTAAAACCCTAAACACAAAATTAAATAAACAAAAACGTAAAATATACAAGCCCAACTTTATAAACTAACTTCATGAAATATAGTAACAACTTAATCAATTAGTCTTCTTTGCATATGACCCACATCCAATCTTTCTGCTGCTGCTGCTACTGCTGTTATATCTCTATAGAACTAAAATACTTAGATTTGGGTATTGTAGAACAAAATCTAAACCCTAAAAAGAATACCTGAATCTAACAAACAAAGTTGAGAAAACTGAATCGATTTATAGATTATGAATAAACCCTGAAATCCTAATACCTGAATCAAAATCGTAATACAGATGATGAACAATCCCTAAAATCCTAAATCCACTTATAAAGACTTACAAAAGTAAACCGAAACCAAAATCAGACGCCGATAAAGGTCAAAATTTATCAAAAGTAACAACCAATTAAAAGTAATATTGGAACAATAGAGAAGAGATGCACGAGAACAGAAAAGAGATGGAAGATATAGTAACAGAGAAGAGAAGAATTGAACGAGATGGTAACAGAGAAGAGGGGGAGAGCAAACCTCAGTTCTTCAGCGGAGAAAAAATGGGTTCTTCAGCGGAGATAAAAATGGGAGAAGGAAGATAAGGTGAATTAAAACCAGCAGATAAGGCTGAGGAAAACAAATAAAAAAAAAAAAATTTATTCTCAAAATATTTGTGACGGCTGAGAAACCGCCGATATTACTCCGTCGGAAAATGAGTTACTCTGTCGGAAGCACAAAACCGACAAAAGAAAACTACTCATTTGACTAACCCTAGTATTTCCTGCGGTTGGTCAACACACCCTCACAAATAGTATTTGTGACGCCCCTAACAAAAACCCTCACTAATAGGACATGTTTTTGTAGTGTCTTATGGTGGTTATGTAAGTGAGCAACCACAAAGAGGGGATGATACTTGTACTCCTATTCATATTTCCTCTAGTTTGGTAGATAAGATGCAACAATTTATAGTCAGCATGGAGTCAATTTGTAGACAACCAATCATGTACATGGCCGACTCTCTGAATCAACCTGACCCGGTGTTGACTCAGTTGACTTTCCGAGTTGACTTAGTTGACCCGAGTTGGATCATTTGACCGGTGGTCGGTGTGACTTTTCTGGTCTCCTGAGATACTTTCCCGGCCAACTTCCGACCGGAGATACCCGTTTTCCGGCGACAATTTTTGGGCAGAATTTTCACACGGGTATTTTCCAAATATGGGCTTGGTGGACCACTTGGAGATGAGTTTTGAGAAGAGAGTATCCTTTTGGAATTGGAGAAGCATATAAACACTACACCATATCCTGATTTTTGCAACGCCAGTATATTTTCATTTGCAACGGATATAATTATTGCATACGCAGCAACGGAAATATACGTTGAAAAATAAGATATTCGTTGCTTCATTTATATATAAATTAATATAACTGAGCGTAATTTTCGCACCGTTGATATAGTTTGCGATCCTACGGTTATTCTAAATTGTGTTATTTTAAAGGGTTTTTATATATTTATATGTTTTTCTTATTTTCAGATATTCGCAAACTCTTTTTCTGTTTCTTATCTTCCTCCCAAACTCACATCTGAGATCCAATCTCAAATCTCACAAATCAAAAACGATTCCTAACCCCATCTCAAAACAAAAACTCAGATCTAAAAGAAAACCCCTCTTTTATAACCATGGATTTAACGAAAAACAAATCCTCATCTCATTTCAGCTCGCTCATTTTCTGTATGAGAGGGAGATTGATATCCTGCATATCCATACAACTCTCATCACCGAATCAATCCTGATTTCAAAACCAAATTCGAACTGCATCTTTAAATCAAAACCCATCTCAGAATCAAATTTTGTAACCCTAGATTTGGTTAAAAAAATTTCTGAAATCGAAGCAAACCCTCGTCTCAAATTTGGTAACCCTAAGAAGAAGATTTCAACAGGCATAAACCGTAATCTTTTACTTGTTTTTGTTATCATTGCTTGATTTTTTGAATACCATCTTTTCTTAGGTAGTATTTTATAAAGATTTTGCTACTTTTCTTTCTGTTTACTATTTGATGGAGTTATAGAGCATCGATTTCTTTTGATTTTAGTTTTGTGGTGTTTTAACTGTTTGTTTGTGGTGTTGATGGGTCTGTTACGGAAGGTGTTAATGGCATGGGTGATTTTGTTGGTGGAAGCAGGTGTTCGTGATTTTGATTGCAATCTATTTTTCTTTTTTCATCGATACGATTTTTGTTGATAAATGGCGGTTTTGTTGGATTTTTATCTGATTGATGTATCTGGTTTTGACATTCCTCTGCTTGTGAAATGATATTACATTTGGTCTGGTGACTTATTCTTGAATTACTCTTTATCATCTTGGATTTTTGTGTTTATTATACTGCTAATAACCTTCACAAATCAGATTGAAGCCTAGATCCTTCTATGTATGTCTTGTTTTGTTTTTGATTAGGTTTTGGACAATTCGTGAATGTGATAAGTGTACTAGTTTGCCGTACAAAGATTGTTGAGTATTTGTAGGTGCTTTGTAATTCAGTTTGTAACTTGAGAAGACTCTAAATGCAATAATTTGATTTAGTTTAGTTGAGGATTTGATTTTGAAGCTTAGAGAAATTAACATATGATAAGTTAATAAAGCTATTGGCTTGCCATCATCTGGTCTTCATGAATATCTTGTCCTCTAGGGTTTTATATAACTAATCTGTCATATTTTTGTTTATTTTCTGTTCACTCATTTCTTTTGTTTCGTTCTGCAGGCAATCTCTTCTACTGGAATCGAGAAAGGTGAGCTGTTTATTCCTGATGTACACAGCTGAAAAACAAGAATATCAAAACTAATGTCAAAGTTGACACAATCTCTAGGGCAAGTCATTTTTTCTAAATAGTTGACTGATGTTTACTTTCTTGTAGTTGTACACATATATTAACAGTCTACCACAGAACAATTTCACCAATATGAATTAGTTTCTCTGTTATCTTTGTCAAATCTATTAATGCACATGATTTATCTTGGCATTTTCAGTTCTTTGCAACTGTTTCAATCGATGAGCCTACACCTGGTCTCTAGGAAATTTATAACTTTGTCTTTCCTGATCAAAGGTCTGGCAAGGTAATCGGTTCTCACCTTCTGTTATCTTTTTTTCTGTCAGTTATTTTAGCAATTATATCGATTTAGACTGGTTGAGAGGCAGACAGAGTTAGTCTGGATTTGCACATTTGTTGGTCAATGCATTTTGTCGACTGTAGGTTCATCTCATTTTATCGAACGTTGATCAAGTTTTTCTCAATGTCTAAATTTGTTGCCTCGGTCGATGGATTGTTAAATGAAAAAAATCTTTGCTTATTTTACTTCACATTTGTAATATGCCAGATGCATCTGTTAACATTGATCTGTATTAGACTGGAAATTTAAAAGATGCAGATCTGTTTACGTAATCTAGTAATATTTTGCTGGAAAGTACAATGAGGTTTTGCTGCTAATGATCCTTATATAAGGATTATGATAATAATAATGAGTGTTTTTACGGGTAACAACTCAAGCTTCAAAACCTGGAGTGAGCTTCGCTGATGCTGACCTGATCTCACTAATAGGACATGTTTTTTTGTCAAACGGTGGCATGTCCTTATCTTTCTCTTATGAACTGCACCTTAATGTAGAAACTTCTCCTACAGTGTCTTTTTAAGTTGAAAGAGTGCTTCAAAATTCCTGGTGGTTATTTGTCTCTATATGGCCTACCAAGTTCCAGAATAAGACCAATGGAATTATTCCTTGCATGTGGCTTCAATTGAAGCAACCTTGTTAAACTTCGCCACAAAATATTTTAGATTAATCTCCAAGGTGGTCATTAAGTGTTTTGTATGATACTTGTCACTCCATATTCATATTTCCTCTTAGTTTGGACCCTGACAGATAAGATGCAACAATTTATGAAGATTCTCGGTGCAGTTTACCAGGTGAGATTTGTTCTCATGTTCACGCTTCAAGCAAGAGTTTTTTTGGTTGCTCTAACATCACCTTATGTTTGTAGACAACCAATCATGTTCCAGGGAGCTGAAGTCCAAAAGAATATTTTCCCTTTATTATTGAACTCAGTTGGCCATCATAATGCAGGCATTGTGGAGTTTATAGTGGATACGAAATCATCATGGAGATGAATACCCATTTCAGGTTTGTCATTCCCCCATTCTATCTTTTATTTGACCTAATTTGTGTTTGACCTGTGACTCAGATGATTGTTGGTCAAATCCGTGACTTTCCTGATGGAGAACCTTGAATCTTAGTTGACCCTGTCCCTCTGTAGGACATTGGATCATTTTGATGTTTATGACGGGGCATGCCTGTATTTTCCAACTTCCATCTCTTATGATTCCACTGTCCATCTTCTGTAGGAGGATAACATTAAAACGGGAAATGTTATATCTGCTGGAATATACTTTCTTGGTTTTCTTGTCTACCGGCTGGATCAAGAGATAAACTTGTCCGTGGAGATTTGGGTGAAACAATTTTTTTTTGCACGTTCTAAATCACTGTGATCTCACAACAGTTGTTTCACCCCTTCTGTGACTTTCTGTTATCCTAATTGTGTACTTAGTCTATTAATAGGATGTTCGGAAAGGTCTGACCCGTGTTTTGTGTTTGAAATGAATGCAGTATACATGTTCTTGAAGTCGAGTAAAGGTGGTCCGTTAGGGGAGAGCATTATATATTGAACTTTGCCACCATACAACTTGCCAAGTAATTATTCTGTTGAATTCTCTTTGATTTTATATCCTCTGAACCAAAATCAAATTAGACCATCTAAGTTTTAGTTTTGTCCGATAAATTGTCAACCTTTGTATAATTTCTTGTACATGCTTTAATCCTTGTGGGCTTGGTAAATTAGTTCTTCTACTTTATCTACCAAATCTTGGAGATGGGTTTTGAGAAGATGAGTATCCTTTTTTATATAAAATCAGGAATTTGGAACGTATGTAGACGTTACTAAAATACGCCATAAACATAAGCGTTGCTAAAAATGTTAGCAACGAAAATAAACGTGACAAATCATGGTTTTTGGTGTAGTGAAATAGAAAATCTTTCTCTAAACCTAGAGATATCTCCATGAGGGAGACTTCTACTTTCTTTCTTGGGTTTGCATGATAGTTTTATTCTCCAACTTCTATGATGATTTCCAAAAACACAAGTAACTAAGTTTTTATTATTGGTTAAAGATGTAGTTGGATTTTGAAAACAAGTTATTGATTTTATGAATTAGTTTTCTCTCAATATTATCGTTCGATTTCTACTGCGTATAATAATTGCATGATTGACGTATTGCAATATGATTGAATGTTTGTTTGGTTGAGTCTAGAATTGATTGAACATACATCCATATCTATAGCTATTTTAGGGTTTTCATCGAGCGATAACCTTGAATACGAGTAGCATGATATTATTACGGTTTGTAGTGATACACTCTTGTAATCATATGTAGAAATTGACCTTTTTTCGAATTATCATGCGCAATGTATGATAGTTGCATTGATTAGCCTATTTCTGAAACTTAATGCTCCTAGGAATTGAACTTAATTAGCGCAAGGCGTTAGGTTATTCTTTAGGTAGAATTCACATACGCAACTCTAATGTGTGTGTTGATGACTTAGGAAATTTACGGAGTATTCTTGCAATAAGGTATTCTAGGGCTTTTGATGATAGCGAGATTAAATACGAATTCTATTCATATATTCAAAAACTTGTTTACAATTGAAGATGAAATTTGTAACCAATATTCTCACTACCTTGATTTGCGTGCTTTATTTATTTGTTTGCTTTTAATTTATTTTTACTTTATAAAAATAAAAAAAATTCCCCATTTGCTTTACATAAGAAACCGAAACATATTGACAACCTAGTCCTCTTTGTGAGAACGATCCTTTCTTTCCCTTGATTCATTATATATTTTGAGTAGTAAGAAAGTGTAATTTATTTTTGACGCCTACGACAGCGATCAGAACCGTAACTACCCCACCATTGTTCTCTTCAAGAATTTTTTTTAAGTATCCGTGAGACTGCTCTGCAATACTCATGGACTCATTTTTGAAGTGCTTGTACTTATTGGTCCATGCATAAACAAACTTCTCCTTCCAAGGATTCAACCATGTATCTAGGCAATAGTCGACCACCTTCTTATGATCCATACTCCAATCATCAATAAACTTCTGCAAATTAGCATAGTACTCTACTTCAGTCTTCGAATGAGCCAAATCCGTCCATAGACCCCCCCTCTTCTTCATATTTTTCCTTATTTTCCTTTTCTCTTCCGTTTTTTTCTTTTCGAAAGTTGACTTAAACGCTCGTATTCCTCCTTGGAACGTTGATTGTAGGTTTGATATTTTGGATTTGATTCTTGCAATTACAAAAAAGATTCATTTGGATGTGCCACGTACAAAGGAAATGTTGAGCAAGTGGAAAAACTTGACATACGTCACTCATAACTGCAAAGTCCCTATCCGTAAATATAACTCGCGGTATCTCTTCGCCACGACAAATCAACCTCACTTGTTCCAACGCCCAAACATAGTCCTTTATTTCTTGTTTTTCCATAAAGCACCATGCAACGGTGAATGATTATTTATCCGAAGTATGACTAACCACATTCAACATAGGCATGTTATACTTGTTAGTCTTATAGGTGCAATCTATGAACAAGACTTGATAAAAACACTAAGCCAAATCCACCATCCTAGGATGGGAAAGAAAAATATGAGTCACTTTGTCGCCCGGATCCACCCTTGTTTGCATGGCGTAGTTAAGTTTTTCTGCCAACCACTCTGATTGTTGCATAATTAATCTACCATCCCATTCGGTTCTCTTTATCGTTGCTTTGGCAACATATATTGTGGAAATAATAAACAAGTTTATCTTTTCTTCCTCCCTTATTGCATTTAGGATCTTAAAGGGCCTACATCCCTTCATCTGCCAGACCTTTTCCATTTGATGTGGTTTGAGTCGGGCATATGCTGGGTGTCCTAAAATAATTTTAGGTGGAGGATGGTTGTGACGACCATCCGATATACTATACAAACTCCATAGATGAGTTTCATGATGCCTTTTGAAAACAATCTTGAATGGGAATCTTGTTCGACGAAGTTTTGTAGACCCTCGTCGTCTTCTTCTCATACTTGTAATTCTTCCCTTTGTGACTTTCTTCCTTATCCCCCGCTCTCTCGCATACCATCTCCATTTGCTTAAAATCGACATGTTTAGTTTGAACAACTACGCACATCTTCTCTTTTTCCTTGGAAATAATCCATTCCTTGACCTCATCCTTAGTTTCCCACGTCTACATTGAACAAATAACACGTTTATGAGAACACTAATTCAACAATTTTCAAAATGATATACATCGATTCAAACAATAAAAACGTACCAAATTGGTCATATAGTGTTGGGAGGTATCCATACCGATAGTGGATACGGGTTCAGGTTGAGAGCTTGCATGTACAACCAACTATAGAAAAAGTAAAATTATGTCATTACAAAATCGTCAATTTATAAGATCTTAACATGACGATATTTTTTTTAATTTCCCATATAAAGGGTCGTCATCTTTACATTTGCATAATGATGACCCCCAAAGTCGTCACCTTATTGTACATGTTAACGACTTATTTTCCTGAAACTATGATCTTGAGTCGTCATGGTGTGTTTTAGCATACCAACGACCCTTTTTCGCAAACCGACGACCAATCTTAAACCCTGACGACTCTACGTTGAAAAATATACACCAATTATATTCAGTTTTCACCTTGAGTCATTACTGTATTTATATATAACATGACGACTCTAATAGAAGTTATTGCAAATTTTGAAAATCAATGGTAAGTTTTACTAGTACGAGCAGTTATTACAGATTTGGGAAAAAGGTAATCGTTTTTTTTCTTCCAAAAAAGTAGCCGTTGGGTATTTTTTCCTATAAAAGGAGACCTATCCCTTTCAAATTTATTCACCCATCACTATCAATCTTCCACTTTCAAACACTAAAAATGGCTCAAACTCCGTTCAATAATCAAGAAGATGTTGGTATGTTAGAGCACACATCACGGTCACGAAGCACGACTTTGAAAGAGCGCACCAGGTCGCTAGTAACCACGACCAAACCGGAGATCCGTACCTTAACATGGATCAAACATAATGCTTGTTGAAAACTTGTATTTAAGGTTTTTAAAGCACTAAACAGAAATTGTTATAGAAGGACGCTCCAGAAGATAAGGGAAAGGTTATTTATACAATGAATGCGTATTGCTGAGAGACGAATTAAAAGCTTGGGATGACGCTCTACCAAACGAACCTCGAATGGATAAGTAAGTTTGTGAATCAATTGGTCATTCATCAAAAATTATTTCTTTGGTTATTTTTATTCAACAACACTAACTTATAAAAAAAATGTTTTTCCAGTACTCTTTGGGTCGCAGCTAATACAAATTAAAGTACGAGCATGAGTTTTTGCACGAGGACTACTATGGTCTCTTGAGGGAAAGTGAATGGAAATTCAACGCATATGATTAAACTCGTTTAGGTGTTCAGGTGTAATTTAGTGAACTCTTTTATTTGTTTTCCTTCTATTTTATTTCATAGTACATGTATGTATTTTTCGGATTCAATAAAATGCATGAGTTCAAATATTGATTCAGTAAATATAATTCCCAAATTGGGTCGTTAGGGTTTGTAAATATACGAGTGACGATTCTATAGATTGTTTGAAATTGTTATTATGAGTCGTCACTTTTGGAGAAATACATATTACCGACTCTAAAAGTTATTTAACACAGAGACTTTCTGATATTAGAGTCGTCAACCATTTACCATAACAAATGAAGACTCTAGATATCTGCAAGCGTCGTCATTTTTTTAATTTGATAGTTAACGACCCACTTAGCAGTTAATGTGAAATTTGAGTTTACCAAATATGGTTGAGGCGACAAACGGATTTTTTTTTCAAAAACTTGGTAGTTAGGTCGTTAAATTCTATAAATAGAGACCCATATCTCACATCTTCCTCACCCAAACCATAATTCTCAACCTTCTCTTCCCCTTATCGTTTATTTATCATCCAAAAGGAAAAATAAGAGGAAACACCATGACTAATCCCTACACTTCAGAAGAGAATTACGCCATTGCAAGAGCTTGGTTGATAGTCAAAAACTACTTTGGAGATCTAGGAAAAGACATAGATCAAACATCGGATTCTTGGTGGAACCGTGTATTTATCGTTTTCATGGCGTTAGACGGAAATTATAACTCAAGGTCTTTGAAACTCGTCAGGTAACGGTTCGAGGAGATATTCTTCGAATGTGAATCTTTCAAAAGATAAATGAAGGCCGTAAGAGAAGCCTTACCCAATATGTTGGGTTCTATAAGAGTAAGTATTTAAACAAGAGGTAAAACTTATCAAAAGCTTTTAACAATACTAACTAAGTTTTTGTTTTGCGTTTTCAGTTGGGGAAAACGTATACCTGATACGAGGTGCTTCGTGGAAAAAAGTTTGAGTTTGACGATTGCTACCTCATCTTGGAAGGCACTACCTTTAACTACAACATCTATGGTTAAGTGTATAAGTGCACCGTTATTATCTATTGTATTTCATTTCCTTTAATGCAACGCTATGCAAAATGTATGCCTTTTACGATTCAATGAAATGACTCTATGAAATCAAAAATCTTAAAAATTAACAGTAAGGGTCATTAGGGTATATAAATATCGAAAATAATGACTCAAGCTAAGATTATTAATGGTTGGTTAGGGTCGTCATTATATATGAATATCCCATTTTTTATGACGACTCAAAAACCCAAAAACTTGAGTTTTTTTACAGATAGTTTGGATTCGAGAGTCGTCCGGGTATTAAAAGAATCATCTAACGACTCTAGGTGAACTAGCAAAAAGAGTCGTCATTGTTTAACACACCACCTTGATGATTTTTCATCACCTGCAAAAGTTGCAGGTTAGAGTTGTCTCAATGAGTGTCAACAGATAGACGACACTTTAGGGTCATTAGTGTATACAACAGTACCCGACTATAATGACCCTCACTCTGAGTAGTTCTATAGTGACCATGAATCGACCACTTGGATCACCATTGAGACAATTTGAAGAGTATATGAAGTTTACCTGATTGTTTATATCTCTGGGTTCTTCATTTCGAGGATTGGTTCCTTCATTTTGAGCAATATGTTCTTTATTTGCACCATTATTCATGGATTCCTCTATTAACATCTCTTCATCAAACATCCAATCCATAGGATTAGTTGAGACAATCTTACCATCAACATAATCATGGTTGTTATTTGAACCTTCACCAAACTCATTCCTTCCACTTGAATCACTCATTTCTAAAAATCCTAGTTTTTCCTCTTAAAGCTCCTCTTCTTCTACTCAACACACAAAAACTCTAAAATAAAATCTCCCCGAATTTTATCCCAAAATCAGATTTTAATCTAAACACACTTACCACACTAATTAACTTAATTAATTCTTAATACTAATCACGTAGGGACATTTTAGCCATTTAGAATATATTTTTTGATAAGGGGTGATCCAAATTAGAGTGGAGTGACCCTTTTTGTCCTCTATTGCAAAGCCCCCAATTAAAATCCATGCCCCCGATCAAACTAGGCTTCATATGTTTTCCTTTCTCCATCTCTGTTCATCTTCTCCATCTCTCTTCTTCATGTTATTCTGGTAGCAATAATAATGATAATCTTATTCTTATTACCAACAATGAAACTATAGAATCAGTAGTAGCATCTTCATCGTCATCATCTTACTGTTGATTAAGTTTTTTCTTTTGTTGTTCTTCAAAAAATCACCAATGAAGACAATAGCGAGAAAGGAACATGATGATAATGAATTCGCAAGAGGGATTGAGTTGGGATATTTTGAACTAATCAAAGGTAAAACTTGGGTGTGAATCAGATTTTGATTTCTTTAATCGCGCAATCTCCAGTTTTAAAATTCACAACCAGGGTTTAGATTCAAATTTAGGGGAAATTTTTATTTATTCCATATTTTATTTTGATTTGAAATTGGCTACAATTAGTTTGCAACATCTGAATATGATATGTGCCTGGGGATACTAGATATGTGCTGTGGGTTTAGTGTAATTGTTGATTTAGCATGTAAAAAGAACAAGTGAGGGTTTACTTGTGAGATTATTCGGTTTACGTTGTTGTTGTTAGTTGATTAGAAGGCTCTTGGATGCATAATTTCTTTTACACTTGTCTAAAATGGTTTCGTTGTGTTCACAGCAAAAAATGGACGGTGGGAAAAAATCAACCACCCACCTCTTTGGTGACTGGCAATTGCCTGAAAGAATCAGTGGTGCACTTTTCCAGTTCGCCGCTAGGTCTCGGGGTTTTTCTGCATTTGCGGTTTCCTCATTAACAAAAATTCTGGTGTCTGTGTTATTTCTTTTCCGTATTATATTTTGTTATATAATTGAAATACCACAGGTTGTGCGTTGAATCATTCGTTTGGGAAAGATGACCTTTGGTTGTTGATTGAAATTGATTGATACTTGAACATTGGTCTTTGGTATCGTTCATGTTAATTTCTATAATATTCAATTAGACTCGCATATTTCTATTTTCTTGAGTAAGGATTGAATCGAGAAATTGAGATATAACTCTTTGATATACTTTTTATTAAGATTCAGTCTGACTGTCTAGATGATTCTCTTAAAAGTATATTGGAGTTAGTCCATTCTTAAAAGTATATTGGAGTTAGTCCATATAGATTTCTAAGCAAATTATTGGGTGAGGTTGTTGTACCCCCACTTTTTCAATTGGTATCAGAGCATTGAAACACGTTTAAGACCTTATAAGTCTGTGTTTGTAGCAATCTGATTCTGTGGAAAGAAGTTTATCTCTGTGTTAAGCATTACCAACATGTCTTCCAATGCTTTTAACTATGTCAATTTTCTTAGGCTTTCCTCAAAGGATAACTCCTTAGTTGATTCTTTCGAATCCAGAGGTAAAAATGAGACAACTGACATTGTGACAGAAGCTAAAAGGAATGTCACCGGAACTAAAAAAAAAATCGGCTGAGTCAATTGATTTCTACAATCATGCTCAACTTATGGATGAATTTGAAAAGTCACTCTGTCGAGAACGGAAACTCTATGGCATCATTGAGTCCTTCTCCAACAATATCGAAAAACTACTTCAAGAAATTGCTTTACAATGTGAAAAGATTAGTGTTCTTGAGAATATTGTTAAAGAAGACTCAATTAGAGAAAAACTTTTGATCGAGACACATTTATCTGATCTAAACAGACTTCGTGTTGAAAAAGAGAAACTGGGTGCATCCCTTATTCTAGCACATGAATAGTGTAAATCCTTAAAAAATAAAAACTCTGTGTTAACGATAAATTCTTCTGTACCAATCTCTAATTCTCAAACAGAATTACAGTACATGAAGAAAAGCTCTCCAAAGGAAGTTCTTGCTAAGAAATATTTACATTACTTGCAATCTTCTAATAGGGCTATGAATTTGAAACAGGTTCCTTTCAATGTTTCTCTTCCACGAACCTGTTCCTTATGTGGGAAAAAGAATCACTATGTTCAACATTTTTTTGCTAGAAAGAAACACACTTCTGATATTCAAAATCTACTTCTTTTTACTGTCAATCGAGTAAATCGTCTGACGACATCTACAATGGATTTATTCCTGCAGAAAACTAGAATTCTCATAAAAGGATTTTCGATGGTCACTCATCTCAAAATACCCACATGAATCGTGTGTCTCCATATGGTGCTAGTTCCTACACCACGAAAATACATATTCCCAGTGTTTATGAGAATATGTCTGGTAAATCTAAGTCTTGATGGTGGAGACATGTCTCTTCAAATTCTCTGGAACCAATTTCCAGAGGTCCTAGACTTAATCCTCAGAAAAATATTTCTGATGGATCACCTAACAAGGTTATGTTAAATTCTTATGGAATAAAAAATAACCGAAGGAAGGTAAGGAATACCGGGTTCAAACCTTCAGATGGCATTTACAACTCATCTCTTAACACTCATAGTGTGATCACATATCACTTGATTGCCTAATTGTAGACATTTTTATTCTTGTATCTAACTTGAGAGATGCAAGAATGATTGTTGGGATATACTCAAGTCTAATGTAATTTTTCCATCTGAGTTGCGTTTGAGTATGATGTTTTTCTCTTGATGTAAAAGTATAGTCTCTTTACTCCTTGTTGTCTTGAATCTCACTCTTATGCTCTGATTAAATTTTGGGATAATTGGAGTTTAATACTCAGGTTTTGACCAACACTAGGGTTTGGTCTAACATTTGTCCAACATTAGGGCTTGGTACCTGGACTGGACGCTGACTCTCGTTGACTAGGTCAAGTCCTAACTTCTGTTTACTAATTATTAATAAATTTATATAATAGTGTATTATTTAACGAGATTACAGTTATACCCTTAACTGTACTAATATTTACACAATAACCATTCAATATCAATCAACCCATCTTCTCGGTTTCTCCCAACTCTTCTTATAAATCAACCACATTTGTTGACATCTTCCAATCCACCACAAACCCATAATCAGACAACATCAAAATCTTCAAATTCAAACCAATCTTCAAATTCATCTCATTTACTTCAAACCCATACAACCTGAACCCATCATCACATGTAGCTCTTTCATGTCTCAATCTTCTCAGCTCACAATTGCCACTCATGTAACTTATTTTTGATTCAACAACACCACCAACATTATTATAGCTCAGGCGCCCAGCACCACAGACTCATTCTCAGTCCAACCATTCTGGATTCCCAATATCAACTAATAGCACCATCTCTTTAAGGCCATTGAATCACCACCTGCACCAGTTCCCATCATAGCAACAACAACTCCCCCATCTTCTCAGTTTCTCCCAACTCTTCTTATAAATTAACCATATCTGTTGTCATTTATGAATCATAAAAAATCAACATCCATTATAATTCTTCTTCATATTGTGTTCTTGACTGCAATAGGTGCAAACCCCCCATTGATCTCAGCTCCAAACTAATATTCTTTTGCGATTCAAACCCAACACAGGTCCTTCTCATCTTCACCTAATTCAGTTTAACATCTCCAGATCCAAAACCCTAACTTTAATTTCTTCTCAAGCATCAATAGAAACTATTACAACATCGAACCCATCTCACCAAGAGTACCTTCCGACAATGGGTTAAGAGAGATTTCCGGTTAAGACAAACTTGGAAGCCGAGAAGATAGAGTTGCTGATGAAGATGAATGATAACGAGAAGAGCAATAATTGAGAACATAGATGAAGAATGATGAGTATTCTGAGTTTGGTAGCCCAAAAACTTCGTTAAATCTAGCCACTTTCGATCCTTGATTTCCGATTTGAAATTCAACTCTAACCCACTCTTACAAATTTATTCAATTTCAAAACTCAATGGAAGTGGTCATGTTTCTTTCACATATGTTTCTCCTTTAAAAACCAGCATCATCTCCGGCATCAACCACCACAAAAAATCAAGTCATCAGATTTCCATGCAAAGCACGAATTCTCAATAACAAAACCATTGTTCTCTGAATCAAACAAAACCCAATTGACCGATTAAATCAAATGCCCAATTTTTGAATCAAACAAACCCCAATTTATGAATCAAATAAAAACCTAATTTTTAGAATCAAATCAAACCCCCAAGCTGAATCAATTTGAAACCCCAATATCTCTAAATTGAAATCCAAATTTGAATGAATCAAAACCAGATTGTTGTTTTTGTTTTGTTCGAACTGGTGGTGGTGATTGCGGTGGAGTGGTGTTAGAACGGTGGTGGGTATGGCGATGCTAAAGAAGAAAAAGAGACAAAAATTGATGGTGGTGGCCGTTCTATGAAGAAGATGAGAAGATGGTTTTATTAAGTAAATGTTGGGTGAAAGGTTATAATTGTAAATTTCGTCTTTTAATTCCATTTAATTTAATTATAATTATAATTTTTCATTTATTTAATAATTTTAAACATAAGTTAATTTTTAACCTGGTCAACTTGCGTCAACGTCTGGTCCAGGTACCAAGGCCTAACGTTGGACAAATGTTAGACCAAAGCATAGTGTTGGTCTAAATTTGAGTACCAAACTCTAATTATCCCTTAAATTTTTAATTATTGAGTCATGATGATGTGGGATATATGAAAATAAAGGTATTTCTTTTAATCTCTCCGGTTGTGTTATTCTTAGCCAGTCCATGAACATCTGGGTCTCTATTGAGAGTTTAGGGTTTCCACAACAAGGGTGTCACTCTCTTGCTTAAAAACATACATACATATCTTATATTGTTTTGTCTTCCCTATTAAAAAAATTTGGGGGGGGGGGGGGTATGGAAAAATCCTCAAGGTCTCAAGAAGTTGTGAATCTTGAGATGGAAGAAGACCCTAAAAGATGCAATTCTGTTCAAGAACTTGTCCTGAAAAGGATGATTGAAAGGAAAGAGTATAACTCCTAGGTTGGAGAATCTGTCAAGGATTTAATTCTTTTTCAGAATAACTCTAGGGTCGAGTTTGCAAATCTTCAACTACAAATAAATCAGATTATTGATGGACAAAGTAAAGTCCTTGATAATTAAAATACCTTGATCAAGAATCAGAAGAAGCTCATCATAGACTGTGTCAAAGCTAGGCATCTTTCCCGCATTATTGATCGAAAAGTTAATGTTCTCACTCATGAACATGGGGTCTCTACGGTCAAAAGAATCAAGGACATCTGTGACACCTTTTATGATGGACCCTTTCAAAGGTATGATGTTATCAAAGAAACTTGATTCTTATTTTGCCTTGGAAAGCTTCTTATGAGAATTTCATTCTTGTGTTTTTAAGAAGAATAACTAGAGTTTGGAATAGCCATTATTGTGATTACATATAGCTATGTCCAACGTTTTTCATCTTCAATGTTTTTATATTTATTTATTTAAAGTTTGTTTGGAAGATGATTTTTGCAGTAGTAATCTTTATGGTTTTATATATTGCAATTCGTTATGGGATATGTGAGTTAGCATCCGTGAACTATGATTGTCCCATATGTTGTCAAAAGCTAAGCCTTTCGTATGTCGATATGCAAGTATTGATAAAGAAATGAATGACCTTTTGACAAAAACAAAAGTTAAGACTTTTATGTCATTATGCAAATACTGATGAAGAAAGGATGAGATTTTGTTTACAAAGATTAAGTCTATTATATGTCATTGTGCAAATAGTGATGGAATATAGAATGAATCTTTGTCTATTCCGCAGTATTGATATTCCCCGATCCATATCTTTTATGTATATACTGCGCGGCTCCGTAAGTTTTCTTGTGTTGAGTGTTTTTCAATTAGATTAATCATGGGTTCTCTTATGGTTAGTTTAATTGAGTATTCCAGTTGAATTAATTATAGGTTCTCTTGTGGTTAATTCAATTGAGTATTTTGGATACAAATTCATATTCTTATATGATTTGTTGTTGTCCAAAGAAATCCTTCTTTTCTTGTGAAAGTAAGGTCGCTCTTGTTGTTCTTTAGGGAATGACATTATATGGGGGAGAGTTCTTATTTGAACTTGTGCTTTATTGCCAAATCTTTGTAGAGAGTGCGACTGTGGAATATTAGAGGGGTTATCTTGTATTTTTATAAACTCCTTGATGAATGCATTTATTTTCGGCTATATGATTGCATCTAAAAAGTTGATATGTGCTTTATTTTGATCATGAAATATGTTTATGGAAATTTCATTAGGAAAAAGTTTTCGTACCTTTACCAATTTTATTGACAAAAAGGGGGAGAATTAATGTGTAGTTCACACTACAAATACATATGGTTTTCATCTCATTATGTAAGGGGGAGTGGTTTCCATGTGAGATGGAGTATTGGATAAGGGGGAGTGATACATATCACCATAGTATTGTTGTCAAAGTTGTGATACAATTGAACTTTGATACTATGTAATAATACTATGACACTGTATAACAATGATTGAGAGATTTTGTTTTCTCATTGTTATGGCTATGGATTTTCAACAACAATGATGATGAACTTACAACCTTTTGAATCATTGGAGTACTTGGAAGTGATGAAGATTTCGAGTAATGTTGAAGAACCAAGGAGATCATGCATGTGGAAGGGAAGCTGCAAAGTTTATTTTTTGTATTCCATATGTATTGATAGTTTTGTCTCTAAAATTGACAAAGGGGGGGATTGTTAGAGCACTGCTCGGTCGAACTCACAAGCATTGCCTATTCTACACATTCGATCAAGGTTGTCACTGCGAAGCTATAGTCAAGGTGCACGGGGTCTTACCGTCTAGCCGTTGGTACTCCGCATCTTCACGGAGAATTCAATTTCACCGAGTCCATGTTGGAGACAACGGGGCAGTCGTTACACCATTCGTGCAGGTCGCTACTTATGCGACAAGGAATTTCGCTACCTTAGGATAGTTAGAGTTACTACTGCCATTTACTAGGGATTCCATTCAAAGATAATCACACTTCTCCTTCCAACCTTTCAGCACCGAGCAGGTGTCAGACTCTATACATTGTGTTACCACTAAATGAATGGTGTAACGACTGCCCCGCTGTCACCGACATGGACTCGGTGAAATTGAATTCTCCGTGAAGATACGGAGTACCAATGGCTAGACGGTAAAACCTCATGCACCTTGACTATAGCTTCGCAGTGACAAACTTGATCGAATGTGTAGAATAGGTGGGAGGTTCAACCAGTCCTGAAAGACCACTCTTTCGTCTAAGGAATCTATGCAGAGTGAATCGGCTCAAGCTTGTTGTCAAGTTTAGTTTCCAAAACTATAAGTCTTGATTTCTAGTCTACTTATAGTTAAGTCTCAGACTAGGATAAAAAGTGTAGTTGAGCTCTAGACTCCACGGTGTTTATCATACAAAGACAAAGAACTACTCAAGGAACTGGTGGAACTTCATCGACTAAAAGGTATGTGGAGACTTGAACTTATCTATCACTCAAAAAGTATGTCTACTCTATCTCCTATCTTGAGACAAAAGTCGTATTGCTATATAGACTTCGATAATACACATTTTCTATTTCGAGCCGAGTTTATCTCGCTTATCTTTTTCTCGAAATATGTGTTGGTAAGCTTTCGCTTTGGCCAAGTTCATCTTTACAAGTGACGAAAGTCATGTCTTGGAAATTGCTTTGATAAAAAATAGTGTGTGAAACATCTATTTAATATCCTCTAAGAATGTTTCAATGATTGAAATAAAGAGTTTAGAACATGTAACCATCTTTGGATATAAGCATATAATGTGTTTGCGCATTAGTGTATAAGTCCAAAACCGGGAACCAAATGTATGCATACTTGTGTGTGTACTAAATGGTTGATAGAAACTGGGTAAGTATGCGTACCCGAACACATACTGGTGGAAGTTCACGTCCGTAAATTTCTGCTGAGTTTGGAAATCAAAACCAACTCAATCAAGTTACCTAAGTATGCGTACCCATACGCATACTGGCGGAAGTTCACATCCGTGAATTTCTGCTGAGTTTGGAAATCAAAACCAACTCAATCCAGTTACCTAAGTATGCATACTCAACCCTGACACCTTTGCCATGGTATGGGAGTTTAAAAATCTGCACTACTTCATCTGGGGTAATCGTCATCTCCCCAAACGGCATATGGAAGGTGTCGGTCTCAGGATAAAGTCTCTCCACAATCGTCGACATAGCCACCCGGTCATGTTCCAACATAGAGTTGTCGACAACATTAGCCAACCCCGAATTTTCATTAATTATCTTGAACCTTTCACATTCTCCGGATAAAGGCCATTCCAGCATTTTAGGTGGTGCGACGGTGGGTTTGAGTAAACGAACCGCATCGGAATGATACTATTATACACACAACAAGTTAATTTTTTTTTAGAATTACCTAAACCTATAACCTTTATAACTATTACGAAGAAAAAGAAAATATGTAAATAAAATGGATACGATTATTACCTCGGTTTCATATATTTCTTTGGCATAGGTGTCTTTGTATCCAAATAACAATTGTCCTCCATCCTCCGGTAGCCCAAGGATTACACCTTCTGGAATACCCTTCACCTTCAGTACTTTTGGGACAAGGTGTTTCGCTTTCTTTCGAGGAGGATTTTCTTTACGGCTTCTCCTTCTTCTTGCGCAACGCTAGATTTTCCTACTTCTGGTACTCTATCTTCCGGTGCTTCTTGAACAGTAGGTTGAATTTCAGCTTGTGATTGTGGAACACTTGGTTCTACAGCTTCTTGAACTGCTTCTGATTGTGGGGCAGTTGGTTGAACACCTTCTTGACTTCCTTGTTGAGTTCCATCTTGAGCACTTGAAGTGGATTTAGCAGCCCTAGCTCTCCTTGCACTAGCTGTCAAGTTCTTATGCCTTTCCATCCTTGCACTATCTGAGACAATTGCGTCTCCGGATTTTTTACCGCGCCTATCCCTAAACATAAAAACAAAGTACAGTAGGTTGATAATCGTAAGTTTGAGTTCAACATAAGAGGCCAAATATAAATAATCGGAAGATATATTTCAACATAATCTTACAAATAAACATAATCGTAAGGAATAAGAGAGTATATCCTACCGAATACATTACAATCGGAAGCCTAACAAAACTATTTTCTACCGAATATGCATCACTTTGTGTGCAGAAATTACTAAAGTTGTTGGGCTTAAACAATCGTAAGAAAATTACAAAACATATCATCTGATTATGGTCGAATTAGGAATGACAATCAGTAGCCATTAAAAAATAATACTTACCGAATATGTATCAGTTTGTGTCTAGAAAATACTAAAGCCTAGTATATTTAGAAGGAAAAAACACATTAAACTTCCAATTATGGTCGATTTAGGGTTCTGTAATGAAAAACTGAGGCAATCGGTAGGAAACCTAACCTTTTAGCACCCGAATATGACCAATGTTCTTGTGCAGTGAAGAATTCGACCATAATCGGAAGTTTAAAAGAATAACTAAACTACCGAATCTGGGTAATAACCGAAAACCCAAAATAAATAAATAGTGGATTCGTCGAATTAAAGCAATAGAAACCAAAAAAATGGTAGAATCTTACCTAATTGGGGCCATTTGGAGTTGCTTGAGAGTTTGGCTATCAGAATCATCTACATCGGGGACTTCTTCTTCTTCACCTTCTTCGCGTTCTTCGTGTTACGGGCATTCATTCTAATGAATGGACCAACACCACGAACAACATTTTTGGTTCTAGATTTCTGACATTCCATATCTTTCGGCTTCATAGAGAATAATCGACGATGATTCGATTCGATGATTAACGATAACGATGTATTAGAGCGGGGTTGAACGATTAACATAACGATGTATTGAAGGAGTTGAACGAGGGGGAAAGTTTTCCTCTCTGCATTTGGAGGGCAAGAGGAGATAAGAGGAGTTGAAGTTGAAAAGAAATAAATTTAGGTTGACATTGGTTTTATCTGTCAAGCTAAATAATCGGATATAAAACAGATTACATTACCTCTCGATTATAGGTTGCCCCAAAATGAGCTTTTTCTAAAATCATTTTGAAATCTTCCATAATTGTTAGGAACTATCACTACCGATTATAAGTAGCCCCACATCGAACCTTTGCCAAATTCCATAGGTTTTAGGGTGCAAAGCCAACCATAACCGTTTGGTTCGTGTTTTGGATGTAGCCATAATCGGATATAATCAGGTTACATTACCTCCCGATTATATGTTGCCCCAAAATGAGTTTTTTCTAAATCAATTTTTTCGAATTTGAGAACTATAATAATCGGTAGTCATATTGACTACCGATTATAAAGTTGCCCCAAATTTCTTCTTTGACGAAATCACCAATTTTTGGAGCTACTATAATCGGTAGTCTAGTGAGGTTCTTGTTCCTACCGATTGTCATAGGAGCAAGATACGCGTTTGGCACAAAATCGATATTAATCGGTAGTTCAAAGGCGTTACTAAGCTTACGATTAGGTATTAACAATCGGACACAAACTAGCTTCCGATTATGTAAGGGCATTAACGTATTCTCGCGTTTTTGGACATCCCTTAACGTTGTGTATGGGTTGGGAATAAAAAAAATCGCCCCTAATTCTGTTGGGGTCGTCCCTAAAAATGCCAGGAAAAAAAACTTGTTTCTTCACATTCGGGGTTATTTTTTATTTTTTTTTCAATCTTGGTAAAGGGGCGGTAAGAAATGGTAGAGGGGCGGCAACCTAATAATACAAAAAAAGGTCATTACAAGGTAATTCAAGTTCCCCTTATCAAAGAAAAATATGGAAATGACTAATTAGCCCTTATTATTAATAATTAAGATTAGTAATGATAATCAAGATTAGTGTTGATAATTAATTTTCACTTATTATAACTCTAACATCAGATTTTTAGAGTTATAAAAAAAAATTAGAGGAGAAGAAAAAGAAAACTTATGTGATATTTGTGAAACCCTAGATTTTGATTCACTCAACCAAAATGAGTGATTCCAGTGACCCGGTATACTTCTAAATTAGTTTCCATTAGCTTTTTCTCGCTCCAAATTATCTAAAGTACTTAACAAAATCAAAACTTTTGAATTTTCAGAAGAACTTACGGTTGCAATTTTTCTTGTTACCAACCGTAACTCTTACTTACGGTTGGTAAGTTATCGAATACCAACCGTAACTGGTTAAATTTGGGGAAGATCCAATCGTAAAACCAGTTACGGTTGGTAAATAAATGCTCGATACGAACCGTAACTCAGTTACTGTTGGTAATTAAATGCTCGAAACCAACCGTAACTGATGAAAATTCTCAGATATAAGAACATACGGTTGGTAATTGAATTATTACCAACCGTATGTTCTTCAAAATCTCCATTCACGGTTAAGTAATTGAGTTATTACCAACCGTAACTCACATAAACCCCGAAATTTCAATTTCAATTTTCATACAAAACCCTAATTTTTGATACAAAATTAACTTAAATACAAGACGATAAACTAAACCCTAACTGGGGTTTTCCAAACATTTTTCAAATCGCCGATTAATCGAAGACGATGAAATTTTCAGTTTTAATGGAGGTTACGGTTGATGGAGGAGAAGAGAAGATGAAGAAGAAGATGAAAAAAAAAAATTGATTTAATTTTTTTTGATTCATTAGGTTTAAAAAAAATGATTTGATTTTGATTGATTTAAGGTGAAAAGAGTAATCTAGTCAATCTACACCCCCTATAGGACACCCCATAACCAATAAGAGGGACATTGCTATCACACTTGGAACAAGAAAGAAGTGTTATTGAAAGAATTAGGACGGTGTTACATGTTTAGCGTCCTCCTGCAACAAAGGAATAATCACAGGTGGAGCATTGTTTGAACTTTGAATAACATATTTGGGGTTTACGGTTTTCAGTTCCGCTCAAAATCGATTGATTCAACAGTTAACAAGGTTTAAGTATTTAGTTACTTGTTTCTAGTGGTTGGTTTGGAATCGATTTAGGTTTATGATTTTCGCATTCCAGCACTTTAACATTTGGGGTTTTTGAGTTGCAAATTGGGGATTTAGGTTTTCAGTTCTGCTCAAGATTCATCCGTCCAAGACTTAACAAGCTTTATTAGAGTTATAACTAAAGGGAACTCATCATCTCAGCTTAGAGTTTTCTGGGGTTTTCATTTCAATTTGTGAAAGATGATATTGAGAATTGAACTCATCATCCAAGACTTCAATTTGTGAGTTTAGGGTTTAGGACTTGAAGATCGAATCAGCCATTTCTGCACTCAAACAGTAGGTACTTCCTTTTTTCATCTTTTACTTCTAGGTTTTTCAACTATTGTGAAGATGAATGGTTGAGATATCAAAGGATATTGTTAAGCTTTGTTAGGGCTACTTATACCAAACTTGAGATAATTTCATTTGAGAATCTTCAAATCAGAAACATGAGATTGTTTAGGTAGTGAATGGTTTTCAGCATTAAGAGTTTCTAAGAGGTTTCGAAATTTTTGAGAGATTTTTATAGCAGCAAACAAGTGGTGTCCTTATAATAATCTCTAGACTGTTTAAGGATAAACAAGATGTCACTCGGCAATATTCCAAGTGATATTTCCAAGTTAATCATCTCAAGGTTACCAGTAAAATCTGTATTAGCATGCAAATGTGTGTGTAAGAGTTGGTTAAAAGTAGTTTCTTGCCTAATTTCTGATCCGGATTTCATGCAAATGCATCTTGATTTTCATAGAGAAAACTCTACTCGTCTCATGCTTGGTAGTATGGTTGGTGAAGACATGAACGATACTCTAATACAATCAGTTGGTTATGACTCATTAGCATCCTTATTACTGCCTAAAATTGAAGAAGAAAATAATAATATTAATGATGTTGAAACGCCTGAAATTAAAGATGATAGTAATGATGTTGAAGTGGATTATTCTTCCTCAAGTGAGAATTCATCATCAACATTGACTGGGATTGATGGTTATACTAGTCACATGGATTATCCATTCAAAGATTCCGGTCTTACTGTGTATTTATTTGGTTCTTGTAATGGTATTCTCTGTTTATGGTTTCCTGATGACGATCGGGATCATCAGGATAACTTCTTTTGTCTTTGGAACCCATCAACCAACGAATACAAGAGAATATGTGAAGCGCCAAAAAGATATAGTTACAGTGACATCACATTGTATGCTTTTGTTTATGATCCCACGGCTGACGATTACAAGTTCTTGATTGCTGAAGATACTGAAATGGAATCTGTAGTCCATCTCTATTCATTAGGATCAGATTCATGGAGAAGCTTTCTCACACCTTATATGTTCGTTTCGCCTAAAAAATCTGGGTTACTTTTTAATGGAGATCTTCATTGGCTCGCTGTGCAAACCCATTATACCATAGTCTCTTTGGGTATTACGAACGAGATTTTCAATGAAATTCAACCACCGTCAGCAGGGTTGCAGCTTATTCTTGTGGGGGTACTGGAAGATTGCCTTTGTGTACTTGTTGAGGATGAAATTAATGTTATTGATATATGGGCAATGCAGGTTTATGGAGATCCAGAATCATGGACTAAACGTTATACCATTACCAATGAGATAATAACTAGGAGAATTCCTTGTCATTGCACTAATTTGAGGTTTATGTGGTCCTTTAAAGATGGTGTTATTCTATTCACAGATGCACTTGACCTTGTTTTATATGATCCAAAGTATGGGAGTGCTATTGTACGAAGAATCTACTATATCTCGGCTGAGAATTACTCAGAAAGTTTAGTTTCATTAAACTCTGGTACCTATGTTGTCAAAAGAACGGCAAATAGTTCTTACACAGAGCCTGAGGTATTAAAATTACAATACTTATTGTCTTGTTTATCTTTGTTGCTCCTATGAAGTACCAATTTTACTTATAGTGCGTGTATGTTTGTGACTTTAAGAATCTTAAGCATAGAAACTCAGTTCTTGAAGCACGTATTACTGAACTTGAAGCATGTAATGCTGAACTACGGACAAAGCTTCACGAGTCTCAAGTAGCTCAGGTTTGTGTTATCTTTTACTTGTGTGAGTTTCTACAAATCGAATTAACAAGAAAAGAAATGTTGGCATCCAAGTTTTTTTTTTTTTTTTTTTATAGCTTGTTGTTTTCATTTTGTGGTAAATGCTTTTGGGTTTTCTTCATTGCTATGCGATTTTGGTTCTGCATAAAGAACTAGAGGAGAGTAAGAAAGACGATGTAGAAGAAATTGCTATGACTAAGAAAAACGGTCGAAAGAGGAAGGCGGAATATCAGTATAATACCGTAAGTTTGTCTAATTCCCAATTATGTATTCTTTTTCAAATGGCTGTTGTTAGTGTTGGGACATAATATTTTGCAAGGAAAATATTATTCTGCATACAAGTCCGGTAATTATCAAGCATTTCCGTGTTATATATACCCTTTCTAATTCTTGCTTTAGAGAAGTATTTGCTTCCCAATTCCAATTCGCTTTTTAATTTGTTGAATTTTCTTTAAGATGAAGATCATGATAGACAAGAAAGTCCTTCTTCCAGTTTTGAGTTTATAGGTAACTTGACCCCAGCAGGATCAACTATTCTAGTATTACAAATGTTCAAGCTGATTACATTAGTCAACTTTAAATAATTGCCCGAGTCTTTACGTTCATTGTTTCATTTTCGTCTTATGTGCGAATATTGGGTCTCTTCAAAATCTAGTGTCCCTTCATTTTCTACAAAATTAACGTCACTTGATTTTGGAACTACCTATCTAAAATAATTGCTTGAATTTTTGTCTGTAAATTAGAGTTTGTGAACACGAAGAAAACAACTGTGGACTTGAATCTGGAAAAAATTGGTAACAGCTAAAATTTTGTAAATAATTGTTTATAGAGGTGGGCCTCGAAATCTGTTGCAGCCATGTCATCAACGGCGGGAGAAATCACAAATTTCGAAGACGAGAGTCTCACTGTACAGCAGAGAGCTGAGAAAGAGCAAGCTGAACTTGTTCTGTTGCAGACTGGTGGTACGCTGGAGCCTTACCAAATCAAAGGTATGAATTGGTTACATAGCAATATATGCAGATTGATTGAAGAAATCTGCAGAGTGTAGATGTATTTTTCATTGTCGTTGCTACTTGCCAGACAACCTTTATGTTTTACTGGTGTAGTATATAGTACACTCTCTTGCAGTATTGCTTGTTTACATGCATCATCTTGTTCTTTTCTGTCTTTTGCCAAGATCTTTATTAAAAAAAAATTGGATACTTCTTGTGATATATCTGGGAGGAACTTTAGTCAGTTGATGGTTACAAACTTCCTGTCTTTGTAGATTAGTAAACACGATAGAACGATTTTGGATATATAAGACAAACTAGTAGTATGACAATAGGACTTTCTCTGGTGTATGGTTCTTGCTTATGAATGGTTACATCAAATGCCAAAGGATGTTCCAATTACAGTTCCAAGTAAAAACCATTTTATTTCATTTTTTAATTTTTTGTAGAGGGATCTAAGACTCACTCCACATCCAAGGACACTTATCAAACAATGACCGTAAAGACGCTGCGCGACCTTCTAAAAGAAAGAGGTTTGATGGTGAAAGGAAAGAAGGTAACAATCAAAAACCTGTCATCTGAAAATCCAAGAGAACCTGACATCTTTATAGTCTTTATGAGTTCATTGGTTGATACCTTGAAACTTTTACAGGATGAGCTGATTGCACGTCTCAGGGGCATTTAAGAACCTTCCAGGACATGCTTTCGAGGATATAGCATCTTGGCAGAGGAAGTTAATTCGAGATCGAGTCCGTGCCTTATGTGGTACCTGGTGCGTTATGTAGTTCATCACTTGTATCTCAAAATGCATGAAATTTGGAGCATTCTTTTCAACTGAATGAAAACATCTGTGTTACAAGGACACGTACACGGTGTTGTGTCCAATACGTTACCTTGACACGACAACTTAAAAAACTAGAAAACGGGGACACGGATAGCGAGCATAGAAAAATACTTACATAGATGTATATGACTAATACAAAAGGAATTAGAAATACAGACTCCATGATATTTCTACGTATCTCCGTCATCTCATAGATATAGCTATAGTTGTGGGAGAATATCTCCATTTTTGCTAAAAAAATCTAATGGAGATCAGTGGCTAGTTTCGGGAGTGTCTATTTTTATTACTAAAGATAAAACTCCTTATTGTAGCTAAGAAAATATGTTTTTACTAAAGATAGAGGTTCTTATGCAAGTTAGATTGACGAAAACATTTTCTTTCCTATAATAAATATGTAAAAAATATGTAGCTGAAGTGTTTTTTAATTTAAATAATTTTTTTATTCTTGTCTTGGTAATTGAGCTGTGTCCAGTGTGTCGGACACGAGTGTCCGTTCATCGAGTGTCGACACGGCGTATTTTTTATTTATGGACTGTCCTTGTAACACAGGAAAACATTAGTCGTGTAAGTCTGATACTTCTTTCGTGTAAGTCGTGTAATTGTTGTTACTTTTGTTAAAGATCATCACTATTTAAACTCTGATTTTTAATTTGGTTCATACTGAAACATGTTCTCTACTGCGCCTGACTTATGCATTTCTGATGAGGGAAACATATTCTCTACTGCGCCTACAAGATGCACACCACTTAGGTTCTAATATGTTTTTGCGCTCCCTAGGGAATGTAATACAAAAACATTGAATCTAGGATAGCTTACGAAGTAGCTTTTATTAATAATGGAACTTATAGATCAGTGCCTAGCATTTCTGCTGAAGCAGATGGCAGTGGCACATTTGCCTTTGCTTCATCCTCTTCATGTGTTTCTTAGTTAAAGTTTGTTCTTGTTTTCATATTCTATCTTAATTCTGACATGATTGAGCCCGATGGGCTGATGTGAAAATATGAAAACAACCCAAAAATTAAAACAGTAATTCTTGTTCAACAGAAGGAAAATCCTGTGCCAAATCTCATCTTTGGGACTTGGTGATTCATGGCATTCTCAGTAGTTAGGGAAAATGGTCGTTAAACATAAATATTTTGGGATTTAAGGGTAAATGGCTATTGAAATGCCTTGTTTACTTAGCCTGTTAGTGGCCTTCTCTCCACTGGTGATGTTCTCCATCGACAAGTTAAAGGATGCCAATGTCTGTCCTTGAGCATTAGCAGCCAAAAGTTGCAAAGCTGGACAGACTGAATGGTGAATGCATTACCAAACGGCTTCAAATCTAACTTCATCACTATTCTTGCAATATAGTTTGATTTTTCTCCAAATTATTGGATTTTAGCTTGTGCCAATCTTTATTGTTTGCTAGTTTAATCTCTACCGGGAGAAACCACGTCGGTGAGTCAAGTTTATAAAGATGTAATATGTGATGAAAATAATTGTCGTAATGAGGAGCCATTGGTTGACAAAAATGTAAACAACTTAACATATGAAGCAGTGTTTTTTCTTTTTTGCTCGGTAATGAAGTGATTTTATTAATGGAAATAGCAAGTACAAGGTACAAACCCCAAAGGAACGCTTCTCACTTGAAAGTGTGAAAAGCCCGGACAAGCTAATGTAAAAGATAAAAATTACATTGCAAAAAGTTGTGAGAGCCCACATAAAAAGCCCCAATAGAATTAACCCAAATAGAACCCCAACAGAATTAGCCCAAGAAGAGCCCCCGTAGAAGTATCCAAAGTTCACCTGAACCCTAATCCACCCAGATTGTGCCGCCAGGAACACCGGAATTGTTGAACCAAATCCATCCCATCAAAAGCTCGTCAAATTCTACATGCAAACGATCATCACAAAATCCGTCGCACTTCTTCCATCGGAATAAACATGTACCTTTAAATGATGAAATTAGTGATTTTGTTTTGGAAAGAAGAAGAAAAAAAGATGGATTTAGCCCAACAAACAACAACCAAATCAGCTCAGCATATAAACACCTCCATGATGAATTCTTCCCTTTATTACAATGGAAACCCAAAGAAATCAACATTCAAGGTGAAGCAGTTTTTGCAACCCAAAAATAGCTTTGAAGTGAAAAAGATCCCCCAATCTCCAGCACCAATTATTCTTTTTCTTAACTAATGGTGATATGATGGTTTTCTGAGAGGAAAAATCATTGTGCGCTGTTGACGGTGTTTTTGCTTCCATTGAGATGGATTACGAAGAACAAAATAAGAGGAGATTTGTTTGTTGTTGCCGTTGTTGTTTTAGGGTTAGGGTTTACAACGAAATGATGCGGCAGGAACTGAAAACCTATTCTTCTTATAAGCCTCTCAAATCTGGCCCGTTCAGTTTTGGGCTGTACGGTGAACGTTGATAAAAAAAATTAACGGCTCACATGTATTCTACGATTGACCAAAGAATTAGTACCTATTATAAACGGTTCTGATTCACTTTTGTCTCATACAGGCGGAAGGTTGACCATAAATAATAAGGATTTATGGTCAACAATATCCACGATTCTGGTACTTAATTTCTATGGACAACAAGCATTAAGCAATTCTCGTGCTAGCTGCCTGCAACAGTATGCAAGCAACTTTCTCAACACAATTTGGAATTTTGGTCATTACTTGATTGCCTACCACGTGCTTTGCCATTGCTTGAACCGTTGCGTTTGTGGTATCCAAGATAGCTTGTTGAGCTTCACATGTTGAAGCCAAAGCTTCACAGAAGGAAGAGTCGGCACCAAAGCACTTGCATCGGAAAAGGCCATCAAGGGTCTATGCACATTTAAGAGTTTAGTTAAGTAGAAAAACTACAACGATTAGTACTAAGGGGATCATAAGAAAAATGGAATCTTTAACTAAAAAAATCACACAAGTTGATTTCATTTTTAAATTTATTCTCAGAAATGTAGTGGATTTCCAATCTATTTGGCTTTAAAATCCACCATAGACTTTCTCGGATTTTTTTTTTGCTCCAGCAATGCTAGAGTAAACTTGATCTAGTAGCACCGTGGATAGCCATTTAGCTAGTTTTGACGTCACCTAACTCCAAGTTATCAGTGACATATGTGGGGTGGCTTACCCAGGTTGTAGCCCCGCCCCCCACCCCCAAATCAACAAAACCATTTTTATACCTTAGTAATTGTTCCAAAAAAAAAATTTAGCCTAGGTAAAAAATCTGGATAGCCCTTTACCGTGGAAAAGAAAGAGCAGACTCAACGAAATCTCAAAGAATATCTAATGGCTTATATGCGTAGTTGTATTGTATATTTTACCGTTAATGATATATTAGGAGAATATGCATATGTTTCCCAAATTAAGTAAGTGTTTGTCCTGAAATTTCATTTTCTTCTTCTAAAAGTAGCTATACTTTCTATTAGGGGTGGGACTCGGGTTGGTTGGTCGGGTTGGAAGGCTTGGCCGAGGGAGACCCGAGGTAGAAATCATTTGCCCAGATTGCCCATGGAGCCCGTGGAACCCATGGAGGTGCTGCCTAAGTCCCGCCCAAGTTATATTCCTCGGGTTCCTCAGGTTGACCTGTAGTTGCGGATTATCTCACAACTACACCCTCATAAGAATCCATTAAAATGATTCCTAAATCTAATTAATTTGATATGAAATTAAGAATTAAAGTACTAAAATTATAAAAAGA
The DNA here is from genome assembly GCA_023529315.1 of Papaver bracteatum. Taxonomy (NCBI): domain Eukaryota; kingdom Viridiplantae; phylum Streptophyta; class Magnoliopsida; order Ranunculales; family Papaveraceae; genus Papaver; species Papaver bracteatum. Next base: position 69,254 of record JAJJWX010004079.1, on the reverse strand, counting down.
GACACAAAGATTTTTACATGGTTCGATCATTGTGATCTACATCCATGGTTCTTCACTAGTGATTGTATGTAATTACATAATTTTACAATTGAGACTCCATTAATGAATATTTGGAGCTCTAGATTTTTGGGGAAGAAGATGATAAAGAAAATAAAATCTCTCCTAACATTTTCTCTCTCCTCCTAAAAAGACATATCATTCTTCTCATGCCTAAATGGCTATTTATATGATTTTACAAAATGTTGACAATTAAACTGTCTCTCAACTTCGGACTTGAGAATTACCCTGCGAATCTTCGCAACTTCACTTTGCGAACTCCTTTTGCTTTCCTCGTGATTTCCTTTGCTCGCAAGATGTATTTTTTCTCCACAATTTCGTAAGTTATCATTTGTTGTGATATTCCGCTCCTACATGACCCATCCTAATACTTTACAACACAAATTTTAGTAATTATAAGATCTAATTATTGTATTTAGCTTAAATTTCCAATTAAATAATGATTATTGACAATAATATAAATTATTTTGATATTGAATTAATAATGAGATAGATATGATTTATATTTTCATTATTAGGTTTGAGGATGATGGCTAAAATTGCTCTTAATAGATAACACTACCAATTATAAAAATAGTTTATATAATTATATTATATATCCTTGGGTTGGGCGGGTTGCTCGGGTTAGAAATATTTGTGTCCATGCTTGCCCAAGTTTAACACGGGTTTATTAAAATTATACCCGAGCTCGCCTAAACTTTTAAAATATATTGTCCATGCCCTCCCAACGTTCGGATTGGGCATGGGTTGGGTGGGTTGACCCAACCCAAGTCCCACCCCTGCTTTCTATGTCTCTGTATAATATAAAAATGCAGTGTGGTTATGGGGATACAAATAAAAAAAGTTATGGCATATTATGCTTATATGCACAAATTTTAAACATTTTAGAATTTAACAATCCTTCCAATATTTTCGCAAGCCATTAAAATGACTTTTGAAACCAGAAAAAAAATTGGCCGGCCTTCGGCCGATAAGTAAATTAAGAATATTACTTTTGATGTGCAAGTTCGTCACCTATAATATTAGTTATAAGGTGAAAAAGATTGATCCAAAGCTTTATGCTCCAAGGTAAAGGCAGTGGGTGGCGCATCCTTGCTCATTTTAAGTATTTCACCGCAATTATTATTTTCGCAGTTGAGATGATTTAAATTGAGACTTGATAAAAATAATAATTAGCCCACCCAAACATAAATTCCTGGTTCCGCCGCTGACAGAAGTAGTATTGCCTTTTCTAGTAGACGAATAAATTGGTTGGCCGTATCTTTACAAGATCTTTCAGTTTCCGTATATTCCCATGGCTATCCATGTTTGTTAGAGATAACAAATCTTTCAGTTTTCGCGCTAATAATTTCTTTTGGGGCGGATATATTTTGGGTAATAATAAAAGTCATCTTTACGAGAAACTAAACATATTTAGACAAGAAACCAATATATATATTTGATCAAACTTTTGATTAATTATCATTCTAATTGAAACTGGAGTAAGATTAACTCTTGAAAGTGAAAAGCTAAAATGTAAGATGAATAAGAAAAGTGTACCCAATATTTAACTATTGTTGTGTGCACAATTCATAATGTTTCGAGATGAAATCTCATCACAATAGTAATAAACCAAATAGACCAAACATAAAAACTGTCAAGCCTCATTCCTTAAGCTTGATTCGCTGCAATAATATTGCGACCTGATAAGCGACTGTCGACTAGATAATGCTGTAACTCCCGTTATCGAAGAAAACACAATCACCCTGTTACGAGCAAGTGTCACTTAGTTCAGTTAGAGTGCATATATAAAGATTTTAGGTGATAATCAAGCAAATAAAGTTGCAAGGTTACTAACCAAGTAAGTTGTAGCTCATACTACCAGACGTGCTATGTCAACCAGAATAAGGTTGCTGCTCCAACATAAGAGCTAAAAATCTCTGAGACGTACATATAAACAATAAACCATCAGACTAGCAAAGTTCTAAAATGACGCCTTATATCTATATAAATGGCTTTTGCTGGCAGTCCCCAGACCGATCTTACCACTACTAAAATGTCTAAAAATGAAGTAAGCACCTTTATAACACAACTGAGTTTTAATTAAGATACGCTCCTTGTGAAAAATATTCCTTGTATGCAAATAAAAATGATTCTAACAGACAAGGCAAATACACGATAGGTAAACAAACTATCCACTGTCAATTTTGAACCAAACATAATGTGATTATATCTTACCCCGTCAGACTGGATATTTTCGACAATGATATGATTTTTTTCACCTTCCAGGGTACTTGGTTCCTGATTAAAAACACACAATAGAACTTAATAAATTCTCTATATATGCATAAATAACATGAAGCTTATTTTGCACAAAAACGTCTGGGTGTGTACCTCAATGTGAAGTTGTGGACAATAATAAGGGATCGACTGCATGGCAGAACATCTATCTCGATAAATAGGTGTTTGTAGGTGAAAATAGTTTCTGTTGATTTTGGTAATTTCGAGTGTGTACGGGTGAGAAACAATTTAAACCTTAAACAATGTACTGCAAGAAATTACTTTAAGTTCGAGAGATCAATCTGTACAAATCCATCCTAAACCTAGAAATGGCCATTCCGGACTTGATTCGGTCACAAAGTGGAGGAGAATGGGTTGGTTTTGGGGAGGGAAGCAAGGAAAGTGATGATACCAGAATAGTTGATTCTGGAAGAGTAGTTGTGTTACTGTGACTTGTATCAGAAAAGTGGGAAGGCTAACAAATGGTAAGCTAGCAAGTATTTTCTAAGTGTTATATATTCCCGAATGAACTTGTTGTTCTGTGGAAATAGGTAAGACCTATTTATACAAGTCGAAGTGAAACGTACTTCGGTCTCATTAATGGATGGATAAATGGGTAAGTAAATGGGAGGAGGTGATAACCGCATGCATGGAATTGATGTTCCATAAAACCGTTAATGTATGGAATTGATGTTCCATAAAATCGTTAACGTATGTAATTGATTGTTGAGCGTTTCACCATTGATTCCCTACATTTACTGACCGCCTCACACTTATGACACTTCCTTATGACGTGCGTAGTGTACGCCGCACGCTGTAAACCGCCAAACCAATACCCAAAGAGGATCCCCCAGTATGTGATATGTGTTTGATGTCTCGCATGTTTGGTGGCACGTCGTGGTTGCCTGGAAAGTCGATCTTGGGAGACTTGGTAGCTTGGTGACCTTCGACGGTCGAAATCTTGCATCTTAAGAGGCAAGGTAGCCATTGATCGTCGCACACTTTTGTTCGTTGGTGGACGCATGGGGAAGGCCATCATGGTGGCGAGGCTAGGTTTGCATGTCGTTGGCATGGCATGGTTTGGCGCGACCAAACTTAGGTTTTCAGTCCAAAGGTTACCATGTGTTTTCTGGTAACCTTGGATGGCTAGGATTTTCTCATGGGGTTGAAGGGAAACCGTTGATTGTTGCACGCCTTCGTTTTGATAGCCGTGTAGAGAAGGCCAGCATGGTGGCGCAGCTAGGTTGGCATGGCATGGTTTGGCGTGGCCAAACTTAGGTTTTCAGGCTAAAGGTTACCATGTGTTTTCTGGTAACCTTGGATGGCTAGGATTTTCTCCTGGGGTTGAAGGGCACCCGTTGATTATTGCACGCCTTCGTTTTGGTAGCCGTGTAGAGAAGGCCAGCATGGTGGCGCGGCTAGGTTGGCATGCCGTTGGCATGGCATGGTTTGGTGTGGCCAAGGGTTTGCCATGGGCGCAAGGCATGGATAGATTTGGCTAGGTACGGTTTTGGCTTGGCATGTGGGGCCAAGGGTTTTCCATGGCCGCATGGCATGGATAGATTTGGCTAGGTGCGGTTTTGGCTTGGAATGTGGGGCCAAGGATTTGCCATGGGTGCATGGCATGGATAGCTTTGGCTAGGTGCAGTTTTGGCTTGGCATGTGGGGCCAAGGGTTTTCCATGGGCGCATGGAATGGATAGATTTGGCTAGGTGCGGTTTTGTCTTGGCATGTGGGGCCAAGGGTTTTCCATGGGAGCATGGCATGGCTAGCTTTGGCTAGGTGCGGTTTTGGCTTGGCATGTGGGGCCAAGGGTTTTCCATGGGCGCATGGCATGGCTAGCTTTGGCTAGGTGCATGACCAAGCTAGGGTTTTTGGGCGAAAGGTCATTTGGTAACCTTATACGACCAGGATTTTCTCATGGGATTGAAGGGAAACCGTTAATTTTTGCACGCCTTCATTTTGGTAGCCGCGTAGAGAAGGCCAACATGGTGGCGCGGCTAAGTTTGCATGAGGACATGGCGAGGTGCGTTTGGCATGGCACGGTAGGTGTGGCTGGCATGGTTAGCATGGTTGGCATGCTTTGGTGCGGTTAGTATGGCTGGCACGACTTTCCATTGGCACAGAGGTGTGGCTAGCATGGTTGGCATGCTACGGTGTGGTTAGTGTGGTTGGCATGGTTTGCCATTGGAACACGTGGGAATTAAAGTTTGGCTTGTCGTAAACCTAATTGAAAAAGTTACCCCGGTTTATTTACAGACACATTAAAGATTTCAACAAATTCACCTAGTAAATGCTTATTACTTAAATGTTGTGGCGTCACTGTCTACTAGGGTTTAGGGTGTTTTACGATTTTAACCCTAGGCTAAAAACCACCATCAACATTAAGTCCCCTGCTTAGCTCGGAACAGGTGCCTTGTTGCGAGGTAAGCATATGATGGTGACAAATAAGGACGGAATCGAGATGTATATCATTGCAAAAATGGTCAGGAAAATCCGACTTAACCTTCCTCGAGAGGTGAAGAGAGTTTTGCTTCCCGTGTTGGCGGCCCTGCGTAAGTTGTACTAAAGATGTAGACCATGGAGAGGTGAAACGAAAATTTTCGGCTTGGTCTAGTCGTACATATCCGAGGTGAAGCGAGCGCGGTCTTGGAAGGCAAAGCATAATGGACAGCTTGGCACGTGGGGCCAAGGGGTGGAGCAGAGCGTTGGCGTTGGCTGACATTAGCATGAAAGGCGCGGATTATTGCAAAAACTGAATGTGGAGCGCCGGCAAGACTGGCACTGGCATGGAAATCGCGTATGTCTTGTAGGTGGCAAGGCTTGCTCTCGTGGTACCGATTTCCTTTCTTCATGTGCGAATTTAACATGGAATTCTTTCCTTATTAAAACATCCTTTTCGAGAGGTAGGTAGCATCCGCAGTCCTTTCATCTGGTAGCTTTGCGCATATCCCGGTATGATTGGGTTCTTCAGGGTTAGGCTTTGGAACGCGAGGCGGAGCTGCTAGCATGAACTTGGCATGAAGGGAACCCATTAGCACTGACGGGCATGGAATGGGTGTGGCCCGCTCTGTAAAGCGCTTGGCAAGGCATGACACTGGTAAAGGAATTTCTTTGGAAGGGAAGCGCTTGCAAGGGAAACGCTTGCGGTTTAGGGTTTGACACACCAAAACTATAATTAGCGCCCTTTACTAGAATCGCTGCAGAATCTACGTACGGACTCCTATTTTGGCGGTTTGCCCCTTTATTGGACACGAAAAAGTCAGGAAAATCAGTGAAAATCAGGAAGAAGTATGGAGGGATGTTGCGGGACTGAGGTGGGATAGTGGCGTGCCAGTCACATATTCCCATTCATGGAGCAAGAAGGAATATTCATTCTGTTCAAGCTCTAAAAACGTTGTTCGCATGAAAAGAGGTATCAACCCTCTTCTGTTTTTCTGTTGTTCGTCTAGATCCGTGTTTTTGTCTGCAGTGTCTCTCCAGTGGATTCCAAAAATTTACCAAAACTCAGCTATATTCTCGGGACGGATGGATGAAATATATGCTCGGCAACGATAACGTCAGGGATAATCTTGGAGACTGTAGTTGCGTCGTCGGTTCATCCTCGATCTTAGGTAGTTTTGTGGACCTTATGATTGTGATGATGATGTATTGTGAATTCTTGCATGGTCGAAAATTTCTGGCACCCCTGGATAAAATAGGGAGACGTTCCATTGCCGATGCGCTGCTATCAAGTTTCCCGGGATTTTGTTCAAGTTTACATCGTTCGAACCATCTTTTGAATCTTAGACTACCGTACAGAATGGGATGCGGTAAGAAGTCCCCAGTTATACTTCGGTTTGATAGGATGGCATGGATGAATATAGCCTTCTGGCGTGCTTTTGGAGTCTTCGGTGCACATGTACGACTTCATGTTGAGAAATTCCCGCGGCTCGTAAAACCTCGACAGTGATGATGTTGAAATCAGTAATAACCTAGTTGAGGGGAGTGAAAGCGTTTCATGCTGTTAGTCCCCTTGCGCAACCTACTTTCATTACATCGCCTTGAATCCCCGTCCACGGGATTTGATATAAGCCTATCGTACTCTTCTGGATGTGACACTGGGTTGCTCAGAAATTACATGATGAAATATTCTGGATAGTGCAGGCTTGGGATCCTCCGCGGCCTCGTAAAGTGTTGAAGGCGCCTTCTAGACATAGAGGTGATGACATTATTAATTGCACCGTTGAAGAGTATATGACCTTGTTGTGGGTACGAATTTTTGGTTGACTGTGTCTTCTGAGCTTTGACAGTGAAGGGATCCCATGTATATCCTCAGTCCTCAAGTATGGTTTAGTTACATGTTTCCATCTTTGTAGTAATTGCTGCTGCGGTGAAGCTCTGGCTGGTATCAACGAATGAGCAACAATATTTCTTGGTAGGAGATGTAATCATGAGAGACTACATTGTTGTGGTAACAAAGTAGGTTGGCTGGAATTGTATGGGCTTTCATGAAAGTAAAAGAATTGGTTGGATGCGTAAGCGATCAAGCTGTCCATGATCACGAGCTTTGGAGGGATGGATCAGAGCGCGACAATGAATACGAATATTTGCTGACTGCGATCATGATTCTTGACATGGGGAGCGTAGTGGAATGACCCTTTGTAGAAAGGAGTGGTGTTGAAGCAATGTTGAAGCGAGACACTTCTGGAGAGAACGTTGAAACGATGCCTTGCAACTCTTAGAGCGTTGACGGTTACCATGTTGAAGTCTGAGGCTACGTCACGTTCTGGATGGAAATGCCTGCTTTCCATAACTGTTTCATCATAGACTGTACGACTTTGTGGTCCAAGTTCCTATTGTGCAGGTCTTGACAGAAAGAGAGTCTCTGTAAACTCAGGAGGGTTGCTGATTTCCTTTGTTTTCGATTTTGGAGAATTCTTTCCTGATCTTTACGTGTGATGAAATTGGATTGCTTATCCCCTTCTACTAGGCATTCAAGAGCAACGCGATCCTCTTCATCTATAAACACACGTCCTGCTGAAGTGTCTTTTTCCTTTTCATCAAATCAACAATGGTAAAAGGAGGTCGGCTTCTTCCGGATCTTCCAGTATCTTGCCATGATGGTGGAGTAGTGTCTCTGGTGATGGTTGGAGCTGCAATGCTTGAAGAACTGTTGGGGTGGCGTAAGCGGCTCTGGTTCTGGTGATCGTAAGTGTATCGTGCAGAGATGGCATGGTTTTGATCACGAAGTGTTGGAGACATGACGCTGTTTCGAAGGGTGAGTATGGTGCTTCTTTGGATGGTTGTGGAACGAGGAAGATGGCACTAGAAGGGCGCAAGATGTTAGCGCTGGAAGGATGCAAGCTGCTAGCGTAGGTTGTGGTATTGCGGATGGCATGCACGTGCGACATGTGTTCCTGACATGTGCGTCTGGTAAGCACGTCTGGAAAACGCATCTGGTAAGCGCGTATGGCAAGCGTGTCAGAAAATCGTTTCTGGTAAACGCGTCTGGGAAGCACGTCTAGCATGCACGTATGGTTAGCGCTGGATCGACTTGGAATGGGCGCCGCATTGGCATGGACGCTGGATTAGATTTTGGTACGACGTGGACCGTTGGCTTGGCATGATGCTGGCTTGGCGTGGCGCGGACTTGTTCTTGCGGTCCCAGTTTCCTCTTCCCATACGTAGCTCAAATATGAAATACTTTCCTCATTCAAATTCCAAAAAGTGTTATGCTTATGAAATGGATTGGCTCCCCATTTTATCTCGTATCTTTGTTATCACGCCTGGTGTTAGCGGTAGCGTGGTAGCAATAAAGTGGGAAAGCATATTCCATCTATGTACTCCAGCGTTTCTCTTTCAATTCGTTCTCTTGTTTTCTTGTGTTGGTACAAACCCTAGCCATAGGTATGCCTTCCATAAACCTGTAGAAATATTATTCTTCTGAACTGGTGTAAACCCTATCCATGGGTATGCCTTTCTTGTAGAAATACTTAATCATAAACCATTCCTCTTAGAATATCACCGTAGTAACGTCGGCTTCCTCATGAATAGTGACCGGTAATTATTATGCAAAGTAGGCACGTACGGGTAGGTGACTTTTTTTTTAAAGGCAAACAAAGCGTCTAGCTTATGGTTTTTGATTTTCTGGTTTTCTTGGGTTGATAGATAAATGTTACCTTGACGGTTTTTGATTATTTTTTTGAAAAAAAATATTTAGGATTGAATTATTTTGGAATGAATTGTTTAGGATTATTTTTGGTTGTGATTAAAAGTGACGCAAACATCCTAGGAAAACCATGGAACCGTGTGTTGGTAGATGACATGTGATGAAACATAACATGGATATCGGTTTTATCATTCTTGTGAAACTTGAAAAAGCAAACCATGTGTTTTTGTCTAGGTAAAACTTACACGGTTTCTTAGGTCTTCTGATAAAAAGTAAACCTTCCGGGTATAGGACCAAGCTTTACGAGAGACGCGGCTATGGGGAGTTCTCAGTCGTTACTGAGCTGTCTGATAACCGAGCCGTTGATCCCTGGACTGATCATTTTGCTTCTAACCTCTAGGAAGTCCCTAGTCATCCCTTGTCGTGTCATAACTGATAATCGAGTCGTCGGGTAGCTGAGTTAGAGTGGATCGCCTTCCTCTATCATCTCGATGTCTGGGTCGAAGAGCGAGATCTACGGTCTAAAATTGATATTGTAACCGAAAGATCGAACCTCCCGCTGTGGTCGCCAATTGTTTGTAAGTGAAAATAGTTTCTGTTGATTTCGGTAATTTCGAGTGTGTACGGGTGAGAAACAATTTAAACCCTAAACAATGTACTGCAAGGGAGTACTTTAAGTTCGAGAGATCAATCTGTACAAATCCAACCTAAACCAAGAAATGGCCGTTCCGTACTTGATTCGGTCATAAAGTGGAGGAGAATGGGTTGGTTTTGGGGAGGGAAGCAAGGAAAGTGATGAGGCCAGAATAGTTTATTCTGGAAGAGTAGTTGTGTTACTGTGACTTGTATCAGAAAAGTGGGAAGGTTAACAAATGGTAAGCTAGCAAGTATTTTACGAGTGTTGTATATTCCCGAATGAACTCGGTGTTATGTGGAAATAGGTAAGACCTATTTATACAAGTCGAAGTGAAACGTACTCTGGTCTTATTAAGGGATGGATAAATGGGTAAGTAAATGGGAGGAGGTGATAAACGCATGCATGGAACTGATGTTCCATAAAACCGTTAACGTATGGAATTGATGTTCCATAAAACCGTTAATGTATGGAATTGATTGTTGAGCGTTTCACCATTGATTCCCTACATTTACTGACCGCATCACCCTTATAACACTTCCTTATTATGACGGGAATAGTGTATGCCGCACGTTGTAAACCGCCAAACCAATACCCAAAGAGGATCCCCCAGTTTGTGATATGTGTTTGATGTCTCTCATGTTTTGTGGCACGTTGTGGTTGCTTGGAAAGTCGAGCTTGGGAGACTTGGTAGCTTGGTGACCTTCGACGGTGGAGATCTTTCATCTTAAGAGGCAAGGTAGATGTTGATCATCGCACGCTTTCGTTCGTTGGTGGCTACATGGGGAAGGCCAGCATGGTGGCGCGGCTAGGTTGGCATGCCATGCTGGCCAAACTTAGGTTTTCGGGCCAAAGGTTACTATGTGTTGTCTGGTAACCTTGTATGGCTAGGATTTTCTCATGGGGTTGAAGGGAAACCATTGATTGTTGCACGCCTTCATTTTGGTAGCCGTGTAGAGAAGGCCAGCATGGTGGCGCGACTAGGTTGGCATGACATGGTTTGGCGTGGCCAAACTTAGGTTTTCGGGCCAAAGGTTACCATATGTTGTCTGGTAACCTTGGATGGCTAGGATTTTCTCATGGGGTTGAAGGGAAACCGTTGATTATTGCACGCCTTCGTTTTGGTAGCCGTGTAGAGAAGGCCAGCATGGTGGTGCGGCTAGGTTGGCATGCCGTTGGCATGGCATGGTTTGGCATGACCAAGGGTTTGTAATGTGCCGCAAGCCCTAATTTATGGTTTCATGCCCATGCTGCTTTGGTTGGGCGAATTGGTAATCCATGCTCCCCTCTTGGGGAGATCGGCCATGTGGGGCCCGTATTTGGTCGGTGGTGAATACTTCATACCTGCTTGGGGTTATGGATTCGATCTGGGATATCCAATTATCCTGGTGAAGTTGGATGGTTGTGATCATTTCTGAAATTGATATGGTCAGTACGGATACTCAATCGGGCTAGCATGATACTCCGAGAGATGATTCTCTTTTCTTTGTTAGAGAATGGTGTATCCTGTATGGGTATTTCATGCATGCCTCATTGTTGGTACTTAGATATTAATGCTACTCTGTTGAGAGTAACAATCAGTCATCATGCCGCACTAACAATAAGAGTTCTTCTAAGAACATCACAGGAAATACAAGGCGTTTCATGCATTAATAAATAATGCTAAAATTCACAGAATACTTGGGGATTGTTGCTACATGCTCCATTCTAGGTGAATTAATAAAGCGGAGAAGTATTCATCGCTTATCAAATGGCTTTATCCTCTGCAGGATGGCTGCACAAAATATTGGTTTTACGACTTTATCCATGAACTAAAATCCACCATCAACATTAAGTCCCATGTATAGCACATAATGGTTACACTATTGTGTGGTAGGCATATGATGGTGATAGTTAAGCATAAAACTTATGAGACAAAGTTAGATGTTACCAGGAGAGACGGGTCGTCATGTCCTTCGAGCATGTCACGTTCAAGAGACATCCAGGCGAGCGTTCCCCTAGAATGATGTCGGTATTGCCTAATCGATGGACTGTTGCGCATGCTTCGTTCGTGGGGCTATTGTGCATGCTTGATCAAACGTGGGCTTGTTGTGCATGCTTCGGTTAAACGTGGTTCCATTTCGTGCCTACTTTGGTTGAACGTGGGACTCATCATGTGTCTGCTTCGGTCAAACATGGGTCCACTGCGTGCCACATGCCTGCTTTGCTTGGGGCCGGCTGTGCCTGCTTCGACCAATATGGGGCTGGTTGTGCCTGATCAAGTGGGACCCTCCATCTGCCTGCTTTGCGTTGGGGCCGACTGTTCCTGCTTCGACCAATATGGGGCCGGTTGTGCCTGATCAAGTGGGACCCGCCGCCTGCCTTCTTTGCTTTGGGGTCGTCTGTGCCTTCTTCGACCAATATGGGGTTGTATGTGCCTGATCAAGTGGGACCCTCGCGTGCCTGCTTTTTTTGGGGACGGATGTGCCTGCTTCGACCAATATGGGTGGTTGTGCCTGCTCAAGTGGGACCCGCCGCGTGCCTGCTTTGCTTTGGGGTCGTCTGTGCCTTCTTCGACCAATATGGGGCTCGTTGTGCTTGATCAAGTGGGACCCTCCACGTGCCTGCTTTTCTTTTGGGCCGGCTGTGCCTGCTTCGACCAATATGGGACTGGTTGTGCCTGATCAAGTGGGACCCATCGCGCGCCTGCTTTGCTTTGGGGACGGCTGTGTCTGCTTGACCAATACCGGCCTTGCTGATTTGACGAACCCCGACCTTGCTGACGGACATCGCTGCCTCGACGCCTTGCTGTCTTGTTTCGTTCGAACACATGCCTTATCCCGTACACCAGCTTTGTTACTTCTGCCAATATCGGCCTTGCTGTTGTGGCCAACACCGGTCTTGCTGAATAACACCGGCCTTGCTAACCAATATCGGTCTTGCTCGAACGTGGGACCCTGGCGTGCTTACTTTGCCCAAACGTGAACCTTGTATGTTCGAACGTGATGTGGATCCAGTTGTGTTCATGTCCTCCTAGGAGCATGCTTCACTTCTCCTATCGACTTCAAGGTTTGTCATGCTCCGCTGGGCCCTTATGAAGGATGGATGAGACGTATGTTAAGCAATGAGTACATCAAAGATAACTTGACCAAAGCGTAGATTATTTCCATAGCTTGTGTGTTGAAATGGCTCGAGAGGATGTTAAAGTGGCTTCTGGTGCAAACGTTGAGGTGGATCCTGGGGAGAGTGTTGAAGCAGGATTCTGAAATGAACATGGGTCCCTGAAAGAGCGTTGAGGTGGCTCTTGAATAGACCATCGAAGCAACTTCTGCTGGAGGGAGCGTTGAAGTGGCTTCCTCTTCAGTTCGATTTACCCTTGCGAATTCCATGCTTCTTGACTGACCATCTCTCTCATGTTGAAGAAGTCCTTGGCTGACGGTGAAGGAACTTCATGCTGAGCCTCAGTCCCCAAGCGTGGTCTACGTGGCTCTATCTTGTATGCCCGGTGGGTTTTTTGTACGTAATGGTCCTCGATATGGTGAAGCTCTGGATGGCATTAATCGACGAGCAACAAAAATTCCTAGGAGCATATGTGATCAGAAGAGACTGGCATGGAGAGGCGTGATATCTACGGGCACGAAATTGGAAGTCTTCATATAGTGGTAGAGGTCGTCTCATTGTTAGAGGGATAAACCGGAACCGATGGATTTCTTGATGTTGCCTATGGAATGAAAAAGAGGGATACAGTCCCCTACCCACGAGGTTTTATGAGGCCATCTTTACTACGTTGCATTTCATAGACATCCAGGAATATCTCCGATCTTTGACAATACAATTCTGAAAGCGTCTGTTAATGTTTTTGTTGTCAATACATATATGGAATATCTTGGATGTTATTTCATCATTGTGGCAGTCGTGTATGTGGTACTGGAGTTGGAGTTGGCGCGCATGATGTTGTATCTCGGTGGTTTTCCTCTTACTGCTCTGGTGAAACTGGTTCTTTCTAGCAAGGAAGATGTTGTCATAGATGAACGTTCAATAGCTCCAGAGGATGACCAAAAGCGCAGATTCTCCAACATAGCACGATAGATGTGCACCACTGTTTGATAAAGTGGCTCGTCCGGATCTTTCTCAAAATGACGCGTGTACATCGTTATCTTCTTGAGGCTGCTCCCTTGAGGTATCGGCTCCAATGGAAGATTTCCACCATAGAGTGTTGATACGTTGCACCGGCATTCTTTAAACCAAATGGCAGTACAATATAATAAAAATTTCCAAGAGGAGTTCGAAAAGCTATCTTACTTGCGTCATGCTCGTACATCCTCATTTGGTTGTAGCCGCTACATCCATCCATGGAGGAGAACATGCCGTGTCCGCTGGTGGAATCCACTAACATGTCGTTGTTAGGTAGAGGAAAATCATCTTTGGGGAAGCATCTGCTCAAGTCTCTGAAATCCACACAACACCTGATCTCGTGTATGAATTGTCTCGGAGACTGTTTAACCGGATTGGATCCAGGTATGACATGTAGATGATGGGTGACCAATTTTTCATCTAAACCGGGCATTTCTTCATACGTCCAAGCAAATATGTCATGGTACTCTTTAGGAAGTTCCACAAGCTTCGTGCGTTCATCCGTGTACAAGGTTGAGCTGGCGGAGATAGGCCTAGGAGATTTCTCATTCCCGATGTTAATGACTTCGAGCTCATAAGTTGTGGAGTTGGTGCCACCTTGCGGGCTGTCGTGGAGTATCTGGAACTTCTTCTTCTTGTGTGCTGTCATTGTTGCAGCATTCCTTAGAGCGGATAAACTGGGTAGCATCCATAGATTCACATGATGAGGAAAAGTTGGGACGCCTCGTCATCAAGGATGCATCATGAAACTTAGTCTGCAATGATGCAAGCCGGTCTTCCTCCTGGATTGACGCCCACGTGGGGAGTGGGATGCCATGCAGTTTGTCCGATTCCTCATGTGGAGCTTCTCTTGGCTCAAATAATTCTACTCCACATATTGGTGTATAAGAAGACAATGATGAAGGAATACAAACAACTTATTTATTCAGCATAGTCTTCAGGAATTGGTGATACGTCGAGGGGAAGACCCTATTGTCGTGAAACCATGGTCTCCCCAGTATCATATGGTGGTCCGACTCTTTTTCTATGACTTCAAATTTTACCTTTGATTGGATGGGCCCTACAAATAAGTTCAGATTGACATACCCATACGTGTTGGTTTGGTTTCCTTCAAAGTCTATCATCATGGTCTTCCGTATAATCTTGCTTGGGCGAACCTTGGATGTCCTGAGTGTCTTGAGGGTAATCACATTCGAAAACGCTCTTGTGTCGAAGAGGGACCTCTTGAACTTAGAATCCTTGATGCGTGAAGTAACGTGTAGGGCCCGGTTGTGACCTTCTTCCACCATCATGTCTTCTTATGTAAATATAACGTTATTCGCAGACATATCCGGTGTTTTGGAGGCTTCTTGGCGCAAAGGAGTTAATTGTACATCCAAGGTTATCTGGTTGATTGCAGCAAACGTCTCTGTCCGCTGATCCTTCGAGATGTGTAAAACTTCGCACAAACTTTCCACTAAAGAAGAAGCCTCCTGGTCCACCGGCATATGGTTCATAGTGAAATTGTTGACTTGAGGAGGATTTTTATGAGGATCAGTCCCCAGTGTATAAATCTCCGTGATAGGGAAACCACTAATATCTGATGTCATCTTGACGAGGAGATCGAGTATTCCATTTATCGTTTCTTTGATCAGGTCCATGTTCTTCATGTGAATCTCCTGCACCCATGCTAACTCGATCAATGTTGGTATTCTTGCGGTTACACCATTAGACACACCATTGGGATGAGGGGCATCTTCGTTGGAGGAACTTCGACCGGAATTCGAAATTGTTTGGTGAGTCCTAAGACCAACCATTTTGAAATCAACCAATGGGATTGGGTATTGAAGAAATTGATATTGCAACCGAGAGATTAATCTCCCAATGTGGTCGCCAATTGTTTATGGGTAAAAACTACTTCTGCTGGTTTTGGTAATTTGGGGTGTGTGGATGAGAAGTGAATCTAAAACCTAAACAAATGCACTGCACGGGAGTGCTTTTGATTTGAGAGATCAATCTGGCCTAAACCAAGAAATGGCCATTCCAGACTTGTTTCGGTCACAAAGTGAAGGAGATAGGGTTGATCTTAGGGAGGGAAGCGAAGAAGGTGTTGAAATTGTGAAGGTATATGCTTGTTTACGACTTGTAATAGAAAGGTGAGCATGCTTACAATTAATGCAAGCAAGCTCTGGGTGTTCGAATACGTTTTATATTAACACTTGGTTTCTGTGTTGTGTTTCTGTTGGAAATATGGAGAAGAACCTATTTAAACAATTCATTTGAGCATTATTCACGTCTCTCGTGGGAAATGGAGGAAGTGGAGTGATGGAGTAGTGGAGTTGTGTGTTAGCGTCACACGATCGGTCTTGCCCACTTCTCTCATCATTACTAACCGTCCATGTCTTCTTGACACGTTCTTATGATGGCGCGTTGCACGCTGCACGCCGTAAACTTCCAGACCAATACCCCAATATGTATCCACCAGTTTGTGACATGATTGATGTCTCGAGTATGTGAATCGTGGGACCCACAGAAGGTAGCATGTGATGCTAGGTTAACTAAGTTATTTAGAAAGTCGATACTTGTGGAGTATCGTATGCATTCTATGCAGGTATTGCATTGAATATATTTATCATGTATGAAGCATCGTTATTGGAGCTTCTTAAAATAGATTCATGTCCATCCTATTTCATGTGATAGTTTGGAGGCTGTGCAAGTAAGTCCTCTCTGGACCGATCACATGGTGTGGTAGAGTGGAGGATGATAATCACCAAGATACATCATTGATCGGTTAACTCTTGACCAGGGTTGTATAACCAAGCAGGTGAAGTTGAACGGACAAGATGATCTTTGAGACCCTCATCTGCGACTTTCAATGGAATTAGGGTTTATGAAGAGGTGCGCAAGCATAACTCTTCATCTTGGTCGAATCCAAGTTTGGGACACGATTTTGGCCATGATGATCGTGCATGCATGTAGACGACATGATGGTGTAGGCTCTCATACCTCATTGTCTCATGAAAGTGTGATCTGGGCCACTCAATTCGTCCGGCGAAGTTGAGTGGTCGAGATCAATTTGCGACAGAAAACTGGTGCCGCAAAAGCCGCGCATCGTGCCAACTTAGGGCACGCATTCCAAGATGACCAAGCTTGGTCGGTCTTGGCCGATTGGTTCGGCGTGTAGATGGTAGGATGATGTTCACGCCTATACCTGACTGTCCCATGAAAACGTAATCTAAGCCACTCAATTTGTCCGGCGAAGTTGAGTGGTTGAGATTGGTTTTCAATTGGGAAGTGTGACCACGCTAGTTTGGGCGTGCGATTTGGAATAACCAGGCATGGTATGCCTTGGACGATCAGGTGAGGAGATAGATGGGCCCACATTGGTCATGTTGATGCGTACCGTACCTGCTTAGTCTAATCCTGGACTCTTCATTCGTGTAGGAGAAGATGGACGCTCGTGATCGATACAAACCCTAATTTTAGGGTTTCATTGGCCGTGCGTCATGGCTTGTTTGGGCGCACGAATTGTGACGGCCAACCATGGTTGGTTTTGACCGATTGGTCATGTGTGTAGGTGGGCCCACGGTATTTGTGTTGACATGCTTTGGTCCCTTTGAATCTACATCTATACCCTCCATCTATGCCTGTGAAGATGGATGGTGAGACTGTTTTACGCCACAAGTAATGTGCCGCAAACCCTAATTTAGGGTTTCATGTCCATGCTTCTTTGGATGGATGAATTGGTAAGCCACGCTCCCCTCTTGGGAAGACCGTCCATGTGGGGCCCGCATTGGGTCGGTGGTGAATACTCCATACCTACTTGGGGTTATGGATTCGATCTGGGCCATTCAATCATGCTAGTGAGGTTGGATGTTTGTAATCATTTCTGTGACTGATATGGTCAGTCCGGATACTCAATCGAGCTAGTATAACACTCCGAGAGATGATTCTCTTCTCTTTGTTAGAGAATGGTGTAGCCTGTATGGGTATTTCGTGCATGCCTCATTGTTGGTACTTGGATATTCATGCTACTATGCTGAGAGTAACAATCAGTCATCATGCCGCACTAACAATAAGAGTTCTGCTAAGAACAACACATGAAATACAAGGAGTTTCATGCATTAATAAATAATGTTAAAATTCACAGAATACTTGGGGATTGTTGCTACATGATCCATTCTAGGTGAATTAATAAAGCAGAGAAGTATTCATCTCTTATCAAATGGCCTTATCCTCTGCAAGATGGATGCACAAAATATTGGTTTTACGACTTTAGCCCTGAACTAAAATCCACCATCAACAACCCTCTATCATGTGGAGCGCCAATGTGTATTACTATTAGCTGTAATTAGTAGTATTTAGCATGTGATAGGGTGTCTTTATCATTTGTAAGGGTTGGTTTAGATATTCACCAAGTGTTGGATATATATCCAGATCGGCTGTTTATGGTCGTTAGATTTGGAAGATAAGCCTATCTATATAAGGCGGCTTCTGTATCTGCAGGAAATAATCAATGAATGAATAAATAATCTCTCCCTTAGGTTGTGTTCTCCTGAACCAGATTTCTTCTTCTTATCCTTTTCTATTTCGTATAATTCCTCCTCTTTTCGTCTCAATTCTTCCCTGACTATCTCTGATATCTCTTCTTCTCTCGGATCTTGATAACAGATTGTACTAAGTACAATAGATTTGGCATCAGAGACGTTTCTTCCTTCAAACAATGGGTACCAATAATTTTACTCTCAAAGAGCTATTTGATTTTCATAGGCAAAATTTGGTGAAATTCAATGATCTTGATACTAGAGTAACAAAGATGAGTCAACAATTAGATGAACAATTGACTGATTCGAAGGATTTTCAAGAAAAGACGAATAACAGTTTTAAGTTACTGTCTAATCAAATAGCAGAATTAATTCAAGTTTATCGAACTACACCGCACCAAAATGGGGATCCAGGAATATTGAGTTCACCTTCACCAACACATGAAGGAAATTCCACAGATCCAGTCAGAGTTGTTTCTCAACCTTCTCATTTTCATGTTTTTAATGAGGCTGAATATAAAAAAGGAAATTCAATTCTTACTTTTATTGATGAAGAAGATGAATTCCTTGATATGGAATTGATTCCTCCATTGTTGCTTGATGAGAACGAAGATGATGATTCACTTGATGGAATGAGCTTACAATTTGAAGAAATTTTAAAACCAGAGCTAATTGGTTTCTCAAAGTTAAATCAAGTCAAAATTAATAAGGTAAATAATTCTTTCCGAATTTTGTTCAACAATTTTGAGAAGAATTTCGAAAATCTTAAATGCTTGAAGGATTTATTGTTCATTCTCTACAAACTATCAAACTGTATGGATTGTGTTTATCCTCATTTGGATGATACTTGTTCGCTATTTGACCGAGGTAAATATGCTATTGTCTTATCGATTTCTTATGAGAATTTGGTAAATATATGGATTCCTAGCTTGGGGTACCAGTCATATTTTTAGTATATATATTTGATTGTTAGTTTTTGTGTTAATGATGCTGCAAGTCCTGATGAGAGGAAAGTGTTTGTTCAAATGTCAGAGAGAGACAAAATTGTGTTGGCTAGAATAGTTTCTCTTGATATGGCTTGTCAGTTGATAGTTCAAATGCTTGAGATGTGGAAAGAATCAATTCTTCTTTTGCAGCTGAAGTTTGGGTTATCTCATGAGATTACAGTCCTTCACCTTGACTCATTGGATAGTATTCAGATTCTATTAAAAGGTATTCAGTGTGTCTTCAAGTTTCTCTCATTTTATATGTTGCCTAACATTCTTCATGGGTCCTTGGAATTTCAAGTTTTGCAACCTTGGATTCTCTTATATTATATATTTTTGTTCGGTGAGGATTATGGTACTTGTTTTTGTAGACAACTCAAGGTAACAGATATTCCAGCAACTAGGTTGTATGCCTATGTGATTCAGTTCTGAAATTCTGCTGGTAATTTTGTGTTATTCCGTAGCTATTTTCGTATGAGAACCAACACAATTATTGGGGATTGCTCTAGGCTTTTCAGAATGGATGTTTTCCTGCCTTATCTATTGCCTACATCTGTGATCTTTGGAAGTGTTACTATTTTAGGTGAACGTATGCTAGTATATCGATATTCAGCTGATGTCCACTCTAGGTATTATGCTAGACTTAAATCTTATGGCTTCTATCGACTATTGGGTCTACTTTACCAAATCATGGGAGGCTATATGAAGTTTTATTTATATGTTAGAGTAGTGGGAACTCAAAGATGGTTCACTGTGAATTGTACTATACATGTGCTACTAGTGGTGACTTTATGGAGTTTTGAATTGGTTCCGACAGTTTTGTGGATTATGGGAATTCTTTTAACCCAACTATGCTACGTACTTGTGGTTCTCACCAGAAACACATTCTAGCAGGACAGTGTCTCTTGTGATAGGAGTAAACTTGCTTGTTTGGACTGATGCTCATGCCTTGTTGAATTTTCTTAAATACGTGGTTTATGAGAGATTTTCGATTAGTGAAAAAGTTGCATATTATGTGGGAAGGCATTGCAACACAAGAAGTCAGGATTTCAAGAATGATTATTTGTATATGCTTCTTAGACAATTTGCTCCATGCACAATCGATTTCACCAAGTTATACTTCTTCATACACATAATTCTGTCTACCTCTCTATGTGCTAGTTTACTAACTGCTGAGTATTTTCGGCTCATATTTGATCGTGGTAGGGAAATTAAAAATCTAGAGCGACGTTCTTCTTATGATATAAATATTTTCAAGTTCAATATTACATCTTACTTGTTTGTTAGTAATGGATTGATTTTCATGGATGCTTGTGATGGAAAATTTGCTCCTGAGTTCATTTTGAAACTTGGGTACCGTCTACTCCTGTTGTTTGGAATCTTGAATATGTTTGAGTTTGCTATAAAGGGAGAAGGGTGTGATGCTGGTAAGCTGATTACTGAAATGCCGCAAAGAGATTATATTATATGGACTATTTTGATACTACATATGGCAAGGAAAAATAAGTTTGGTAGTGCACCAAAACCATATGGTCAGTTGCTTATCACAGTTACTAGTCTTGCTCAAATGAAAAAAACTGGAGAGGAATTCATCACTGCTATGTTTTTCATATGGAAGTTGATCAATATAAGGGAGTTAAGCCTTTTGGTTTGGTCATATGAATTTGATTTGACTGTGTTCTCTTTAGGATTATGGAGTTTGGAAAGTGGTGGTGGATATATATTCACAAAGTTCTGAATTGGAGCACCTGGCTCGATTAGCTGTGGTGATATTAGATTGTTCAGTTCAAGTTTTTATATGGTTGGTAACGAAAGCCGACAGAGGTCAAGGTTCAGGTTCATACAACAACATGGTTACGAGATGTGCATACTTCAAACTCCGAATATTACGTCTCCCAATAACATGACTGTAATGTATGTTGAAATTGGAACTTGCTCTATTATACTCAACATCTTGGTTCTTGTTGCAACCAAGTGGACACGGTTTTTTTTTTCAGGGGAGTAGGAATTGAAGCGTGGAAGGTGTTAGTTGGATTAGGGGTTTTACCTCAAATGTTTACTTTTACACCAACTGTTATGATGCGACCATTCTGGCACTTGAAATTGAAGTTATCAAGCATTTGACAACAATTCTCAGGATGCAACAAAGCTAGAACTGTGGCACTGCACATACAAGTTTCAGTCGAGGGAATACAGCTGGGTAGAGTTTATGTTTGTGATGTTGGTGCAAGCTCCCATCACAAGTACTACAGCTAAGAGTGCATACCAATATGGACAGTGGTTTAATGAGCTTGGCATCATGATGTTTATAGGCCTTACAAGGAAAACTAGTGGTTATTGTGTCACATTGTTATTACTGGCTATTACACACTACAAGGAATGTCATGTACCTGCAATGACCAAGGGTGTCGCAACTAAGCTCTTATCCTTGAGGACAAGGATGTTTTGAAGGAGTGGGGAATATCATGTACCTGCAATGGAGAGGAGTGCCCCCTATCGTGTGGAGCGTCAATGTGTATTACTATTAGCTATAATTAATAGTATTTAGCATGTGATAGGGTGTCTTTATCATTTGTAAGGGTTGGTTTAGATATAGCCAGATCGGCTGTTTATGGTCGTTAGATTTGGTAGATAAGCCTATCTATATAAGGCGACTTCTGTATCTGCAGGAAATAATCAATGAATGAATGAATAATCTCTCCCTTAGGCTGTGTTCTCCTGAACCAGATTTATTCTTCTTCTCCTTTTCTATTTCATCTAATTCCTCCCCTTTTCGTCTCAATTCTTCCCTGACTATCTCTGGTATCTCTTCTTCTCTCGGATCTTGATAACAAATTGTACTAAGTACAGTACATCTTCTAGAAATTGTCTTATCTTTACAGTGAGTAGTCGAATCTTTGCGTATGCTAAATCCAACACCTCTAGCATAACGATTGTAGTAATCATATTCCTTTTCTTCGGAATCAAATTCCATACCAACTTCTGGCACTTCTTCAATTATTCTCTTTGTCGGCCCTTCACTCACTGGAACATCTTTTTCATTAGACAAGCAACCAAATTCTTCTGGTAGGGAGTCGGTTTCAATAATCACTACCATGATCACCTGATTTAATGAATACATAATAGTTGATATGAGAATTAATAGAAGCGAATCATTTTAGATATGATGTTTAGTATCTAATCTTTATAAAAGAAATCAGAATTGAAGTTAATTGATAGATATACTAATATATGTTCATTTGGATCATGAACCATGAACCTACAGTACACTAGTTAATTAAAATAAAGGAGATCATAATATCGATTTCCTGTAACAAGATTTATTGAAAACAAAGATATCATGATACAAATATTAAGTTTCCATCAAATCAAAATGAGAAAATTACCTGGTTATAATCGTGAAACTTAATGCTTTCTTTGTATCACTAATGGTATGTAGTTTGCATTGCGTACTCTAATATCTTCAAACTTTTATAAGAAGAAGTTTTGATCTGTGATTCATGTGTATCCAATTCTCAACTAACATCAATATTAGATCCTTAAAAATTCCATAAATTTAGAGATTCTTTAAATTCTAGCGCCAAAAATAATTTATCCGCTCCAATAGAAAACTGAAAGATCTATTTTCTCCAAGCCTCTAACAAACATGGACAACCACTGGAATATAAGACAACCGAAAAATATGTTTCTAAAAATACGGCAACTGGAAAGGCAATATTACTTCCGTTAACTTGGAGTTAGGTGATAGGTGTGATAAACACCTAATTTAATATCTATTATTTATGCTTTCTTTGCTATTTTTCGTGTGAATTATGTATCTTATGTGTGAGTTTGAGTGTATTAGGTGCTTTGGAGTTGTATGGAGCAAAAGAAGGAGAAATTATCCATTCAGAGCAAAAAGGGTAGAAAGGTCATTTCACTGCGAACAATATCGGAGAGTCGAGCCATGGTTTAGGGTCGACCAGTCCTACAGGAGCAATAAAGACAGCAAGCTGGTGTTAAGGGGTGGCCGCCTGTTATGGGGTATCTATTGGGTTATCCCCTAGCCTATGTATTGGGGTGTCAATAACCACCCCAATCATTCTAACCTAAATTTGAGAGATACTTTCTCTCATTCATTGCTTCTTCCATTACTGAAATTGAGAAACAAGAAACTGCGGTTGCTGTTGCTCTGTCCAAGAGCAATTCGATATTCAGGGATTGAGAGAGAGAGGAAAGAAGGAGAGGAAGAGATTTTATCTGAGATGGTGTGTGTCAAGGGTTTGAGGTGATGAATTCAAAATTGAATTTATTGAAGATTTTGATCTATTATTGAACTGATGGATGAATTGATTTTGTTGGTGGAAAATACGGGTACCGATCTGTTTTAACTCAGATGAAGATGTGAAGTAGTATGCAGTGGAAAGTTGCACTAGTCAGGTGGTTGAGCTGAGTTGAAAGGAGAAGATCAGCAGAGAGAGTTGAACGAGTTGGTGCTGTAAGTGTTCGTAAAAAGGCCCGAATGACACAGGTATTTGAGATGGGAGTTGGATACAAAGACGTTGATGGCATGAAGTGGTGAAAACAGGATGATGTGCTGCCATTGTAAGTTGAATGAAGAACTCAGGGAGATGTTCGAGTTTGGATTAATTAGATGAGAAGTTCAGAAATGGAGCTCAATGCCATTGGTTGAACTGGGAATGAGTTCTAATGTTGATGATTTGATTCTGGTAAAATTCGAGACATAGAATGGTAAGGGGAATGTGTTGTTGGCAGTGAAAAGGGAACTGATATGGTGCAATGGTGGAATGGCCTACATACCGAAGTTTTGGTAGTGAGATGAATGGCTTAGTTCTGATGGGTTTATATGGATTGTGCATGGATTGAAAGCTGCAATCGGAAATGGAAGGTGCTAAGTGTTGAGACTGAAATAGACTGGCCTGAGGTTATAGAAAAGGTGGTTGTGCTGGTGCAAGGCAGAAGCTGGGTTGAAGTGAAGGGAGTGATATTGCTGGTAGTAGATGGGATTTGTACAAGAGCGCAATGAACAAATGCAGTAATGAGGCTGCAGTTCAGGGAGGTGGTCACGAGATTGACTGAAGGGAAACAGATGGTGAGTGCTGCAGCAGATTTAGGAGGATGGGTTGATCTCAGATTCGAGATTAAGGCTGGAAATAGAGGAAAAAGAAATGCCGCACGAAATAATGAATCTTTGAGTTCTTAACTGAATGATATGAACTTCTCTGGTGCTGTAATGATCTGACATGAAGAACAAGGTTAAGAGATGCTGGAATAATTGGCGCTGGATTTGGCTCTGGTCAGGCGCAGTGAAACTAAGGCAGTGCTTGTGCTGATATTGAACTGCAGGTGGAGGTTATGGAGCTAAATGGCAATGAGGTTTGGCTGGGACATGGTCTGTGTTGCTTTAGTCAAAGGAGTTTGTTGCTGGAGTTTGGTAACGGAAGAATGATGTGTTCAGAATGGTCAGTTGTGGCTTGAAGTTGCAGAATTATGCAGTGGCGCCTGTTCGGTTGCTTGCTGATGCAAGAATAGAGTCTATGCTGCAGAAGGGTTGATGAATTGCTGCAGTTGCAGCTGATAGATGCAGTGTAGGACATTGCAGTCACTGCGAATGATTCACGGAGGTGGAGGACTGATACGATGGCTCGAGTTCATGGGGTTTTAGGTGTTGCTGGGAAGAATGATCGCAGTCGTGATAAGGCTGTAGTTTGAATGGAAAGAATGGAGCAGTGATGGCACATGAATTGGGTTGCCGTAAGAGATGGAGCTGATATGGAATTGTGTTGCAGCTACAGGGGAAGACACATCTGCAATTGGATATGGTGAAGTGCAGGTTTGCGCAGTTATGCTATGAAGTTGGTGGTGCACAAGCTGAGATTGGTGATAGGGCAAAGGCTAAGCAATGCCACTGAGCAGGCAGTTATGGTGACTGAGTTACAGTTACAGTATGAATGAATATGAAGAGGCTACTAGGCTTGAGAGGTGACATTACAGTTTGGAATGCAGGGGAATTAGCTGGAGCTGGTTGCGAAAGCTGCAGAAAGTGCGAAAACGGAGCGAAAATTGCGCGCCGGTGATACTAGTTCCGGGTATCGTATTTCTCAACCGAGAGTGTTAATCGTAATATTTCAGTGAATCGTGAGGCGGGTGTGAGTCGAATTCAAGAGTTGGTCGCCAGACATATGAGCTACGCGTCACGCTTTTGGGTACGTTTTCGCAAGAATAGAAAATTGGATTTAGATGGGTTTTGCAAATGTTTGAAATACAGGAAAGCAAAGTTGAGCTACTGGAAGTGCATAATTACTTAGTGATAGTTTCGGATGGCAAAAATGATCGGAGAAAGTTTTTCGGCCACCGGATTCCGGAGCCGACGACCGGATTCCGGCGCTGACGTCAGCAGTCCGGCGACCAGTTTTGGACCCGAAAATTCCAGAGATATATTTTTCACACATGGGCTTGGTGGACTGGTAGATGGACGTGGACTTGAAGATTTTGAAGACTTTGACCTATTTTTGGAAAGCAAAGGGCTATAAAAAGAGAGTTTCTACAACAAAGATAACGTTTTATTCTATTCTTGGAGCTTTTGCAGAGAACTACTTCTAGGGTTTGCTTTCTTTTATGTTTCATCTATTTTCTTTGAATATTATGATGATGAACTCCATGAATATGTGTAGCTAAATACTATTATTGGTTATGGGATAAAAGTTGATTTCTTCAAGCATGTTATTTGATTCTATGAATTAGTTTTGTCTCAATTTTATCGTTTGTGATTCATTATTTTTATTATCATATGATTTGAATGCTAGTTTGGTTGAGTCCGGAATCAATTGGATTTGTTTTCATCTCTATAGCTATATTAGGGTTTTCAATACGTAAAAGTTGTTTATCCCTGATTTCTAGTAGCATCTTGTGGTTAATACTTGTAGTGATACATCTTTTTAATCGCATATGAATCATAACCTTTGTTAAAACGAATTAGTTCTTTTATACGTTTGTTTGCATCGATTAGTCTTATTTCATAGAACTTATTGCTCTTAGGGAGTTAAATCTAATTGTGCTTTTACACTTTAGGTTGCTTTTTAAGAAGATTTCACGATAGCATCTTTTAATGTTGTTTGTGATAAAATCAGGAAATAAACTGGATACTCTTGCGATCAAGATATCCTAGGACTTTTGATAATTGAGAGATTAAATACCAATTCTAATCATAGATGAAAAATACATGTTTGTGAATGATACTATCCCTTAACCAATATCTTCTCCTTATTGATTATTCCAACTATTTACTTTGCTTTATTTAGTATTATTACTTTGATAAACACAAAAACACACCTTGGGTTATTTGGTTACATAAGAATATGAAAATTGCATAGCAACAATCGCCTCTCTGTGGATACGAACTCTTTCTTATCGAATACTATATTCATATTAGTTAAGTGAGGAAGTGAATTATATTTGTGTCGTCTGACAAGCGATCAAATTTTGGCGCCTTGTTGAGGCATTCGGCTTGTTATCTAGTTTTTAGTTTCTTTTTATTTTTCTGCTTGCATACTTGTGTTTCGTTTCTCGTCTTGTTTCTCACTTGTTTGCGATAATTTTTTTTTCAGGTACCTAATCTATGGCTTCTAAAGATTGGAATTATCCAAGGTGTGGGATAGCTACTCGAAAAGGAACAATACTCCAACCAAGGCAAGGCACGACGGAAGAACACGACTTGGAAGTAGAACACGATATTCCTTTTGAAGAAGAAGGAGAAGGAGAAGAAGCAATGGGTGACCCTGCAAATCGTTCACTCAAAGACTTAGCTTCTCACAAGCTGGATATACAGCAGGGTTGCATTCAAACCGACTCCACTTTTGAAATCAAGCCGGGACTTCTTAGAGAATTACCAAATTTCCATGGTTTGGTGAATGAAGATCCAAACAAGCATCTTATGGATTTCCACACCATTTTCATGGCTATGCTCCCAACAAATATGGAGGCGGATGGTGCTATGTTGAAGGTTTTTCGATTCTCATTGGAAGGTAATGCTAAGGATTGGTTATATTACTTGCCTTCCGGGAGTGTCACAACTTGGAATGGGATCAAGAAACTCTTTTTAGAGAGATATTTTCCTGCATCTAAGGCTACTCAAATTCACAAGGAGATTTGCGGAATGAAGCAAAATGTCGGAGAATCGTTATATGATTGTTGGGAACGATACAAGAGGTTGGTGGCCAGCTGTCCTCATCACCAATTTAGTGACGCCATGATCATCCAATACTTATATGAAGGACTCCAATCAAGTGATAGGAATCTTATCGACGCAGCGGGTGGTGGTGCACTAGTGAGAAAGACGGTGGCACAAGCTAGAGAGTTGATTGAAAACATGGCCGCAAATTCTCAACAATTCTTGAGTCGTGGTTCGGATGTGCTTCTTCGGCGAGTCAATGAAGTGAGCGAGGTAGAGGAACTTTGTCAACAAATGGGAAACATCACAGCAATGCTACAACAAGTTTCATCCGCAGTGATACCAAATTCTCATGGGTATGAAGACGTCAATGAGCAAGCTAATGCGGTTTTTCCAAATCAGCCAAGACGGTATGATCCTTATTCCAATACTTACAATCCGGGATGGAGAGATCACCCCAATTTTAGCTATGCGAACAAGCAAGGAGCGGTTCAACAATCTACTTTCAACAATTCGGGTGGATTTCAACCTCAACAACAACAATTCCATCCGCGTCAACAATTTCAGCAACCACAACAATCAGTGCAAAATCAAGGTTCCGATATCGATGCAAAGCTTCAAACAATGATGCAAGGCATTTCTTCTATGTTTAAAGATAGTCAACAAGAAACCAAGAGTGCGATCAGGGAATTGCAGACACAAATGGGTTCTATGGCTACTGAGTTGAACCAATTGAAGGCACAAAATAGTGGGAAACTCCCTTCTCAACCTATTAACCCAAAAGAGGGTGTGAATGCAATTACATTGAGAAGTGGTACACAACTTGTGCAACCCGAAGTTGCTGATTCGGGCAAGGTGGAAACACCAAAGGAACCTGTTTTGGAGGAGAAGAATGAGGATTCTCCCAAACTTCTGAGGTACCTATTCCTAACTCTAAAACTCCTATTCCTACTTATGTCCCTCCTTTACCTTTTCCTCGCAGATTTGCAAATTCTAAGAAGGAGGCGCTAGAAAAGGAGATTTTAGATGTTCTTAAGAAGATTCATGTGAACATACCACTCATTGATGCTATAAAGCAAGTTCCAAAGTATGCAAAAGTGTTGAATGACTTGTGTACCAATAAGCAAAGGCTCAAAGGTAATGAAGTGCTTAGTGTGGGGGAGAATGCTTAGGCAATCTTACAACACAAACTCCCACTGAAATGAAAAGACCCGGGCAGCTTTGACATACCCGTCACAATTGGTACCACTACATTTAACAAAGCAATGTTAGACTTAGGTGCATCCGTTAATGTTATGCTTGCATCTATGTATAAGTCTCTTGATTTAGGTCCTCTCAAAAAGGCTGAAATTGTGTTGCAATTAGCCGATCGCTCTAATGTCTACCCAATGGGTATTGTTGAGGATGTTCTTGTGCAGGTTAATCAACTAGTATTTCCAGCAGATTTTTGTGTCTTAGAGATGGATGAAGGTTCACCGGACTCGTCTCTTCCATTGCTACTTGGGCGTCCCTTCATGAAAACGGCGAAGACCATTATTGATGTGGATAAGTGAACGTTAACTATGGAGTTTTATGGAGAAGTAATACGTTTCAACATTTTCGAGACAATGAGATATCCTAGTGATGTCCACTCTTTCTTCTCCGTTGATGTTATGGATACTTTGGCACAACAAATGTTCGAATTGAATGGTGAAGATGCTTTGGAAACCGTTCTAACTACATCCATTGATAATGGTGTAGAGTGTGGTAATGAGGTTAAAGAAGCCCTTGGTGATCTCAACTCACTACAAGGATGCCCGGAAACTCATAATATCTCTTTTATTTCTTTACCATGCAGTGACAAAAAAACTTTTACCTTCAATTGTTAAATCTCCAAAGTTAGAATTGAAACCTCTTCCTAGTCACTTAAAGTACTTGTACTTGGGTGACAATGAAGAGTTACCTGTGATTGTTTCTAACGAGCTTAGTGAATTACAGGAGCAAAAACTTCTAAGGGTGCTAAGGAAGCACAAAATGGCCATAGGATGGACAATTGCCGATATCAAGGGTATAAACCCTGCCGTTTGTATGCACAAAATACGTTTGGAGGACGATGCAAAGCCTACAAGGGAAGCGCAACGTCGTTTGAACCCACCAATGATGGAAGTTTTGAAAAAGGAGATACTCAATCTTTTGGAAGTGGGTGTTATCTACCCCATATCCGATAGCAAGTGGGTGAGCCCGGTACAAGTTGTACCAAAGAAATCAGGGGTGACCGTGGTGGAGAATGATGAGAATGAACTTGTCCCAACTCGTGTGCAAACCGGTTGGAGGGTTTTTATTGATTATAGGAAATTGAATGCCACTACTAGAAAAGATCACTTTCCATTGCCTTTTATTGATCAAATGCTTGAACGTCTAGCTGGACACTCTTATTATTGCTTTCTTGATGGCTATTCAGGTTATAATCAGATTGTGATAGCGCCGGAGGATCAAGAGAAAACCACTTTCACTTGTCCTTTTGGTACTTTTGCTTATCGAAGGATGCCTTTTGGCTTGTGCAATGCTCCATCTACTTTTCAAAGGTGTATGGTAAGTATATTTTCGGATTATGTTGAAAACATAATCGAAGTGTTCATGGACGACTTTAGTGTCTTTGGTGATTCATTTGACCTTTGTTTGAACAATTTGTCACTAATCCTTGAACGATGTGTTGAAACAAATCTTGTGCTTAATTGGGAGAAGTGCCATTTCATGGTAACTCATGGCATAGTTTTAGGCCATATAGTATCTTTTCTAAAGGCTTGGAAGTTGATAAATCTAAGATAGACCTTATTCGTACTCTAACCCCTCCCACTACGGTGAGGGAGATACGTTCTTTTCTTGGTCATGCAGTTTTTTATCTTAGATTCATCAAGGATTTTTCCAAGATAGCATCACCACTTTGTACCTTATTGCAAAAAGATGTGGTTTTTAACTTTGACGAAAAGTGTGTGGCGGCATTCAATCGTTTGAAAGAACTTTTGATTTCAGCCCCTATCATTAAACCACCGGATTGGAGCAAGCCTTTTGAGCTCATGTGTGATGCAAGTGATTATGCGGTTGGTGCGGTGCTTGGGCAGCGTGTGGGGAAGATACCTCATGCTATCTATTATGCTTCTAGAACGTTAAATGACGCCCAACAAAACTACACTACTACTGAAAAAGAGTTATTAGCTATTGTTTTTGCTTTGGAGAAGTTTCGCTCTTATCTAATTGGTACAAAAGTTGTTGTCTTTTCAGATCATGCAGCACTTAGGTACTTGCTTACAAAGAAAGAGGCGAAACCGAGGCTCATACGATGGATTTTACTCTTGCAAGAGTTTGATATAGAAATCAAGGACAATAAAGGAATTGATAACACCATTTAGGATCATTTGAGCCGTCTTGCTGTAGACAAGGAAGCTATCCCGTTGCGTGAAAGTTTCCAGGATGAGCAACTATTCTCAATTGCATTTGGAGAACCATGGTATGCGGATATTGTGAACTACTTGGTGTCTAAACAAATCCCAAAGAACTTGTCTCGTGCTGAGAGGGACAAACTTAAAAGGTTAGGAAACCAATATATATGGGATGATCCATACTTATGGAAGCATGGCAGCGACCAAGTCATACGAAGGTGCGTTCCCGACTTTGAATTTAACTCTATCTTGTCTTTTTGTCACTCCTATGCTTGCGGAGGACATTTTGGGAGTAAAAGAACAGCTCACAAGGTACTTGAAAGCGGTTTTTATTGGCCAAATCTATTTAAGGATGCACACATATTCTGCACAACTTGTGATAGGTTCCAAAGGACAGGCAATCTAGGTGCCCGAAATCAAATGCCACAAACTTTTATTCAATTTATTGAAGTTTTTGATGTATGGGGTATTGATTTTATGGGTCCTTTTGTCAACTCTCATGGGAATTTTTATATCTTACTTGCTGTTGATTATGTCTCGAAATGGGTGGAAGCTAAGGCCACCCCAACTAATGATTCTAAAGTGGTTTCAGATTTTGTGCAAGCTAATATTTTTGCAAGGTTTGGAATTCCAAGAGCTATAATTAGCGATGGGGGATCTCACTTCAAAAACAAGTTCTTACAAGGATTGTTGAAGAAGTACAATGTTTCGCACAAGATTGCAACACCTTATCATCCCCAAACCAATGGACAAGCCGAGGTGTCGAATCGAGAGGTGAAATCCATACTAGAGAAGACGGTGAATCCAACAAGGAAAGATTGGAGCATGCGACTTAATGATGCTTTGTGGGCTTATAGAACCGCATACAAGACACCTATTGGGATGTCTCCCTTTAGGCTTGTGTACGGTAAACCTTGTCACTTACCCGTGGAGATTGAACATAAGGCGTTTTGGGATATTAAGCAATGCAATATGGAGCTAGATGGGGCTGGAAAGCAAAGGAAGTTACAACTCCAAGAGCTAGAGGAGCTACGCAATGATGCATTTGAAAGCTCGCGCATTTACAAGGAGAAAACTAAGGCATTTCATGATTCTATGATTTCTAGAAAACAATTTTGTGTTGGGCAGAAAGTGCTTTTGTTTAATTCTCGCTTGCAATTATTTCCGGGTAAACTAAGGTCACGTTGGATTGGACCTTTTATTGTTACTAATGTGTTTTCTCATGGTGCAGTAGAAATTCGTAGCATAGCTACAAGAAAGGAGTTTAGAGTGAATGGACACCGGTTGAAACCATATTATGAGAACTTTACTTCTGAAGTTGTGGAAGGTGTGAACTTTGTGGATGCACTCCCTCTGGAGGAGTCTTAATGAACAAGGAGAACGTCGGGCTGACGACTTTAAACCAAGCGCTAAGTGGGAGGCAACCCACCGGTTTTGTATCTTTATCCCTTATCTTTTTATTTTTATTTTTATGCATTTGCTTTTATTTTTATTTTATTTGTTTTTGCATATCATTTGCGGAATTTCCCACCTTGAACTTTCTTTGGATGATTCAATTTTACATTGAGGAAAATGTAAAGTTTAAGTGTGGGGGAGCATTTATATGTTTGTATACTTTGTTTTAGTGTGTTTTATGCCTTTTAAAAAAAAAATCATAAAAATAGAAAAACCAAGAAAAAATTTATGCTTTTTGAACTCCGAAATCTAGAAACTTGTGCCTTTAGGATGACACCATTAGTGGATGGAACCATTTTGAATGCAGGAGTTGAGGAACCGATTAACTAAAAGGGGATGAACATAGCTCATAATCATAAACACCATGATAGTTGTTACCATATCTCGGAATTTCACCATATCACATTCTATTTTTATTTTTCCATATTTATCTATTGTTCTCTAAGTGCTTTGGTGGGTCACTAAACATCGACGTGTTATTACTGCTAGGATGAAATAGAGTGATTGAGTTACTAAAAAAAATGA
The DNA here is from genome assembly GCA_023529315.1 of Papaver bracteatum. Classification (NCBI taxonomy): domain Eukaryota; kingdom Viridiplantae; phylum Streptophyta; class Magnoliopsida; order Ranunculales; family Papaveraceae; genus Papaver; species Papaver bracteatum. Next base: position 36,962 of record JAJJWX010004079.1, on the reverse strand, counting down.
TGAAAAAGAAAAATAAAAAAAAAGAGACCGACCAATTAGACCAAAACGGAATAAAATGACACTTGGGAATAGCAGTATGTGTGAAACGTAGTCCCTGTCTCCGTCGCCTAAACAAGCGTGGAATGCAGGATCCAAGGCAACTATCATGTACTTGCTGACAAGAATCATGCGCTTGGATCCAGTTTGATCCAATCATGTTGTCTAAAAAAAAAAAGAAGTGAAAAAAAAAATACGAAAAAAAAAAGTAAAAAAAGAAAAAGAAAAGAGAAAAGAAGGTTTTATATTGGTTGAATAAAGTCACTTCTGGTCCCCTTGTATATGCCAGTGAGTTGATGTAGCATTCAAACCAAGTATCTCAATCCAATAGGCATAGGTTCATCTTGGCAGTGACCTTCAGACATATATGGGAAACATCGAACACTTGTGAACATTCGCCAACATCTACATCTATATCCATCTTCTTAATCTTTTCATTGTGATTGTGGTTTGTTAGTTTCCGAGTATTGTGGCTTGTTCGACTATCTAATTAAAGCTTTATTTACTAATATATGAATTGAATTTGCAAGGTACCTCCTTCTGTAGTCATTTTGGATTCGTTCATTGATTTGTCACAAATAGATGGAGTTTGAAATATAGGTTTTGTAGGCAGACCTCTTGTAAACCTTCACGAGACTAAAACTCGTCCACTAGGGACACCTAGGGGTTTAAAGGCTTGTTATTTATGCTTAAAGTGACCGTAGCCTCGACGAGAAGGAGTTGTTGTATTTTAGTTTTGTTTGATTTGCTCGAGGACTAGCAAAGTCTAAGTGTGGGGGAATTTGATAGGTGTGATAAACACCTAATTTAATATCTAGTATTTATGCTTTATTTGCTATTTTTCGTGTGAATTATGTATCTTATGTGTGAGTTTGAGTGTATTAGGTGCTTTGGAGTTGTATGGAGCAAAAGAAGGAGAAATTAGCCATTCAGAGCAAAAAGGGTAGAAAGGTCATTTCATTGCGAACAATATCGAAGAGTCGAGCCATGGTTGAGGGTCGACCAGTCCTACAGGAGAACTAAAGACATCAAGCTGGTGTTAAGGGGTGGCCGCCTGTTATGGGGTATCTATTGGGTTATCCCCTAGCCTATGTATTGGGGTGTCAATAACCACCCAAATCATTCTAACCTAAATTTGAGAGATACTTTCTCTCATTCATTGCTTTTTCCATCACTGAAATTGAGAAACAAGAAACTGCGGTTGCTGTTGCTCTGTCCAAGAGCAATTCGAGATTCAGGGATTGAGAGAGAGAGAGGAAAGAAGGAGAGGAAGAGATTGTATCTGAGATGGTGAAGATGGTGTGTGTCAAGGGTTTGAGGTGATGAATTCAAAATTGAATTTATTGAAGATTTTGATCTATTATTGAACTGATGGATGAATTGATTTTGTTGGTGGAAAATAAGGGTACCGATCTGTTTTAACTCATATGAAGATGTGAAGTAGTATGCAGTGGAAAGTTGCACTAGTCAGGTGGTTGAGCTGAGTTGAAAGGAGAATATCAGCAGAGAGAGTTGAACGAGTTGGTGCTGTAAGTGTTCGTAAAAAGGCCCGAATGACACAGGTCTTTGATATGGGAGTTGGATACAAAGACGTTGATGGCATGAAGTGGTGAAAACAGGATGCTGTGCTGCCATTGTAAGTTGAATGAAGAACTCAGGGAGATGTTCGAGTTTGGATTAAGTAGATGAGCAGTTCAGAAATGGATCTCAATGTCATTGGTTGAACTGGTAATGAGTTCTAATGTTGATGCTTTGATTCTGGTAAAATTCGAGACAGAGAATGGTAAGGGGAATATGTTGTTGGCAGTGACAAGGGAACTGATATGGTGCAATGGTGGAATGGCCTACAGACTGAAGTTTTGGTAGTGAGATGAATGGCTTAGTTCTGATGGGTTTATATGGATTGTGCATGGATTGAAAGCTGCAATCGGAAATGGAAGGTGCTAAGTGTTGAGACTGAAATAGACTGGCCTGAGGTTATAGAAAAGGTGGTTGTGCTGGTGCAAGGCAGAAGATGGGTTGAAGTGAAGGGAGTGATATTGCTGGTAGTAGATGGGATTTGTACAAGAGCGCAATAAACAAATGCAGTAATGAGGCTGCAGTTCAGGGAGGTGGTCAATATCTTGACTGAAGGGAAACAGATGGTGAGTGCTTCAGCAGATTTAGGAGGATGGGTTGATCTCAGATTCGAGCTTAAGGCTGGAAATAGAGGAAAAAGAAATGCCGCACGAAATAATGAATCTTTGAGTTCTTAACTGAATGGTATGAACTTCTCTGGTGCTGCAATGAGCTGACATGAAGAACAAGGTTAAGAGATGCTGGAATAATTGGCGCTGGATTTGGCTCTGGTCAGGCGCAGTGAAGCTAAGGCAGTGCTTGTGCTGATATTGAACTGCAGGTGGAGGTTATGGAGCTAAATGGCAATGAGGTTTGGCTGGGACATGGTCTGTGTTGCTTGAGTCAAAGGAGTTTGTTGCTGGAGTTTGGTAACGGAAGAATGATGTGTTCAGAATGGTCAGTTGTGGCTTGAAGTTGAAAAATTATGCAGTGGCGCCTGTTCGGTTGCTTGCTGATGCAAGAATAAAGTCTATGCTACAGAAGGGTTGATGAATTGATGCAGTTGCAGCTGATAGATGCAGTGTAGGACATTGCAGTCACTGCGAATGATTCACGGAGGTGGAGGACTGATACGATGGCTCGAGTTCATGGGGTTTTAGGTGTTGCTGGGAAGAATGATCGCAGTCGTGATAAGGCTGCAGTTAGAATGGAAAGAATGGAGCAGTGATGGCACATGAATTGGGTTGCCGTAAGAGATGGAGCTGATATGGAATTGTGTTGCAGCTACAGGGAAGACACAGCTGCAATTGGATATGGTGAAGTGCAGGTTTGCGCAGTTATGCTATGAAGTTGGTGGTGCACAAGCTGAGATTGGTGATAGGGCAAAGGCTAGGCAATGCCACTGAGCAGGCGGTTATGGTGACTGAGTTACAATTACAGTATGAATGAATATGAAGAGGCTACTAGGCTTGAGAGGTGACATTACAGTTTGGAATGCAGGGGAATTAGCTGGAGCTGGTTGCGAAAACTGCAGAAAGTGCGAAAACGGAGCGAAAATGGCGCGCCGGTGATACTAGTTCCGGGTATCGGATTTCTGAACCGAGAGTGTTAATCGTAATATTTCAGTGAATCGTGAGGCTGGTATGAGTCGAATTCAAGAGTTGGTCGCCAGACATATGAGCTACGCGTCACGCTTTTGGGTACGTTTTCGCAAGAATAGAAAATTGGATTTAGATGGGTTTTGCAAATGTTTGAAATACATGAAAGCAAAGTTGAGCTACTGGAAGTGCAGAATTACTTAGTGATAGTTTCAGATGGCAAAAGTGATCGGAGAAAGTTTTTCGGCCACCGGATTCCGGAGCCGACGAATCGGATTCCTACATGACATTAGATCAAGCGACAGTTTTGGACCCGAAAATTCCAGAGATATATTTTTCACACATGGGCTTGGTGGACTGGTAGATGGACGTGGACTTGAAGATTTTGAAGACTTTGACCTATTTTTGGAAAGCAAAGGGCTATAAAAAGAGAGTTTCTACAACAAAGATAACGTTTTATTCTATTCTTGGAGATTTTGCAGAGAACTACTTCTAGGTTTTGCTTTCTTTTATGTTTCATCTATTTTCTTTGAATATTATGATGATGAACTCCATGAATATGTGTAGCTAAATACTATTATTGGTTATGGGATAAAAGTTGATTTCTTCAAGCATGTTATTTGATTCTATGAATTAGTTTTGTCTCAATTTTATCGTTTGTGATTCATTATTTTTATTATCATATGATTTGAATGCTAGTTTGGTTGAGTCCTAATCAATTGGATTTGTTTTCATCTCTATAGATATATTAGGGTTTTCAATACGTAAAAGTTGTTTATCCCTGATTTCTAGTAGCATCTTGTGGTTAATACTTGTAGTGATACATCTTTTTAATCGCATATGAATCATAACCTTTGTTAAAACGAATTAGTGCTTTTATACGTTTGTTTGCATCGATTAGTCTTATTTCATAGAACTTATTGCTCTTAGGGAGTTAAATCTAATTGTGCTTTTACACTTTAGGTTGCTTTTTAAGAAGATTTCACGATAGCATCTTTTAATGTTGTTTGTGATAAAATCAGGAAATAAACGGGATAATCTTGCGATCAAGATATCCTAGGACTTTTGATAATTGAGAGATTAAATACCAATTCTAATCATAGATGAAAAATACATGTTTGTGAATGATACTATCCCTTAACCAATATCTTCTCCTTATTGATTATTCCAACTATTTACTTTGCTTTATTTAGTATTATTACTTTGATAAACACAAAAACACACCTTGGATTATTTGGTTACATAAGAATCTGAAAATTGCATAGCAACAATCGCCTCTCTGTGGATACGAACTCTTTCTTATCGAATACTATATTCATATTAGTTAAGTGAGGAAGTGAATTATATTTGTGTCGTCTGAAAAGCGATCATTAGGTGACGTGAAAACTAGCCAAATGGCTATCCAAGGTGCTGCTAGATCAAGTTTTCTCTAGCAATTTTTTTTTCCGACTTTCTTATTTAGTTAAGGTATTGTTGGTGTTGATGGTTTATCGGAAAAAGGTAGTTTTGGATATTATGTATCCATGGCTCATCATGACAAGGTTTTTCATGGAGGTGGTTTAGTAGAAAATTCAATACCACAGAATCATCATCCTTGTGGCTCCATAATATTCAAAGTTCAAGAGAAACCTCTTTTTTCCTATTCATGGCAAGCCATAAGAGTCTGGTGGGAATAAGAAAAATGTAAAGACGATGGAATGATGATACTTGACGGATAAAGCCGTGGCTAACGAAAAAGAAAAACCTTTATGAATTTATCTAAATGTTTTATCAAATGAGTGAATACACAGAATTGGTTAGATATATAGACTCTTATTTATTTATAGCTTTAACATCCTAGCATTTTTAGGGGCGACTCAAAAAAATTTAGGGACGACTAATAAGACAAAAAAGGGACACCAAAACCTAAAATGAAGCCACCCCTTATCTCCCATTTTTTATAATGGTCAAACTACCCTTAATAATCGGTAGTTAAGTTCACAATCGGGAGTAATTTTTTATATAAAGGAAATTCTATTTTCACATGATTGAGAACAACCCAGAATTGGTAGATAATGGAGTACTATATATACCGATTGTAAACTACTGAGCCAAAATATATCTATAATCAGTAGTAGATGACATTTAATTGGCTTCTGATTACAATGTAGCCCCAAAATTGGATTGTGCCAAAATCCTTAAATTTTCAAATTCTCCACACAAACAGGTAGTAATTTTTTGAATTTTCGTGATGTTCATAATCTACCGATTATACAATCGGTAGTTTCATGATGTTTATTATCTACCGATTGTGGTGGTAGCCCCGAATTCAAAATTTTCAAAAACTAATGGAAGTTTGGATTTCTCTATTTTCATAATCGGTAGTTTCTTAATGTTTATTTCCTACCGATTGTACAATTGGTAATTTCGTGATGCATTATCTACCGATTATGGTAGTATCCCCAGATTCAAAATTTTCAAAACCCAATGGAATTTTGGATTTCTCTGTTTTCACAATTGGTAGTTTCATGATGTTTATTGCCTACCTATTATACACTCGTTAGTTTCATGATGTTCATTATCTACTGATTGTGGTAGTAGCCCCAAATTTAAAATTTTCAAAACCAAATGGAATTTTGGATTTCTCTGTTTTCATAGTCGGTAGTTTCATGATGTTTATTGCCTACCGATTGTACAATCGGTAGTTTCATGATGTTCATTATCTATCGATTGTGGTAGTAGCCCCAAATTCAATTTTTTCAAAAACCAATGGAATTTTGTATTTCTCTGTTTTCACAATAGGTAGTTTCATGATGTTTATTTCCTACCGATTGTACAATCTGTAGTCTCGTGGTGTTCATTATCTACCGATTATGGTAGTCGCCCCATATTCAAAATTTTCAAAAACCAATGGAATTTTGAATATCTCTATTTTCACAATCGATAGTTGTGTGATGTTTATTATCTACCGATTGTGATCTCAAAACTAAGAAAGGAAAAAAAAACAATCATAATCTGTTGATAAAACCAACACTAAAATACCGATTATGAAAGGGCATATAGGTATTTTTCGACTATTAGGACATCCCATAACCACATCTATGGGTTGGGAATAAAAAAAGTCCCCCCTAATTCCTTTGGAGTCGCCTAGGCCACTTCAGATTGAGCCATTCAGGCATTTCAGCAAATCTGAATATTTTTTTTTATATTATAATTTAAATCTACGACCGAGTCTGTAACTCATTACATGTCCTGGCGGTCGCGGAACTTCTGTTTTCCACTAGTGAATTGACTAAAATAAACTGAGTCATGACAAACACCACTATCATATTCTTGCTCAAAACCATGAAACAAAACAGATCTACGCATAATGAACCATTCCAGAGATGGACAGAAAGAAGAATAAAATGACTAGAGAGATCAATAAGATATAGGAAATCATCTATGACTTGAATTCAAGTCTTTTTTAAAGAGAAGTGAAGAGAAAATGGTAATCCATCAACACAGTCGATACTCCTAAGCTAGGCAAGGTAATGATAACATTTCATCAATCAATACATTAGCTTCTATATCTGGTCATGGTATTATTAGGTACTAGAGGTGGTAGATGCTGATGTTAACAAAACCAAAGAAGATGATTGGCAAGGAAAAAAAGTTTTAGTTGGGGTAGATGAAAAGGGTGGTAATGATATGGTTATTGGGGAAGAGGATAATAGTCTACAACAAGGCAATAACGATTCGGATGATCCTTGCTCTGAATGCACAGTTGCAGTTTATATGTATTTGGAAGCAACCTTAGATTCTAGAGGAGGGGAACGACCGATAGTTCTTTCTACCGAAACAAATGGGTTTTCAAATCCAAGTGTGACTTCTAACTCTAATGTGAAGGTGAATTTGGAGGCGAGTATTCCAGAAGATTTGAGTTGGATTACATTTCGGAAGAAGAAGAAGAAGAAGAAAAAGTCCCCTTCTTCTAGGCGTTTGACTCAAGATAATAAAGTTAAGTCTGCTACTATCTCTGTTACTGATGCCGAAATAGATTCTCAAATCGCTTTTAACAAATTGATGGGTATCTCTGACCATCCTATGATGAGATCTATGTGTAAGAATATTTTGGAGAATTCTAAGTCTCAATCTGAGATGGAAGCTCCTCCCTTTGAGGATGATGATGGTTTGGGATATTTTGACCCCGACACCGAGAATGATGAGAAAATTGATGCGTTCAAATGCTCGTTTCAAGATGAAAATGAGGATTTTGAAGATTGATTAGCTTTCGTCTCCTTTCTCTTGGGTTTCTGGTTTGTCAAGGTTCCTAAGTTTTTTCCTTCGGAGCTTAGGTTTGAAGTTTTTCTTTCGGGTTGTGTTGTGTTTGCTTCTTCGTGGGCTTGTTGTTTTCCTTTTTCTTTTTCTTTTTTGTAACTTTGGTGTCACTCTTGGTGACAACTTTGTTTTTAATTAAATTTTCCCTTTCGTCATCAAATTTTTTTTTAATTAGGTACACAGTATATAGACAAAGGATATCATGCACAAAACAAAAATGGAATGGGTCCCAGCAAGCCGACTCAAAATATTCCTCAAATGCAATAGAGCTGGTAGTTGAAAACCACTTGGGATCTAGACGAAATATAATAAAACCACAAATTTGAATCATATACTTATCCATAAAAAAGTGTTAAGACTTAAGAGGTAAGATGAGTATATATTCCCTCGTACTAGTGGGAAAGTTTACACTTACTGCAGTTTTGCCTACATTTAATCTAGCCAAGGAAGCAGTACTAGATCCAAAATTCAACTTGTTTGACATTTGTCACAAACGAAAGAAAATCCCTAATCATAATTGCATCTAAGAAATTCCCTAAATCTGTGTAAAGCATCCTAATGATACAAAGAATTTCCAATCACAGAAAAACACACCAAACCCAATTTCAAATCCACTTTATTCAATCAGCTAAATGTCTCAAAAACCCAATTTGAGTGAAGTTATCCAAACTACCAAAATTTAAGGCATAACAAACAGAACCCATGTCATGGATTACTCAAATAACATACAATCAAATCATGGAAGCAACAATCCAATGACTCAAGAACATAAAAATCAAATAGAACAACAACTGAAAGATATAAGAGTTGGAGAATCACTAGGAGGATAATATATATACCTGCTTGAAAGTGGAGCTCAAAACTTCTTCCCTGGAAACTGAAAAGAAAACAACAAATGGATAAAACCAGAGATATTTAGCACTAGTCCATATTATCTTATACTATAATAAAGAAAAGGGGTCCTTTATCCCGTCATTTTGTTTCTCCCGTTTCTAGTGAATGGACTAAGTAGCCCCTCCGTCATTTTTTTCTCCTGCCAACTTTTACGATAATTCGAAACACGCCATGGGTAAATATATACCCTTCCTTTATCCCTCCCCTCTCTTTTCTCTTCTTTCTTCTTCGTCCCAAAATCATACAGAAAACCCAACCCCTTTCTTCTTTCTCCTTCGTCTCCAAATCAAACCTCGCAGAAAAATTGACCCCAAAATTAAACCATTTCTTAAGGATTTCAATTGAATCTTTAAACCCAACCCAAATTCAATTGTCCCCAGATCGAACCAGTTCTTCAGTCTTTCCACCACCACCGCCACCACCACTACCACCATCCTCATCCACCAACCGATTTATGCTTCTTTTCGATATTCTCTGAACTGGTGAAGTTGGTCACGTTGGGTAAGAATTACCTCCACTTTTAGATTCTATGTTGCTTTCACATTCTGATCTTTTCCAATTTATAATTTGTTGTGACATGCAAAACCAATGAATATTAGTTTTTTGTATAAATGTCTATAAGAGAATACCACTATTTAAATTTAGTTTAGTTTTGGTGTTTTCAGAACTCATTTTTGATTCAAAATCTTTGAACTCATTCATGACATGTATTAATTCAATTCTTCCTTTGATTTGTAGATGGTCTCAGTGCTAGGTATGGTGTGGCAAACACCATAAAGTTCGACCATGAAGCAGGACCAGAACAAGAAGTAAGTGATGCAATACATATAATCTTTTTAAAATTAAATGGTTTCTCCTAGGTAATTAGTGAAGTACATACCTCTTTTTCCAGCATCAATGTTTGTACGTTTAAATATCTTTATAACATCTTTCGACTACGCAACATTGTCTACATAAACTAGGACCAAGATAGTATTATAGCAGGAGAGAGAAAATGTTAATGTCATGGTGGTGGATAGATACTATGAGTATTTTGTTGACAGTTAAACAACAAGATCGTATCAAAATGTAGATTGAAAGTGGCAGTTTTTGTATGACAAGAAAGTATAGCATCATTTATGTTCAGTTGTGAAAACCTATGTACTGTTAGACTGATTAGAATGGTATAACTCTACAACTGTGAGTAGGTGGCTCGACTTATAGTACTCCTATACTCTGCCAGCTGAATACAACTGTAGAGAGAGTGATCGAGAGAAAGTAAGACATCAGATAAATGGAAAAATGGATATGTTTATGATCTAATATACCGTATTATTTTCCAGTTCGTAGGTTTTAAGCTTACTCTTTTTTACAATTTAGAGTACGCCTATGAATCAAACTTTTTGAATCAGTGTCTATGGAAGAAACAAAACAGATTCAGTATGCCAACAATTCCTTTATTTGAGATTACGTTTAGTTGGAAAGACCTTGCGGTAGACACTAATGGCCGTATGTTGTTGGCAGGCTCAGTATGCCAATAATTTTGAATAATTATTGGTATCATTCCGTTGAAATTATTTCGCGTTTAAGTTATTGGTACAATCAGTATCGATAGACACCGAATCTCAACATATTCATTATTTGAATTATGTTCAATTTATTGCTTCGATAGACACTGACTAAAATGATCATATGTATACCATAAGTAGATTTGGTTGATCAACATCAGTATGCCAAAAATTCCTTGGTTTCAATTTTTTGTAGGAATTGAGCGGAACCTGCCAACCAAGTTCAGGAATTGAGAAGTAAATTTATTTATTTTTTATGACTAAAATGATCATATGAGTTCTTTCAATAATTAGTGATAGGCATTCCGGAAAAAGCTGCTCACTAATTCAATTAGTGGTGAATCATTCCAAACTTTAAGTTTTTCTATCAACTCTTCATCTCTTGAAGTCGTATATAAAAATTAGTTCTTTTAATCGACTAAAGATTAGAATAACTACAAAAACGTTGTAATAGTTGTATGCCCTGTGGTGCCTCTACTTTTTTTTTAACTGAGATTTTGGTTTATCATCGCATTCTGAAATTTTGTCCATTTACAGAGCCTGATGTATTTATGTACTTAAAGAAGCAAAGCCGAAGCTCAGCATTGGAACTTGAGGTTAGCATTGTGTTTGTCATTTTTGATTCCCTATCTTGATTCCCCTGTCAAACATAGAGGTATAATATATGTAGGATAGAAGTCAATTTTGTACAGTAAATGATATGCTGAACTTTTGAGATTTGAGCGACCATTTAGTTTGAAACAACTAAAGATGTTATACTTAGTTTCTACATGCTCAAGACGATACTTATAATGCTGCTGGGCTTAATTTAGTAATGTTGTTACGTAAGAATGTCATACTTTTTTCGCACACACTCAAGTCGATATTTACAATAATGCATGATAATTTAGATAGATGTTGCTGTTAAGTAAGATTGTTGCTCACAGAAATTCAGTTCTCTTTCTACGTCTTCACGAGACTATTGTAAATTTGATAAAGTTAGGCTTCTCAGACAGGTCTCTTTTTCAAACTCAAGCCAAAGCTATCAGACAACATTTACTTTCTTTCTCAGACTCGAGCCAATAAATTTCATCTACTGGAAAGAAGAAACATTTGTTTCTTACTCACACCAATCTAATGGAAGAAGAAGAATAATTTGTAATTTAAACTTGATTTGAAGGTAGAGAAACTAATTGGATACTAACGGTTCTTTATTAATCCTAGACAATTAGGTTAGTGATGCAATGATGTATGAGTTTCAGACGTTGGTGGTAATGTATTGTGTAAATGAATGGCATTGACTGAAAAATTATCAATCAAAAGTTCAATGTATTTTATTTTTAACAGAATGGCAGGCGCATCTAGACTAGTGGTAATAATAGAGATCTTGGCTTTGAGAAAATTACTAGAGTTGAGACAGGAACCTGTAACTGAGAAAAACTGGACACTTACAGCATGTTTGTTTTTTCCTCTATGTAGAGGCTAACCTCTATTAACCTCTATTAGCCTCTATATAGTGGTGGGTCCCACTTATATTGGTGTTTTTCTTCCCACTACCTCTACATAGATAGAGGCAAATCTCTATCTCTATCTATATAGAGGAAATCAAATAGCACCAATGAGGTGCTATTTTTGAGCCTCTACCTCTATTAGACCTTCAAATGACTAATATACCCTCGAACAAATTTATAATGTCCAAAAATAAATCCTTAATTCAAAATCTAAATTTTCCCCTGTTTCAGGAAAAAAGTTATATTTTTGCTCCATTTCAGAAAAGGTGATTTTTTGTGCCGTTTCAGAAAAAATGATTTTTTCTTCCCGTTTCCGAAAAAATGATATTTTCGGTCCGTTTCAGAAAAAATGATATTTTTGTTTCGTTTCAGAAAAAATGATATTTTTACTTCGTTTCAGAAAAAGTGATTTTTTTTGCCCCGTTTTTGAAAAAATTATTTTTTTTGCCCCGTTTCAGAAAAATTAATTTTTTAATCCCCGTTTCAGAAAAACTGATACTTTTAGCCCGTTTCAAAAAAAGTTATATTTTTCCTCCGTCTCCGAAAAAGTGATTTTTTTGACCGTTTCAGAAAAAGTGATTTTTTTCTCTCTGTTTCAGAAAAAATGATTTTTTTGCTTTGTTTCTGAAAAAGTGATAATTTTGCCCCGTTTCAGAAAAAAACGATACTTTGGCCCCGTTTCAGAAAAAGTGATATTTTTGCTCCGTTTCAGAGAAAGTGATATTTTTGCCCCGTTTCAAAAAAAGTGATATTTTTCATCCGTTTCAGAAAAAGTGATATTTTTGGCCTGTTTCAGAAAAAATAATACTTTCGCCATGTTTTGGAAAAAGTGAACATCTTTGGTTGTAATAGACTTCATTGATTTTTTGAATTTTATAAGGGTAAGATGAGAAATATATAAAATTGGCTACACAATATAGAGTTGTTAAATAGTGGTCAAAGTTGTCAAACAAACATGATTTTAAGAATTATATAGATTTTTGTTATAGGGAAAACTGATTTGTTTAGGGGGAAAGCATATTAAGGGGAAAGCTACAATTATTTAGATGTGTATAAGGGGAAAAATTTAGTAAGATTGACCTTTACAAATGTAGTTGCAGGTTTTCCTACAACACACCCCTTGTAATATCTTGATAATAATCTCTTAATCTAAATTAATTTGATATTTAAAGTATATTAAAATTCTAAAAATTATAAATAGACACACAAATTTTTACATGGTTCGATCAATTTGATCTACATCCATGATTCTTCACTATGATTGTTTAAATTTACATTTGATTTTACATTGATAATCTCCATTAATGGAGTTCTAGATCTAGTTTTGGGGAAGAAGATGATAAAGAAAAATACATTCTCTCTCATAAAAACTCTCTGCAAAATGTCTCTCCCGTCTAAAATATTGTCCTCCTTCTCTCTCTCTCTCTCTTGTTCTTCTCTTTATATATGTATCTTCATAGTGGGTGACAGCTCACATTCAATTTACCTTTCCCATTTTTTAGGATTTTCTCTATGCTCCTTGCTGGCTCTGCTATCGTGCTCGCGAAATCTGATATCTGCTCGCGAAATCTGACATCTGCTCGCGAGATCTGCTATATGTTCGCAAAATCTGATATCTGCTCGCGAAATCTTCTATCGTGCTCGCGAGACTCTTTTATAACCATAAAATCTTCATTTCCTTCTTTGCTCTCGCGAATTCCCGCCTTGTGCTCGCGAATATTCTCTTTGACTACAAAATTTCATATTTTTCTCATGTTTTATGCTGTCGTTGTTTATTACGTCATTCTTTGAATTATTTTGTGATGCTCGTAAAATGTTGTTGAAGAGTTTTAGGTGACGCTCACAGAAGTGTCGTTAATCTCTCGTGAATATAATTGTGGCGATATTCTGGTCCTACATCTTGCCTCTTTTTTCTTGAATATTACTTGAAAAGTAATCTTTAAGAAAAAATATGTTGTTGTAGTAGTCTTTGATTTTTGTTGATGAAGGAACGAGCGAAAGAATACTAGACTTGAAAAGTACGTACTTGCCTCTATTCTTTTGTGAAGTTCCATATCTTTGCTAAATAAATAAGGAGTATCAAATCTGTGAAGTATGCGAAGTATGAAGTATCCTTGAAGAAATATAAAAAGTACTCAATCTTCAAATTGCCTCTATTCTCGTGAAATAATTACTTTATTTTTGGTGAAAATCCTAGTCCATTTTGGAAATGATTCTTGACGAGTAGATAAAGAACATAAAATGTCTTCTTGGTAATCCATAGTTGCCTCTGTTCTTTATCTATGAAGGAAGAATCCCTGAGAAAATGTTAAATGAACGAATTGCCTCTGCCGCTTTCAATAAAATAATCATATTCTGCGAAATAATCAAATTTCCTGCGAAATGCTGAATGAGTTTGCTAGTTTCTGAATGTTTCTGCGAGATTCTGATATAATGTTGTGAATAGTGCTGTGAATAATGCTGCGATGAATAGTTGCGAGATTGTGAATAATGCTACAAGATTGTAGACAATCCTCTTGAGAGACTCTGAATAACATTTTTGAGAAATTAAGAGCAATACTTCTGAGAAATTCTGAATAGTACTTGTTATCTTTCTTGCGATGAACAAATCTTTCCTGCAAAAATAGGTAGTGTTTAATATTAATCTGTTGGTCTTATTTTGCCTTCCTAGTTAAAGGTCTTATTTTGCCAACTTTTCTTTTTGCGACAAAATCGCAGGACGTCTTTATATTTGCATGTATTGACCCATTGATCTTGCCTTATCCATTTTTCTTTGAATTTTCTGCGACAATATGACAAGTCTAAATCCCCTTGCGAGAATAAAGTCCCATGACACTGCCGTCTTGCGATGAAATCGCAGGACGTCTTTACATTTTCATGTAAAAACCCATTGATCTCATCTTAACAATTCTCTTTATGGCTTGTTGCCTCTGTATAATTTACATTACGCGACAATATGACAGGACTAAGTTCTCTTGCGAGAACGAAGCCCCATAACATTGCCGTCTTAAGACACTTATCAGCTCCCTAATGGAGGGTGCCGCCCTTATCTCCCCCCTGGTTGCCCCTTCAAGGAGGGCACATCGTCCATACAAGACTAGCTCCTCCCATCCGAATCTGTCAACAACCAGTTGTTTTCGCAACCTCTTGTCCTTTATGCCTATATGGCTTATAGTTACAAGACTGCACCCTAAGTGGGGTTTTCTTCAGGCCAAGTGCATTGTAGCCAAGACTTACCAAGGATGGCAAGAGAGTTTCGTACGCTCCGGGCACCCTTGGCTCAACCGTGTACCTCGGCGCCTTGGTCATACTCTGCACTTCTTGGAAGAGATTCTCGGTCGTCCAACTAGGGTATAATCTTATATAGTTGTAAATCCAAGATCTCTCTCCCGGATAGGTTTTCTTTAACCCCAACATCTGCATGACTCAGGTTCCAGCAGCGGTATAACCTTATCGCTGAGTCATATCAAGAGATACCCCCTCATATGACGCACTTTAAGGTCTTAAAGATGCCTCTTGCGAAATTGTATTCGCGAACTAGGGTGCACGCCATAAAGGTTCGTCCCATTCTTATGTCTCTGCGAAACTGTATTCGCGTTTCTCGTGATAGCTTCGCGTTTCTTCATTCTTTCATTTCTTCTTTCATTCTCATAACATCATTTTTGAAGTAAATATTCTTTAAAATCTTTTGAAATCTTTAAAATATTTTTTGAAATCTTGCGATTGTATCGCATTTGTTAAATCAAAAATCTTTTTCTGTAAAAGAATTTTTCTAGGGAAATATATAAATTGAATGTTCTCTGTTTTTTGTAATTTTGAAGTATTTGTAATCTGGCGAGAATATCGCTGTTTTGGAAGTTAAATCAAAAATTTTGAAATCTTTGAAATCTTTGCGATAATCTCATTTTCTGTAATCTTTGAAAGTTTTTGCGACCTTTAAATATTTGCGATGATCTCATTTATAATTTTTTGAAAATTTTGAAATCTTGCGATTGTATCGCTGTTTGTCAATCAAATCAAAAAATCTTTGAAATATTTTGAAATCCTTGAAATTTTAGAAATCTTGCGATTATGTCATTTTTTGTAAATTAAATCAAAAATCTTTGAAATCTTTTGAAATCTTAATAATTTTAGAAATCTTGCGATAATATAAATCAAAAATTTTCATTTTTTGTAAGTAAAATATTCAAGGAAGTGGTACCTAGCTTTTTTGCGATTTTCTGTTGCTGCCGTTTCTCGTGAAGTATTTGATTTGCTCGTGAAGTAAGAATAAATGAGAAAGGAACTCTTGCAAAATTATCTTGCTAAATGAACTCTTGACTTTCCTCTTGTATTCTGTCACACCATACCAACTGTTCTAACCCTCTCCTGCAAAGTAATCTTGCGAAGTAATCATCAAATTTCTTCTTTGCGAAATAATCAAAGATCTTGCGAACGCACAACATCAAACTCTTTCTCATCGCTGCTGACCTTCATACTGGCTTCTGATTGCGAAATAAAAACATATCACTGTCGTCTTATTATTATCTTCTCTTTATTAAATCTTTACTTTATTATTATTATTATATCTTATTTTTGTCCTTTCTTCGTACGTGACCATCTTTGGCAGCCTCTGTTTTGTGTAGGATTAATTTTTGCGATAACCATTTTGACAAGAGTACCATTTGCGATAGCCATTCTGACAAGACAATAATAAATTTTGCGATAACCATCTTTTCCAGCTCCTATTTTTGTCCTTTCTTTATTGTCATCTTTTGTATGTCTTTGTCTTTTCTTCTTCTTTGCCTGTGAACAACTACTAAACAAGAATAGCGTACTCTTGCGAAAATCCTAAGAAAAGCTGACTTGCACGATAGTCATACTCTTGCACGATAGGCATTCATATCTTTGTATTTTTTTTTATTATTAATTTATTATTTTGGTGGGATTTCTTGTTATATTCTGACTTGTATGATTGATCCTGTTTTGGTCCTGTTTTTTCTTCTTTGTCTTTTGTACGATAGTCCAACATTTCTGCGAGCAACAACTTTCTGCGATCTCAATAAGAATACTCCCAGCATAAAAATCCATGCGGAAACAACTTTCTTTTGTAGCAAATTGAAAAGAAATGACACCCATCGCCAGACAAAAGCAATTGAAAATCAATTGTTTTGTAGTACGTAAACAATCCAAATGCAATTGAAAAGCAATTGACGTAAAACCCTTTTGACCATGTGTTGGCGATGAAAATCGCTGGTTGCCTTCTTTGTCCTTCTTCACTCTTTGGCGTTGCTACTCGTGGCAATCCAAAAGCTTTTCCACTCTATCTCTTCACAACAGTGGTGATAATCGCTAGTGCCCTTCGCAGATGCTAATTATTCTCCAATATCGGCATTTAAAATATCCAATAGCTGTTTATATCCTTCTTATTGCCTGAAATAGATTTTTGATTTTCGCAAGTGAATTTCTGCGAGATTCATCCATTTAATTTATTGAGTAGTCTATTAAGTTTGAAAGTTCATGAAATGGATTTTTAAAACAACATCCGTAATTTTTTTTTTTTTTTTTTTAAATAGAAAAGAGAAGAAATTTTGTCCTGTAAAATTATTTGTTGGTGTAACTTCATTTGATTTCTTTGCGATTGTTGATGAAGTGATGTTGTACTCTTGGTGACGGTCTCCAAGTTGGACTGGCGAGAGTCTCCAAAGTGAGTTGTGTGGCTATAAGCTTGCCAGCTTCTTCCGGTGCTTCGTCATTTTCTTGTTTTACTTATCTTCATCGTTTTTGATTTTTCCTTGCTATTTATTCGCAGATTCTTATTGCTGCCTCATTGTAGTTGTATTCATTCACTTCCTTACTTTGCTAGTCTGCTCGCCATGGTTTGTGAATCCTCCTCTTCTGTGAGTAAAACTTGCGAAATTCTTAATGCAAAAAACCATCCAATCTCTTGAAGCATGGTATAAAATCCAACGGTAGACTTGCAATAAAATTATTGTCTTTACTGCTACAAATTCGCTAAGTTGTTGTTCTTCGCTGGGACGTCACTTTTCTTTTTCTTCTAAATTGTATCCGCACTCTTTAATTAATTGATGAGTAATTACTTAATTAATTGTAATGATGGTAGCTATCCATTTTGCTGATGGCATCTTTTCTTTAATTAATTGATCAATATTCACTTAACTATCCATTTCCATACTTCTATAATTTGTTGATGATGTCCTGGAGTCACTATGCATCTCCTTTGAATTTCGTAAATGTCTCCGCAAGGTCCACCACTCATTACACTTTGAGTTTCCTGGCGTCACTATGCACTCATATTAGTGGTACTAGTTGATTTCACGAGCGCTTCCATGCTGCGAATATATCTTCTACATCTGCGAAGACTTCTTTACACTGTCTAGTTTCTATTATGAATAAAAAAAAAATTTAGTTAGCAATAATGAGATCTAAGTTTCTCTCGCTAATGCTACTTCGCTACGCGGAAAATTCCCATTTTCACGAAATCTCATTTAGTTTTGTTTATGGGAAAATTTCCCCGATTTGTAACAAATTTTTTGATACTTAATACTTTTTCAAAATCTGCTTAATGGATTTATAAAATTAGGATAAATCAACAATCAAAACTTGTTTTAATTCAGGATATCAACAGAATCAATTTTTTGTGAAAATAAAAATATGTTGGTTATAAATGTTCCTCCGTAGTTTTACCCGAAATCACCCAGATCTAGATATGGAACAAATAATTAAAGAGATAAGAAAGAATTTGTCCTATTTGAACAATTAATTGATCCAAAGTCATTGGATTTATCCCTGCGAATAACAGAAAATCTCATAATTTGACATTTTTAGAAATTCTTTAAACAAATTTGTAAAATAAAGTTTGGTTACTACAAATTCGTAGCAAAAATATTTTTAGATTCAAGACTTCCATAATAGATCAAATTTCTACAAAAAGCAAAATTTAGGTTTTTTACAAAAAATCTATTTTCCAAATTTTGTTTTGAAATTCCCAGATTTGAAAAATGAAACAAGGAATAAGAGAAGTGAGAGGAAATTTGTCCTTTTCGATGATTTGTTGACATAATCTTGCTGATATTTTCTTCATCCGCCATTTAATATATCTCCTCCTCTTTATTTGATCCTGAAGCTTTTAGATCCAGTGAGATCCAATTCTAATGATAACCAATTTCTTTGAATCTTCTTCAATCCGTCCCTGTTTCTAGCGCCAAAATGTAGTTGCAGGTTTTCCCACAACACACCCCTTGTAATATCTTGATAATAATCTCTTAATCTAAACTAATTTGATATTTAAAGTATGATTAAAATTATAAAAATTATAAATAGACACACATATTTTTACATGGTTCGATCAATTTGATCTACATCCATGATTCTTCACTATGATTGTTTAAATTTACATTGATAATCTCCATTAATGGAGTTCTAGATATAGTTTTGGGGAAGAAGATGATAAAGAAAAATACATTCTCTCTCCTAAAAACTCTCTGCAAAATATCTCTCCCTTCTAAAATATTGTCCTCCTCCTCTCTCTCTTGTTCTTCTCTTTATATAGGTATCTTCATAGTGGGTGACAGCTCACATTCAATTTACCTTTCCCATTTTTTAGGATTTTCGCTATGCTCCTTGCTGGCTCTGCTATCGTGCTCGCGAAATCTGATATCTTCTCGCGAAATCTTCTATCGTGCTCGCGAGACTCTTTTATAACCATAAAATCTTCATTTCCTGCCTTGCTCTCGCGAATTCCCGCCTTGTGCTCGCGAATATTCTCTTTGACTACAAAATCTTCATATTTTTCTCATGTTTTATGCTGTCGTTGTTTATTACGTTATTCTTTGAATTATTTTGTGATGCTCGTAAAATGTTTTTGAAGAGTTTTAGGTGACGCTCACAGAAGTGTCGTTAATCTCCCGTGAATATAATTGTGGCGATATTCTGGTCCTACAACAAATTATTTTGTATTACCAAATTACCCTATGACCAAACCCATATCCAACCGAAAAACACACTAACATAGGTATTCTTTGGATCTTCTTCCTTAAATTCTTCTCCATTATCTATATTTGAGCTCTTACTATCTGTCCCTTAGAAATGTTGCAACCAAATAGCCGTCGATCAAAAAAAAAAAAAGGAAGTATGTAAATTTTTGTTCGTACGCACGACATGTGTTTGATAAAAATGATTCTGAAATTTATGTTCAACAGGTAAGTTTTTTCAGTCTAGTAATCTCTGAAATTTCTTTAGCTTCCCGGGGATTTGAACTATGGTAATGGTAATCGATAACTATAGTCTCCCAGTTGGCAAGACTTGGTCCCCCCATATAGCATCCATCTTTATTAGTGCTTGCGCTTGATATTTGCTAATAACTGGCAAGACGATGGCGCAGACTTCCGGTGTTTACTGATGACTAATCTTCTTGTGTTTTAGTGCAACTTCTGTTATGAATTTCTTTGGATTCCCGGGGATTTGAACCATTGAATATCGATAACTCCTAATTGAACTGCATTAGCATCTGCATGTCTAACTTTTACTGCTTTTAAGCATTTGTGATTAGAAATATGGATACTAACTCAATTTCAGTTAAAAAAATTCAATTCATACGACCGTATATTTCTGTCCAGGCTGCTCCCATCATCTTTGTGACTCTTCTGCTCATGCATATTGTGTTGGGTTGGGTGGTATAGTCACGATTGTACTATTTGTATGGATAATCACTGCACCTCGAAATTACATGTATGTTGCTTCATTTTTATTTTTAGAGTAGACTTGGTATACTGAAACTTCACTCCACAATCATCTTTTCTTCCTCCATAGTCGCTATATGCAACAAGCATTTATGCCACCCCACTACACAAACAAAAAAAAAATCAGTAGAAAGGAACATTTTTCAGTGGCCGTTGCTTTTCATTTTTACTCCACGCTACAGTTCCACACAGTCCACAAACCCAGTAACATATAGACATGACTTTGAATTCAGAACTTTTTTATTTGATTAATATATGAATAGGTTAAGACCGACCAATAGTTGAGAATAGAACCCAGTAACATATAGACATGACTTTGAATTCAGAACTTTTTTATTTGATTAATATATG
The DNA here is from genome assembly GCA_023529315.1 of Papaver bracteatum. Classification (NCBI taxonomy): domain Eukaryota; kingdom Viridiplantae; phylum Streptophyta; class Magnoliopsida; order Ranunculales; family Papaveraceae; genus Papaver; species Papaver bracteatum. The sequence continues at coordinate 16,449 of JAJJWX010004079.1, read as the reverse complement.
AATAGGTTAAGACCGACCAATAGTTGAGAATAGAACGGTAACATTTTGTTTGGGGTAAAGACAATTTTTTACTCTTCCCCATAAATGAACCAAAGCCAAAAAAAATATACTATAGTCTAACAATTTTAGCCTTCCCTCTAAACAAATCGGCTTTCCCTATAACAAAAATCATTATATAGTGATATTTATATAGACTAGTAAATACACACGTGCGATGCACCTGCCGAGTTGTCGTTCCGTTACAAAATTTATGGGATAACAAACTATAATACTATGGCGTAAAATCCGCCTTCAAAATAAAAAATATTGTTTCACAATTTTATCTCTTGTAATCAATTAGAATAGGTGCGACTTACATTTCAGCGAGTGAAAAATTCATACACAATAGACACCAAAATGTAAGATGAAACCAAAACTAAAATAATAAAGGAAAAGAAAAAAAACATTAAGTAAAAAACAAATACAATAACTAAGAACTTTGCGGAGGACATTAATTCGTAAGATGTATACCAAAGCTAGGACGACGTAAGAACTTCCTTGTACACAACGTTCTTGGTGAACATTCCAACTTTATCATCAACGCTTCCTTTCTTGATTAACACCTTAGTGTTGTTGCTCTTGAAAGCCCAACATACAATTGTCCATGACTGAAGACATGCTCGGGAAGATAAATACCGGTGTTTTCAATTGTTTTTCCTTGTGCTTAGTTGATTGTGAATGAAAAGCACATACGTACTGGGAATTGATTGCGAATCATCTTGAACGGCATATCAAGATTCTCTGGCGGGCTCATTGGCATCCTATGAAGGAATACTCTTTTGCCTGCTGAATTTCCACTGAGGATCACTGCATCAATACAATTTGGAAAGAACTTCTTTATGATAAGCCTGGTACCATTGCATAAGCCATTCTTGGCACTAACATTCCTCAGTAACATAATGGGTGCTCCTAGCTTCAGTTTCAACTCATGAGGATGTAAACCACCAGGGGCCATTACGTTCAACTGTTCTTGAAGATAGAGGTTTTGGAAATCATCTTCCACGAAATGAAATGAATAATACGTATGCTCTTGCCCGGGAAACATGCTAACCACTCGATCATTTAACTTATCGACATGCTCATTCAGTGGTGTGATCAGTGCCCGGTTAAGCAAGTAATCTTGATCCTCAGAATTATCTGCCAATTCGGGAAAGGTAGCATCTATCAGTTGGGACACTGAATCTTCACAGTCCAGGGTATCACCATATCATCTGGCATCTTTATCATGTCATTTGCCACAGAAGGTTAATTTCCGTCACCAACTCGCATCAAGAAATCAGAATAAGAGGTATTTCCCTACTGCACGCATATTATTCTTCAGACGAAGAACCTCTACATGTCTCTATAGAGAAGACCGAGTAATACATGAATCCACCATTTCCCCCTTGAAGTTTTTGGTACAACCGGAAGAACCTGGCGGAAATCACGTCCCATAATAACAATCTTACCACCAAACGGCTTCTTGTTACCCATTATATCTCTCATAGTCGTATCGAATGCCTCGACAGAATACCGATGTGCCATGGTAGCTTCATCCTACATAATCACAGTAGCTTGACGGATAAGATCAGCCAACTTGTCATTTTTTGCGATGTCACATGTAGAAGTTGTTGCTGGGGTAAATGAAAGCTTGAATCTTGAATGTGAAGTTCTTCCACCAGGTAACATAGTAGCTGCAACTCCAGACGTAGATGTTTCTATGGAAATACCACCACTTCTTCTAATGGTCGACAAAATAGCACGGTAGAGAAAATTCTTCTCGGTACCTCCTGGACCATCAACAAAGAAGACACTGCTTTCTTTTCTTCGGACGGCACCCATAATTGTATCATAAGCCTTCGACTGGTCTTCATTCAACTTGTCCACATTCATCATATCTTCTTCGGAAACATGAATGGATACCTCCTCTTCGATCAAATCAGACACCAGTAAATTATCGTCTAATATGCTGACAATTGCCGGAAGATCATAATCTTTTAGATGCTTTCCATGTTGATGAAGCATTTGACCTAACTTTCTGAGAAGACGGTCTGATAAATATGCGAAGCTTGTATCACTTGAACTTGAATAATCTTCGACCATGTCATTGAAGAACTCATCCCATAACTTTCTAGTGTCCACCGAGTTGCAAAAAACTAATATGCTACCAATAAGAGTTCTCAAAGCAGATGGCATCATGTTTGTTACTGCTTCGGCCATATATGCCCTCAAACTATTATCATTCTCCAACAATCATCGTGCCTCGGCTGCACATTTAAATGTATGATATCTTCTGCCGTCAACTGTCAAAAAATCTTCGTATGAAGTAGCACCCCTAAAATGCATAAGTATGAGCCTCAGAAAAAACCTTTCAGCCGCAATAGGGGGCACAAAATATACTCTACCAATCACCCTCTGTTTTGTTCTTCTTTTATGCCATTTCTTAATTGCTTTGTCCCATGTGTAGTGTTCATGAAACTCCCGATACAACCATCGCCTAGCCATCGGATCACATGAATTTGTAACAAAATACTCCATCAACATTGTTTTGGCATTATTTTCATTTGCTAAGACTTCATCGACTGTTTGATGCTCATATAGCATGACACTATTTTGTTTGGGGAGATGCAAGTGCAATCGTTGAACTGCTGGACACATCTTATTCATTGCAAACCTGTATATCCTCCACATTACCTCTTGAGCACACACCCATCTTGCATTGATATAACGTGTTACCTCGTCATTCTCGGATTCTGGATGCACTGGTTGCACTCGAAAGGAAATACAATCTGGGCCCTTGTAGACGTACTTGTAAAGATACTTAACACTTTGGACGGTGGAACAAACTTCTACATTGATGTGGCAATCGTATTTCTGAAGAAGCCAAGGATTGTAAGGCACCACAAATATATTGTCCGCTATGAAGTTCTTTCTCATTCTTATAGTATTTCCATCCTCTCTCCTATGATAAACTGGGTAAGCATCTTTGCCTTGCACGGTACATTCAGAAAATTGTTGTACATAAACCAAGAGAGCTCAACTAAAAACCTTATAAATATGCAGATGACTAAGGGGTATGGTTATGGATATTAGTTTACCTCTATCCTTTTAGCCATTCTGAATATATATTCCCATAACCATTTGAAAAAAATTACATAAACCCACTTCAAAAAAGTAAAAAATAAGCTCACCTATTGAATTTTGTGCTGCGCGGGATGCTGAGATTGAGCTTGCGCCATTAGCCGAGGGGTTCTACGAAGGTTTAATGCAGGACTTCCATATGTTGCTACATAAATTGATCCAGTAAAAATAACCATTATGTCATCATAAAAAAAAACTATGAACATCGATGGATATAATCTAAGTATATGTAGGTAGCGATGTAAGAAAAATACGGCTATGCCTATTGCATCCTGTATATGTGGTCTCTATGTTCAGGATGTTGACTGAACCTTGGAATTCTTCGCAAGGGTAATTGGGCAACATGACTGCTTTCTCCGCGATGTGGTACACTTACTTGATGCGAGGCATTTTTTGGAGCAGTTTCCCCATCATCGGAGCTGCTATCATCTGCTGAGTCATGATTGGTTTTCTCTCCAGCAGAACCAATAACTATGCCTCCTGCCGTTTCTGTTCCAGGGACATAGCTATTGGGTCGGCGCCGTTTCTGTTCACCAAATTTTTGTGTTAACATAAGTCTAAATTCACATCCATTTTTATTTAATCCTAAAACTGAAAGAGAAAGAAAACCTATTTTGATATATCTTAAAAGAGGAATTTGTACATAAATATGTAATACACTACAAAACTTCTCATTAAAATACTGAACTTCATCTATTGCTATTAGTTACGACCAACAGTTTTTTTGAATGGTTAACAACAAAAAATCGGATCCCTATAGATATGTCCACATAACTAATGGTGATGAAGGCAACAGAGAATGCTTAGATCACATGAATGCCTCGGTTTTGATTAAGACAACTTATGTTTAGGATATTTTTTTCTAAAAATCTCTAAATGATGTAACATATATATGTATATATATATACATACCTGGTATAACGCAATCGCCTTTTCTTTTCTTTTTCGGGATGACTCTGCAGCATCCTCATCTTGGCACTGAACTTACTCAATAAATCTGGGACTGTGGCGCGTAATGATTATACCTTGGGAAGTAGAAGTTGTCGATGTAGAAGCACCGGTAGTACTTGGTTTATGATGTTGCAGTTCAACCTCATAACGTTTTCTCTTGTTTGTTTCATTATCTGAATCTATATCTTGGGGGTCAACCTCATAACGTCTTCTCTTGTTTGTTTCATTATTTGAATCCATATCTTGGGATTCAATGCTTACTTTGCCACTCTGATCCAGTACCCTATTTTTAGCATGATGCTCGAGTAAGTGATCCATTTGAAGTGGATGTTTATTAATTCTTTCACCGTCTTTGCCGACGCGCTCAAGTTTCCGAGATTGATCTATAGCAAAACAGAACACCATCGGTCTCTATCATCGTTATCATACAATCAATCATTGGTTCTAGTGTAAATTTGTTAAAGCCACTAACATCAGATTCATATATATATATATATATATTACATAGTTATATATTAATTGATAAAAATGTCACCTCCAACTATTTTTTTCTGCCGTTCGCGATAAGCATTACGACGACGTTCAAGATCTCTTTCTTTTTCTTCTCCAGTCAATGCACTTCTCTTGGCTCTATCACGAATACGACGTTGTTCCAACTTTGATGCCCTATCATCTTCTGAAATAAAAGTGTGTTGTACTGCTTCATTAGTATGACGTTCTTATTTTATGCTTTTCTTAGATATGTATATTTATATATGTACATATAAATGCAAAAATACGATATGAAAGCAAAAGGCAAAAGACTGACCTTTTTTATTTCCTGTTTTCATCATTTCCTGATGTTTAGCATGGTCAGTAAATCTTGGAATTCTGCATCTGGAGCTAGAGGCCTGGTGGCATACCACTGAAGCATCAAATATTTTCGGAATGTCACGGGATCTCTTCACCGGAATGGGTCCCAACGAAGGAACTGTAATGAAATTCCAGCGATTAGATAATTAAATATACATGTAAAAATATATCCTTACGTATTTCCACACCACAATGTGGTGGAAATGCATTGTCAAAATCAATTAAGGCCTTCGATTGTTTGAGCCTGAACTAAGAATGGAAATGTCCAAGATTTCGTAATAAAAAAAAAATACTTAACACTAAGTATGCTTTGAGATTCATGTGATTCATCTATATACTTTGCAGTCATTATATATGTTTGGTAATCAACATCTGGGAACAATTTTTTTAGATAATATGTCAATAAAATGATACCTCTGTCAGTTTGGGAAGTAGATGTTGAAGATATCGCAGCACCGGCAATACTTGTTTCCTGGTTTGTACCTTTAGTGGCAACTCCAACTGTTTTTTTCTGTCACTCACGGTATGCATTACGACGAAGTTTAAGATTTCTATTTACTTCCTCTGCATTCAATGCACTTCTCTTGTCTCTTTCACGGATACGGAGTTGTTCCAACAATAATGCCTTATCATTTTTTGACATCAAAGTCTGCCATATTTTTTTGTAAACACTATGCTCTACTTCTTGTCTTTTTCTCTTATTTTCTGAATCTTCAATCTCTTGACGTTTAGCCTGCTCAATGAGCCTTGGGCTCCTACGGGGTAAGAAGCTAGAAGCATCCATTTGTACTCTGTGTGCAAATTAAATCCCACATTTATATAAAAATGATAAAGCACTTTGACAATGGGCAGTAGTAAAGTGAAGCACTTTGACAGTGGGCAGTAGTAAATAAAAAATAATTACTATAAAACCGTTGTTAAAAAAGATTAATATGCTTATGCATATTCCCATTCTCATCAAATTTCTTTGCTCAAAATTAATGTTCTTAATGTTTAACCCTCTATAGATAGCTAAGTTTTCTCATTGAAGAATCCATATGCTTATTAGAAAATGAAGTAGATAATTGCATCTGTTAAGTTAAAATCCAAAGTTAAATATTATCTTCACTCAGACGGAGGCTTCCTTCCCTAACTATGTCTAAAAGACTAAACTAACTTGTATTTGCCGGGTTCAATCACACCAGCACTAATTGTTCTATGTCATCAGCGTGTGATATAGAGCTTACGAAACTAACTCAAAGCAAAGTTAATCCTACACAAATACCTCAATGTGTTTTGTTTACAAGAAATTTTTCTAACAACTAAGTTTCAGAAAATGACTAAGCATGAAGTTAGCAACAATAGTAAGATTGCTAGTGCTAATGTTGTCTTAACCATGAAAGACTGAAACAACTGAGCAATAAGTAATAGTGATTACCAAATGAGTAAATCAAAACATGTAGAGATAAAATATTTAGATTAAAATTCAGAGGAAAAAAAATCACAATTTACCCAATTTAAAACCCTAGATTTTTACATTTTAAAATCCTTAGGCTAAGTCCTATGGGCTAGATTGAACTGCTAGATTGGCCAAAAAGTGTTGCAAATCATGAAAAAAGTGTTGGAAAAAAATTAACACTCAATTTGGCTACTTCTCTCTCCTAGCATTTGCTCGCAGTCGCACTATCGGCGACACAAGTTAGTTTAGTCTGGATTGAAACGCTAAATAGTGCGACACTCAAAAAGTAACATAAACGCTGGATTATTCGGAGTTATGCGAATATTCCAGAGAATAACGCTGAATTGTTAGGCGATGGTTTAAACGCTGTTCCATTCGGCGTTTGAATTTTTGGAAAGAGAGAGATGGGGGGACGTGTGAGAGAGGGGGAGAGAGAGAGGGAGAGGAAAAAGAGAGGGAGAGGGAGAGAGAGGGGAGGAAAAAGAGAGGGAGGGGGTGGGGACGTGTGAGAGAGGAAGGGGGAGAGAGAGGGGGGAGACGTGTGAGAGAGGGAAGAGGATATAGAGAGGGGGGGAAAAGAGAGAGGAAAAGAACGAGAGAGAGAGGAAAAGAATGAGAGAGAAACGCCGAATGGTTAGGCATTTCGCTATTAGATTGGCTATCCCATAGGGGTTAGGAGGTTGCCCTATGTGACGTGGATGGCCAATCTAGCAGCTAGATATCTAGCCCATATGACTAATCCTTAAACCTAGAGTCTGACATTAGATGAAATTTTTAAAAAAAAATATACTACTTCTGAATCTGAAATTCACTGAACCACATAAAGGAAACAGGAAAATAATTACTTACTTCTTGTTTAGAAGATTTTGACTCCAATTACAGAAGTATCTGGAAAAACTCCTTGATAAACAATACCATATCCATCTTCACCAATCACGGTTTCCTTACCGAGTGTTACCAATTAGGAAATAACCGAAGTAGTGTGAAATTTCCTTCTCCATTGTTTATAGGAACCAATTAAGATGCTAATTAAATAATTTGATACTGAAATTAGGTTAGAGTGTAACAATCAAAACCCTAATAATCGAATTGGGGTTGGGTGAAGTATTTCAATTGAAAATCCTGAAAACTGACTTGATTTGGCGGTCGAGTTTTCTGCGTGGTTGATTTTGGAACGAAAAACAAAAGGGTCGGAATCTCTGCAATCGATATTGGGAAGAAGAAGAAAGGAGAGAAAAAAGGACGAAGATAAAATGAAGGGTATATATTTACCCCTATTATGTTTCGAATTAACGGAGAAGATGGCAGGCGAAAAAAATGATGGAGGGGCTACTTAGTCCATTCACTGGACACGGGCAAAAAGTTATTGACGGGAGAAAAGATCCCTTTTCATTATTATAGGAAGATATAGAGGTAAACCTCTATGTAGAACCCTCTACCTATATAGAGGAAAAAACAATCGTGATGTTAGACATCATGTTAGACTGGATTACTCATTCAGTACTCTAGGGTTATGATGAATCACAAACCTCTAATCAAAACACCAAATTCAACTTACTAAGATCACGGTATACTAACCTAAAACCTATTATTCACAGTACACTTAAATTCCTACTGCAAAATAAGAGTCTTTGGTCCTGTAATGTTTTTTTTTTTTTGCTAGAAAAAAGATGTATTAAAGAAATATTAAGAGTTACATAATAGTGTTGAGAAATTCTGGGATAAAACCCATCCATTCTCCAGTGGTTCTAAACCTTCTGCTATACTTTGCTACTTGATCAGCAAGAACATTATGATTCCTACGCAAAAATTGGAACTTAACAAAGTTGAAACTAAGGATAAAAGTTTTACAGTCATCTAAGACTGTATTATTGAACCAAAATAGTTTGTTGTGATTAAAATTGAAATAATCAATGATGATTTTAGCATCACTGATGAAACAAACTTTCTCAAGACCCTTCTCTTTCGCCCACTTCACCGCCTCAAATAAAGCTAGGCTTTCTACCTCCTCAGAATTCCTCACATGACCGGATTTGAGTTTGCATCCAAGGAATGACCCTGTAATATCATGCATTACCATACCAATACCAGATAAGTTAGTATTCTTATCGAAAGCTGTATCACTATAGATAATATGGCAATTCTCAGGCAAACAGTTAATGACATTATTAAGGTTGTCTTCTACAGTGACCATTCTAGTTTCACTTCGAGGAACCTGGTTACTTAAGTATGTTCCAGTGTCATTTACTAACTTAAGTGCTAATCTGGTTGTGGCATGATGATTCAAAAAATTTCCTTGAAAAGTACTGAGAAACCTCTCTTTCCAAATACTCCAAGAAATTGTAAAAACATCCTCTGCTTTAGATTTCAGGCTATCAACTGAGAGCCACTTACTAAACCAGTCCTGCAAACTAATGTTTGAAACACAGTCTTGTTCAATTAAGTCAGCATATGGATTAAGGGACCATACAGACCTAGAGAACTCACAATACAGAATAATATGTTAAGGTGTTTCTAAAGTACCAGAAGTGCACATATTACAAGAAGAATCATGACTGATAGAGTGTCTATTGATAACAGATTTAGCAGGGAGGATATTCTCATGACATTTCCAAGAAAAAAGTTACACTTTTGGTAAAATAAGAAGTTTCCACAGAGATTTATAAAATGGGTTACTACTCTGGGGATTATTCATGAAGACAGATTGACCAGAAATGATTTTATAAGCAGATTTAACAGTAAACATTCCATTTTAGTGTGAGGCCAAATAAGTCTATCAGTTCCCGATAATGGAATTCTAGTATCTAGAATATTCCTAGCATTCTGATGAGAAAAGAAGGCATTAACAAGGTCATAATTCCAAGATTTAGAATCCTTATCAATAAAATCAGAAACATTAAAATTAGGATTAGGATTTGAAACAAACTTAGGCTCACAAGCATTTGGTATCCAATTATCAGTAAAGGCAGAAATACAATCACCAGTTCTAACTTCCCATATGGAATTATGCTTGATAATTTCCGAACCACGACTAATACTTCTCCAAACCCAAGAAACATCATACTTTTTTTGGACTGTGCAGGGGATGAAAGTTTTTAAAGTATTTGCATTTTAGAATAATAACACAAAGAGATTCAGGCTGATGAATAACATTCCAAACTGTCTTAGTTAAAAGAGAAAGATTGACATGATTGAGATTACGAAAACCAAGACCTCCCTGATGTTTATGAGTACATATTCTAGGACAACCCCTTAGATAAATGCCCCCAGGACTAGACTTAACCCACCAAAAATCTCTTTAAGAAGCCTCCATGATGTTAATAATATTATCTGGTATGGTAAAAGCGTTCATATGGTAAATAGGAGAAGATTTTAACACATTTTGAACCATCACAGACCTACCTGCCTGGTTAAATTGTTTACCTTTCCAATTAGCTACCCTTTTAACAAAGTGTTCATTAAGATGATTAAAAGAATCTGACCTGGATTTGGAAATGAAGAGAGGGATACCAAGGTATTTCTCATCTAAAGCTATCTTCTTAACTTTAAGTTCATTTATAAGGGAGACAACATGGTCAGGGAAGACATTGTTACTGAAAAAACACCCTGAATTTTGTAAGTTGATCACTTGACCAGAAACCAAACTAAAATCATTAATTAAACTTAAAAAAATTTGAGCTCCATTATGAGAAGCTTTGGAAAAGATGAGACAGTCATCTGCAAAGAGCAGATGACTAATATTTGGTACTTCCTTGGTTACTTTTAAACCATGAATAAGCTGAAAATTTTCAGCATGAAGGAGATATCTAGAAAAGGACTCCATTACCAAGATGAAAAGGTATGAAGACATGGGGTCTCCCTGTCTCAAACCCCTTGTTGGTCTATAAGTTTTACTGGGAGAACCATTAAGTAGGATTGAAATACTAGTGGTACTAATGCATTGGTGGATTACATCACACAAATGGACAGAGAATCCGAAAGCTCGTAGGATATCTCTTAGGAAAGACCATTCAACTCTTTCAAAGGCCTTAAACATGTCAATTTTAAGGCCCGTGGCTCCCCATTTATCTTTCTTCTTTTTCCTCTTCATAGTGTGCATCAATTCGTGAGCAATAATGACATTGTCATGCATATGTCTCCCTGGGACATAAGCGGCCTGATAAGGACTAATCATTTTACTCAAGAGAGGTTTCATTATATTTACAAGAATCTTGGAGATATTTTGTAAACATAATTGCACAAGGAAATAGGTCTAAAATCAGTAGGACTATAAGGATTATTGATTTTGGGGATTAAAGAGAGAAAAGTATGGTTCATCTGTTTTAAGAGATGCTTGGACTCAAAAAAACTGTTAACAATTTTCCAAACATCATCTATTAAGAGGTCTATATTTTCTTTATCAAACCCTGGGGAAAACCATTGGGCCCTGGAGCAGTCCAAGGAGTCATCTGGTTAATTGTATCCATGATTTCTTGCTTAGTGACTGGTCTAACAAGATTTATATTGTCACAATTTGATATGCAAAAGTCAATACAATTGAGTATCCCAGGGTTTTTGTAAGGATTATAACTAGTACCTATAGAGCTGAAGTGGTTTACCAAAAGGGTTTCGAGGCCAGACCTGTCATTAACTCATTGACCATTATCCATTTTGAGGGCACTAATATGATTAAAGTGCTTACTCCTATTGACATAATTATGGTAATACCCTATATTTCTATGAAAAGATTTAAAAAATTCCTGTCTAGATTTATGAGCATAGAATTCTTCTTGAATTTTTTGCCAGTGTTCTAGGTCAAACTCTACTTGTTTAATCAAATCAACATTACTAGATGAATGTGGAAGATTATTGAGATCATTGAGTTGACATTTAAGCATTCTAACCTTGTGGTCAATATTCCCAAAATTCTGGATATTCCATAACTTTAAATCATGCTTAACAAATCTCAATTTATTAGTAAACTGAAAATAGGAGGAGCCTCTAACATCTTTAAAGTAAGCATATTTTTATCACCTCTCTTACAAATGGATCTCTACTCCAACACTTAAAATATCTGTAAGGCTTACTACCTTGATAAGACACAGAATTAGTCTTCAAGATAATAGGTATATGGTCACTGCCTATGGCATCTATATGGTGTACATGAGTAGTACCATAATGATGTAGCCAGTGACCATTTACCAAAGCCCTGTCAAGTCTAGCATATATACAATTATTGCATGATTGCCTGTTATTCCAAGTAAATCTATTACCAATATATCCTAGATCAGAGATATCAGCATTGTCTAAAATGTTTTTGATTTCAGGATATTCAGTGGTAGATGGAGTGGAAAATGTAGACCTTTCATGGGCATGCATAGTGATATTGAGGTCACCAATGATAACCCATGGATGGTCAATTCTAGCGCCTATTTGTCCTATATATTTCCATTGTTCCATCTTCTCTTCATGGTACACAGATCCATAAAGAAAAGTGGCTAGAAATTCAGGTTTGCTAGGATTATCAGCTATTATGGCATTAACCATCTTATCAGTATTATGAACTATTTCACATTTAAAACCAGTTTTCCAAAGCAGAGAAATACCACCAGCACGACCAACAGAAGGGTAGACCCATGAATTAGGGTAATTGAATCTTCTAAGATATTGATGCATTTTAGAAGATTCGTTTTTCGTCTCACACAGGAATATCATGTCAGGGTTTTGACCTCTGATCAAATTCCATAAAGAGTTTCTTGTTGTTGGATTGCCAAAACCTTAGCAATTCCAAGACAGAATTCTTATTGCAATAAATTGTAAATGAATTGAGAAGGACTCAATTTTATAGACTAGAGAGAAATTTTGAGAATAGTTAAGCAAGTAGAACTTGACAGATTTAGAGCTAATAATAGACCTAGAAAAAATCCAGCAGACAGCAGAAAGGGTAAAAAAATTATGATTAGAGCTCTGAGAATGATGATTATGAGAGATATTTAACACAATGAAGTAATTGGCATAGTTCAAACAACATCAATTAACGGAATAGTTACTATGGAATATATAATTAAACCCTAGAAAATTCAAAACCCTAAAATTAAAATTTCCACATAAATTTAGATAGAGAGTAATGAAGGGTTTTAGGGAATGTATGGATTCAGATGGATAATAAAACTTAAGTAAGAATGGGTTTGAGATGAAACCTGATTTGCAGTACGAGCGATTGATTCAGTAGTAGGAAGATGGTAAGCCCCATTGATTGGTTCTCTGCCTCCATTATCAGCATCATCCATGTTTAAATAATAACCTCCATGGCTATTTTCCCCGATCTCAGTATTACCTCCTCCACCACTAATGATTTGATTAGGAATTTCTCTTTGAGGTAAAGAAGGGTTCTGGTTATTCATGTCGAGCAAAACATAATTATCTTCTATACCTGAATCCCTACTTCTCTTAAGTTTCCTTGGGTCTTCTTCTTCATTCGTAACATCAAGGCCATTTCCAATATTAGGCCCATTAATTCCTTCTACAGTTTGCTCACCATTCTGCATATATATTCTCGACTAAATGTGCATGTTTGGCATAGTAAGCTTCAAAAGCAGGTTCAATCATACCAAAAATGAAGATATGCCATGCGCGCTCTTCACATTGCGCTGCATCATGATCAATTGTGTAACACTCATTGCAAATTTGTCTTGGTTGTTTTTTGAAATGGTATCTGATCCAAACCTTTTGCTTAGCTGCTGTCAGAAGCCAGTTACCCCTCTTTAGAGGCATTCGAAAGTCTACCTCGATCTTGGCTGAGACTACTCTACTTCTTCTAGTGAATCCTCTTTCTCCTTCATTTGCCAATATCTTGACATAGTTTATCAAGAATCCCATCATCCAGATGTTCAAGAGAGAGATTTTTGAACATGACCGAAAAAACTTGGTGAGTGAAAGTGTACTCTTCTAATGGAATCGAGTTGTCATAAGGCTTCAAGACAAGAAGGTGCTCATAAATGATCCATGGAACACTCTTTAGAACTTCATACATATCTGCAGGAGTTTTGAATTTAAACACATACAAGTTCTTTCCATGGTATTGATTTCAACTCTTTTATGTTTCCTCCAAATGATGTTGACGTCTTTTTGCACCTTATCAAAATCAATATCGTTTGGAGAAATAATTTTTCCAATTAAGCAGTTGAACCATTTGGTAGCAGCAGCATCAATTTCTTCTTGAGAGATTAAGCTTCCTCTTGCACGATTAGTTTGAGATACCCCTAGATTTGAATCTTGAAAACGTTTTGTAAGGGGTGCCATATGAAGTCTAGCACTTTGCGACATCTTAAGGGATATGAAGGTGTTTGCTTCTTTAGGTTGGTGAATGCAGAAAAAGGGATGAATGAGAATCGTCCCAAGATGTATGAGAATAAATAGGCTGTTTCTTTTAGGGTTTAGGTAATTGTTTCCTAAATTATGGAAGATTTTCTTGGGATAAGAGTTATACGAATATATACTACAGTAATTCGGTTTATGAAAATACGGAGGGGTATGAGACTTTATCTTAGGAAAGTGAAATTCAAAATTTTGAGACTGCAGAAATTGCGCCTTTGGTGTTGATAAAATGCCTAAATTTCCCTTTGCCCTATAAGGGATTTTCATAACTAGATCTTGATAATCATCAGATTGATTGATCACAACTGTGGTGGTGAAACCAACATATTCATGGGTAATACTTTGAGAGATTATAATTGAGGATACCACTGTAAACAGTGAGTACAAACCTATAATGATTTTTGATATGGCCATATCTAAATATGGAAACACTACTGTTCTTAATGAGAATTGAGAAACCAATCTGCACCACTGCTTCCTTGAATGCCACTACTAGAACACTACATAAATTGAGCCAGTGAAAATAACCATTACGTCATCACAAAAAAAAAACAATGAACATCGATGGATATAATCTAAGTATATGTAGGTAGCGATGTAAGAAAAATACTGTTATACCGATTGCATCCTGTATATGTGGAAGTTCTCTATGTTCAGGATGTTGACTGAACCTTGGACTTCTTCGCAATGGTAATTGGGCAGCATGACTGCTTTCTCCGAGATGTGGTACACTTACTAGATACGAGGCATTTTTTGGAGCAGTTTCCCCATCATCGGAGCTTCTATCATCTGCTGAGTCATGATTGGTTTTCTCTCCAGCAGAACCAATAACTATGCCTCCTGCCATTTCTGTTCCGGGAACATGGCTATTGGGTCGGCGCCGTTTCTGTTTACCAAATTTTTGTGTTAACATAAGTCTAAATTCACATCTATTTTTATTTAATCCTAAAACTGAAAGAGAAAAAAAACCTATTTTGATATATCTTAAAAGAGGAATTTGTACATAAATATATAATACACTACAAACTTCTCATTAAAATTCTGAACTTCATCTATTGCTATTAGTTATGACCAACAATTGTTTTGAATGATTAACAACAGAAAATCGGATCCCTATGGATCTGTCCACATAAATAATGGTGATGAAGGCAACAGAGAATGCTTAGATCACATGAATGCCTCGGTTTTAATTAAGACAACTTATGTTTAGGATATTTTTTTCTAAAAATCTCTAAATGATGTAACATATACCTACCTGGTATAACGCAATCGCCTTTCCTTTCCTTTTTCGGGATGACTCTGCAGCGTTCTCATCTTGGCACTGAACTTGCTCAATAAATCTGGGACTGTGGCGCGTAATGATTATACCTTGGGAATTAGAAGTTGTCGATGTAGAAGCACCGGTAGTACTTGGTTTATGTTGTTGCAGGGCAACCTCATAACGTCTTCTCTTGTTTGTTTCATTATCTGAATCCATATCTTGGGAGTCAACCTCATAACGTCTTCTCTTGTTTGTTTCATTATCTGAATCCATATCTTTGGAGTCAATGCTTACTTTTCCACTCTGATCCAGTACCATATTTTTAGCATGATGCTCGAGTAAGTGATCAATTTGAAGTGGATCTTTGTTACTTATTTCACCGTCTTTGCCAATGTGCTCAAGTTTCCGAGATTGATTTATAGCAAAACAGAACACCATCGTTCACTATCATCGTTATCATACAATTAATCATTGGTTCTAGTGTAAATTTGTTAAAGCCACTAACATCAGATTCACATCCAGATGTGGCACTTGGAAACTGATCGTCACTTGGTTAGCAATCTCATAGATGTATTTTAAAAATACATCGCAGATAAGATCTTATCTGGCATCAGTATAGAACCAAGAGTGGAGTATGTTCATATTTAAGCCGGCAGTATGCCAATAGAGGTGTATGCACATAGTATGGTCATTAGAACTTTAGGAAGCCCCGAGCGGGCGAGCCACAGTTAGAGCTAGCTATAGACGGGCAGATCTATGATTAGTTAGGTGACTTGCGACCGAGGCATGATCATTGTCCGATTAGGAAATCTAGTTATGTTAGGATTCTGCTTCTTTTTAGGTAGTTAGTATCGGTTGACCCAAAAGTGGCCCGTATACAAGCAAAATCCAAACGTTTGGATTTCTACGACGATATCTCTATTTAAGAAGTCAGGCAGTTGCCTTAATTATAACAGACTTGGTTAAGAAGTTAAGTTAGTTATAAATATTCAGCTCGGGAATACAATCATACAACTTATTTATTTGTTTCGTACTTCTTTTTTATTTTTAACTTTGTGGTCAAAGGATTAATATTTTTTAATTTAGTGGCTGATCCCAACTCAAAGGATAAAATCTGATCTCCTTAACGAGGAAAAGGAAAAGGATGGCTTCTGGACAAAACGCCGGAGGGGATGGGTAGCTACCTCAATCCCTCTTCTTCTATCTTAATCTTATAATTTGTTTATTCTTTTAGTATAAAATCGCTGCTTAATTAATATTTGCCTACACTACCTTTATTATAGGCCTATGCTTGGGTGGACAAGTTATGAAGAATCTCAAGAAGAAGCGATTAAATCATATGTTAAAGGAGTGATTACCAGAGTCATCAATTGTGGTGGTTGTGGTGGTGGTGGTTATGAGACTGCAGCAGATGTGTTTGTTGATTGTAGGT
>JAJJWX010004078.1:0-91546 GCA_023529315.1 Papaver bracteatum | reverse complement strand
TATGGCTCCCGGTACGATCTCTGTTGCAATTCAAATCTGTGTGTAGATCATGGAATGCCTTAATTCAATCATCTCACTTCAGACAACGCCATGCCATCACTACGGTGGACCACAACAACTCCAAGTGGGGAGGCACTTTCATCTGCCAATATGAAACAGAAGCACCTACACCTCTGTTTTATTTGCTTTCCGAGGAAGATTCAAAAATGGCACTGGCTTGTAGACAAAGTTCTGGTGAAAAGCAAGCACTTACTGGTTGAGAATATAGGAGGAAGAAGCATGCAGTCGTACAACTGTTCAAGGAATTACATCATTTAGATAATCATTTTCTACCTTTTCATTCAAGCAGAATTTTACTCATTCGTGCTTGCATCTAGCACTTGCTTTCATACTTGTTTTGTTTTCAATTTTTGGAATGATGAAGATCAATTTTTGGAATGATGAAGATAAAACATCTGTCTTAGACCAAAAAGAACTTGGCAAAAAAAACTATTCGTTGTTAGGAAATGAAAACAATCCATATTTGGTGAACAAGCTATAGGAAATGCATTTTTGATAAATAGTAATTTCCTTTTAAGTGTTGGAGCATTTTCAAGAATATATTTTCCTATGATATTGAGCATTAAATGGTTTGTTTTCTGCGACGCTCAATGTCTTGAATAATAAGGATCTAATATGTGGTTGCTTATGAATGAAGTCTATACAAACAATGGTTTTCAGGGCATAACCTTAGAAATGTGGTTCTAGGATTGCAAAGCCTTCAAGAATTAAACCTAAAAATCTGGTCCCAATAGGAAGGGGAAAAAGAAGAAGAAATAAAATATTATCAGTTGCTTGATTATTTCAAATAAAAATGAGTGGTACACATTGTTCATTATACAATTCTATTCAAAAAAAAAAAAAAAAAAACACGATTTAACAATCTACCATGCATGTATGCAACTAGATGTAATGGGTAGACCTTGAAGGTTGAAAAGTGTGTACCAACTTAGGTGATTGTACACTTATCGCAGCATTTCCTTCGACGTGATCACATATTTGTCTGTGCTATATAGAGGAGACTCACCTGAGTTATAAGAGCTTGTTGGTATAGAATAGAGGCTTGTCAGCTCTGGTGATGCACTAGTGCCACTCATCTTTGTATCCATGTCTAATTTACACAAATTTTCTAGATCCACTGAAACCTGCTTCATTGTAGGTTGAGACATCTCCTTGCTAATTCTGCAACGGCCATGACGTGCTCCCATTTCCCAGTATTCACTACGTGTGGATCAATAACTCTGAACACGTCGTTTTCTTCCATTTTGTAAATAAAATATGAAGAAAGATTGCGGTGTACATCGGGTCTCTGATAAGAAAGGGGCCTTTCTCCGGTTAAGAGCTCGACAAGAACTACACCAAAACTGTATACATCACTTTTTTCTGTAAGCTGGCTGGATTGGAAGTATTCTGGATCAAGATACCCTAAAGTTCCTTGAACCATTGTATCTATTTGTGTTTGATCCGAAGGATTCAATCTTGATACTCCAAAATCTGATATTTTTGCCGTGTAATTTTTGTTTAATAGTATATTGCAGGATTTGACATCTCTATGTATGATAGGTATAGGAGCTCCCGAGTGTAAATACGCAAGCCCTCCAGCTGCTTCAGCTGCAATCCTCAAACGATTTTTCCAAGAAATGTAGGATGTTGGAGCCATCTCATCTGCCTTGTTATTATGGATATGTTGGGCAACGGTGCCATTAGACACATATTCATAAACAAGTAAAGGAACCTCAGTTTCCAAACAACATGTTGAATCAACCCCAATCAATTACTCCACCAATCAACCCCATCCAATTACTCCACCAATCAACCCCATCCAATTACTCCACCAATTACTCATCCAATTACTCCACCAATCACTCACTACAATCACTCCACCAATTACACCAATCATCTCTCCAATTATTTTGTAAATGTAAATTTAACTATAAATACCTCCTAAGTTTGGAGATGAATACAACAATAAATTCTGAGTTGAACCTTAAGTTTTAAGTTTAACATGTTATCAGAGCTCCATGGTGAGTTGAGTGCTTCTTAGTAGTGAGTGCTTCGTTACTTCGATTGATCCTTCTTCCGCTGCGCTTAAGGTTCTTGTCTTTCTTTATACACTTATTGAAACAAGTAAGTTGTACTACCGATTTTATGATAAACTTGTTATGCTAAGTTTATGATTGTCCCTTTTAAATCCTACTTAATCTTGTTAATCCATTTATCTTGGACTAAGTAAGTTGTACTGCTGTTTTTTGTTTCTTACAAACAGTTATCATCTTTGATCAAGATATTGTTTTCTCATCAAGAATCAACTTTTACACCTTGTTGTTGTTTGGTGTTGTTTTATAAGCAACCCTTGTTAAGTTTCGTAAACCTCCTTCTAAGCAAACCCCTGTTAAGTTTGTTTTTCATATATTTGCTTGATTTGTCGAACTTAATTTCTCTGTGCAAGAGAGAAAACTTGATTTTGAATTTGAACTCTTACCGTCTTTACCCTTATAGGACTTATTCCTCCTATTTCAATTACTCATATTTTTAGCTGCTAGCTAGTATCTAGCCGGTTTGTTTGTCGACCCCCATAAACAGTTGTGCACACAATCAGTTTCATTTATATCTTTTTAGTCTCATTTGTAAAAAAAAAAAAAAAAAAAAAAAATCAAGTAAAATCGATATGGCTTTACTTGCTACAAATTCAGAAAAAGATCATGGTTGGGTACTTGATTCCGGTGCCACTAATCACATGAAATTTGAAGCATCTCTTTTGGAGAATGTATGTAAACCCGAATGCTCAACGGTTTATAATGCCAATGGAGTTTCATGTCCGGTTACTGCAGCTGGGAGAGTGAAGTTGAATTCTTCTTTGACTTTGGAACATACTATGTTGATTCCTTCTCTTTCTAATAATCTTTTGTCCGTAACACAAGTGACTGCACAATTAAATTGCGTAGTATTAATCTATTCGACCTTTTGTTTTCTCCAAAATATTAGTAATGGGAAGATAATTGGGCGTGGTACTAAAAAAGGAGGGTTATATTACATAGATGATGTGTGTGAAGGACGGTCTTTGTCGGCCAAGGGGTCCTCTCATGCAAATGAAGGTCAAATTATATTGTGGAATCACCGGTTGTGTCATGTTTCTTTTGGTTATTTACAACACTTATTTCCAAATTTATTTTTAAACTGCAAGCCTTCTGATTTCAGTTGCGAAACTTGCATCTTAGCAAAGAGTCAGCGTGCGACTTACCCTGATAGCTTTAGCAGAAGATTAATTCCTTTTGCTTTGGTTCATTCTGATGTTTGGGGGCCTTGCCGAATTACAAGTAATTCAGGATTCCGTTGGTTTGTTCTATTTGTCGATGATTGCACGCGTATGACTTGGCTTTATTTGATGAAAAATAAAAGTGATGTAGCTGGTATTTTCAAATCTTTTCATGTGATGATTCAAACACAATTTTCCACCACTCTAAAGGTTCTTCGTTCTGATAATGGTGGTGAATATGTTAATGAAGTGTTACAAGGTTATTTCCAGGAACATGGTTTAATTCATGAGACTACTTGTCCTTCTACGCCACAACAAAATGGTGTTGCAGAGAGGAAGAACAGGCAATTACTTGAGATTACTAGAGCTTGTTTGATTGGAGCAAACATGAGGCCACATTTCTGGGAAGAAGGTATCACTAATGCAATGTATCTTCTTAATCGTGTACCGACTAGTGTTTTGAAATTTCAAACACCCTTGGATAAATTGGCTTCGTTTATGACGATTCCTTCTCAGCTTAAACTCCCTCCGCGAGTGTTTGGATGTACCGTTTATGTTCACATACAAAAACATTTGCGTACCAAGCTGGACCCATGTGCACTAAAGTGTGTTTTCGTTGGTTATCATCCGTACCAAAAGGGTTACAAGTGTTATCATCCTTCTACTCGTAAATTTTATGTTAGCATGGATGTTACCTTCTCCGAGCACGAGAAGTTTTATTCAACATATGAATCTAGTCCTCTTCAGGGAGAGAGTCAAATTGAAGAGTTGAATTGGATTGATTTATTTCCAACTAATAGTGAGATAAATCTTCTGGCCAGTGAAGAAATTTCAAGTAACACTCCTGGTTCTACTAATATTGGTGCGACCACGATGACACCCACTGAAACAGTTCAAGAGGTCGAAACTCATGTGATTGAAGTCCCCGTCCTTTCTTCACCAGTAGTACCTACAAAGAGTTATCCTCTTGCTGAAACTCATGTGATTGAAGTCCCGTCCTTTCTTCACCTTTAGTACCTACAACGAGTTATCCACTTGCTGAAACCCCCGAGGTGAACCCAAATCCTTCGATTAATACTGACAATACTTGTGAGTTACTTGAAACTGTTAAGTACCAATTACCACAAAGAAGTAATCGTGGAGTTCCACCAGATCGTTTTTCACCTGAAGCAATTAAGAAGGTGAAATATCCCATTGCAAACTACATGTCTACTCATAGATTATCAGAAGCTGGAAAAGAATTTGTCAATCATATGGAAGATGCTACCATTCCTAAAATCGTACAAGAAGCTTTACGTGATCAAAAATGGGCTGATTCGATGAAAAAGGAAATGATAGCGCTGGAAGAAAATAATACATGGGAAATAGTAATGTTACCAGAAGGAAAGAAACCAGTTGGTTGCAGGTGGGTATATACTATCAAGCATAATCCAGATGGCTCTATTAACAGATATAAAGCAAGACTTTTGGCTAAAGGGTTTACCCAGACTTATGGTATTGATTATCAGGAGACATTTGCTCCTGTTGCAAAAATCAACACTATTCGAGTATTATTATCCTTGGCAGCAAATCTAGGCTGGTCCCTGCAACAATATGATGTAAAAAATGCTTTTTTACATGGTGATTTACAAGAAGAAGTATACATGTCATTACCTTCAGGTTATAATTCTCCGAACGATGCTAACATGGTTTGTAAGCTAAAGAAGGCCTTATATGGTTTGAAGCAGTCTCCCAGATCTTGGTTTGGGAGATTTTTTCTAGCAATGAAGAAATTTGGGTATACACAGAGTAAAGCTGATCATACCTTGTTCCTAAAAAGAGTTGGTGAAAAGTTAACGACGCTTATTATCTATGTGGATGATATGGTGGTAACAGGAAATGACCCTGAAGAGTTGTTTGTATTATGAGTTTGATATGAAGGATCTGGGTGGACTTAAATACTTTCTTGGCATTGAAGTTTTATGATCTGAAAAGGGAATTTTCTTGTCTCAGCGAAAATATGTGATTGACTTGTTGAAGGAAACCGGTATGCTGGGTTGTGAGCCGATTGAGTCTCATATGGAACAAAATCATGGTCTTGAAGAGTGTTCTGATCAAGTACCAGCTGACAAGGGGAAATACCAGAGGTTAGTTGGCCGTTTGATTTATCTATCTCATACAAGACCTGACATTGCATATGCTATAAGTGTTGTAAGCAGATTTATGCATAATCTGGGTCAACAACACATGAATGCAGTAATAAGGATACAGAGATATTTGAAGTCCGCACCAGGCAGAGGGTTGATGTTTTCAAAACATGGACATCTCAATGTATCAGGTTACACCGACTCAGACTGGGGAGGCAAAGGCGATAGGAGAAGATCGACATCTGGGTATGTTACCTTCGTCGGAGGTAACTTAGTAACTTGGAAGTCTAAGAAACAACATGTTGTTTCCCTGTCAAGTGCTGAAGCAGAATATAGGGCAATGGTAAAAGGCATTTGTGAATTGTTATGGTTGAAAAGGCTTATGGGAGAGCTTGGTTTTCCACCTGAAAAACCTATGAAGTTGTTTTATGATAATCAGTCAGCAATCAAAATTGCAGAGAATCCGGTGCAACATGATCGAACGAAGCATGTGGAAATTGATAGGAACTTCATCTATGAGAAACTTGAAGAAAACATTATTGAAGTACCATATGTCCGAACAACACAACAGCTGGCAGATATTCTGACTAAGGCCGTATCAAATAATATATTTAATGATTCACTTGTCAAGTTGGGCATCTGTGACATATATGCACCACCTTGAGGGAGAGTGTTGAATCAACCCCAATCAATTACTCCACCAATCAACCCCAATCAATTACTCCACCAATTGCTCATCCAATTAGTCCACCAATTACTCATCCAATTACTCCACCAATCACTCACTACAATCACTCCACCAATTACACCAATCATCTCTCCAATTATTTTGTAAATGTAAATTTAACTATAAATACCTCCTAAGTTTGGAGATGAATACAATAAATTCTGAGTTGAACCTTAAGTTTTAAGTTTAACACAACAACCCAAGACCTTCACCAAGTTTCGATGGATAACCTGAGTTAAAACAGCAATCTCATTTATGAATTGCTTAATTTGGCTGGCATCTATTACTTTTGACAATTTAATGGCAACAACACGCTTATCTGACAATGTTCCTTTGTAAACTATCCCAAAACCTCCATGACCGAGAATTAGTTTGTCGTCATAATTTTGAGTTGCCAGTTCTAACTCTTCTGCAGTAAATATCTTTGGTCCTTCTATTACCACCTTCATTTGATAAAATCTTCTGTTTCAACAATAGACCGCCGTTCATATGAAAGAACTTCCGTTTAAGTTTAGTTAATTTTCTTTCCCTTCTGCTCAAATATAACCAAATACTACCAGCTATTAAACATATTAGCAAACCCAATCCAATACCTGCATGAGTGCATCAATATTAGTTCAGTCATATGTCTGATTTCCAGGAAAATACTTAGATGCATATAAGGACTTAATATTTTTCACTAGTATCCTAATCTATGTTGTAAAAGGTGCTAGGCAAGGCAAGGCGCCAAGGCCAGCGCCTAGTGCATTTGGAGCCGAAGGCGCCCCAGGCTAGGGCCTTTTTTTTTAGAAAAAAACACAATTAGGTATAATTTAGCGCCTCGGAGCCTTTTTTTGCCAGGCGCCTAGTGAGCCTTTGGCGCTTAAGTGCCAAAGGCGCTAGCTTTTTACAACATAGATCTTTATATCAACATATTTAGAGTTGTAAACAGGAGAATAGGAGCATACCAAGAATGGCTTTTAGCGTTGGAAATGTCTTTTTGAGCGATACATTGTTCATAGAACCAGTCCCGCCTTCATTAACGACTAAGGATGCTGCATCACAAACGCAATTCTAACTACTTAAGATATCCAATAATGTAAAGATCAATCAGACTTTTTAACTTAAATTTAATCATTAATCCATACCTTGGCATCCCGG
Organism: Papaver bracteatum; assembly: GCA_023529315.1. Classification (NCBI taxonomy): domain Eukaryota; kingdom Viridiplantae; phylum Streptophyta; class Magnoliopsida; order Ranunculales; family Papaveraceae; genus Papaver; species Papaver bracteatum. The sequence goes on along the minus strand of JAJJWX010004078.1, from coordinate 84,258 downwards.
GCTCAATAAGGATTCCCCTCAAAATCTGGGTTGCAAATGCAGTGATACCCAGGAACTTTGTCAGAAGTGCTACAAGTACTATTTCCATGGCATGCATAACTGGCCAACTCCCTCGGTGTAATTTTATCACATGCCTTGTTCCCTATTGCCCAATCAAGCACAATAGGTATATCTTTCGCCTTCTTTTTAAAATTTGCAACGGTCAAATCTGATACACTGAACGTGTATTTATCAGATTCACCTATAAATGAATAACTACAGGGATTAGTAAGCGTACCCACATTCTTGGAACCCGATGAATCAATTACATTCAAAAATCTCCTTAATACTTTGTGCACTGTTGTTTGACAACAACCAGTTCCATTACAAGATCCATCTTTCAAATTTTCCGTAGGGGTACAAACTGTAGGACAAGTTGTGTTGATCATCAAAGGTGACTCCAAAAGGTACCCCAAAGAATAGCAACCGACCCCAAAAAAACTGTTCTTTGTATATGAAACTGTGTATGGGGTTTTATTGAAGTTCATCCAATCTGGAGATTCGCTCAAAATAACCTCACCGGTTTCAGAGTCGGAACACATTATAGCTGGCTTGCTCTTAACTCGGACTTCCTTCTCTGATATGCTGATGACTTCAATCATGTTATAAGCGCCCGAAGTTAGGTTCTGACCGGCTTTTATGAAGGGTTTAGGAGTTGGATAAGTGGTGTCGCAGGTAATATTGTAAGTAAGAAATCCAGCTCCAGCACGAGAACAACCATTCTCAGATGGACCTATACCAAATGGATATGGAATTGTAACATCACCGCATTTTTCTTGGCAACCTGGTTTCTCCTGCACAATTGAAGCCGATGACGATGATGCTATGGTTAGCCATGAAAATTGTAAGAACAGAAAAATTTGCAGAAACATTATAGATTGATAACTGATAAGAGATACGGGTATCTGTTTAGAATGTTAATTAGAATGTTAACGATTGAAGACAAGACATGTTCAGCAACTAGTAGGTGGAGGAGTAGTCATAAACTCGTACACTTTGATTTATTCTCTGGACAGTTCAGAGTTGACAGGATATGGAGCCAACTAATAGACGTGAGTGCTTGCTTGGTCAAAACCAAATGGGCTATATTGTTTAGGGCGGCAGAGGCAAAAACTTGTGCAGCCGAGTAATGTTAAGTTTCCAACGTGCAACACTCTTAAAATCAAAGGAAATATTAGTGCATCGGATCGTAAGAACGTGCGTTAACGTTTGAGTGACACCCGGAGTTCCTCCAAACCCTTCAGTAGCACAGACTTATAAAATAAGCAAATGTGCTCAGAAATACATAGTTACTGAAGCGGCAAGAGGAACTCTAGGTGACGCCAAACTACAACTAAGCTGCTGCATTCTGAATGGTACACCGGAAAGAAGAGTGATGATGCCCAACTGCTATTTTACATACATTTCTTTATATAGTTCAAAGAAACCTAGCTACTGTGTTGTGATAAAAGAAAAAAAAGATCCGATGTTAAAAGTTACTCGGGACAAGTTGATAAAATGAACCTAGACTTTTTTAGAGCCAAATTGTAGTGGGTCAGATTGAACTTGGTCCTTCTTTAGGACTTGGTTATAAATATGAGAATGCAACAACAAAGGTGAATGAGATTCTTGATCATGATATATATTTGAAGATTCAACTATCTCAATCCATCTCTTTATGTCTTTCATCTCTGATACTTTTATTTATTCTTCTTCTAGAGCTTATGCAGTGACCAGCAGGGAAAAGATTTGTCTTGCAAGTTGAGGATGAAAAATAAAAATGTTCCATTTCTATGAAATTTAGTTCCACTGCTGTTATTAGTTTTAAGGATGAGAGAGAATAAAAATGTCATTGCATGACCGGAATAAAGTTCCATGGGAAAGCCAGGTATCCTAACCGGGCTGGACTACAATGGAGTGTTGCTTATGTTTCAGCATAAACCTTTTTAAACCTCCAGCAGTGTAATTTTCAACTCCGCTATGTAATACGCAGTATTTTTGGTCTCAATACTGCCTTGACTTTTATAAGCCTAAATAAGACCGGCGCTAATAAGCCTAAATAAGACCAGCGCTATTTTTTTAGCTAAGTCATAATATTATAGCCTAAAACATTAATTACCAGTAATTAGTCAAGGGGTTGGACTATAACTGATTGTTGTTAGGTTTCGGTAGAACTAGTTTCCCAATAGATTTCTCTCACCTTCTTAAACCTTTGATGATTTCTCTCACCTTTGATGATTTTTCAATTTTTGATTTCTTGAAGTTTCTGATGTCTATCACATCCGGATAGGAATCAGGGCAAGTATCCTTGTCAAATTATCATTTCTTTGGATTTCACGCACCATTTCACAAAACCATGGAAAATGGCATGGAAATAGTGTGGATGACACCAACTTGGAATCCATTAGACTTGATATTTCATACTTTTTCCAAGCTTGAAATAGGTTGGATTCCACCATATGACTTGCTCTCAAAGGCATACTTGCGAGCTCATTGTCTAATTTAGAAATCTAAAAGAACATACAGGTAAATCAAATGCTTGAGAGGTGGTTATTTACAATAAATCAATATACTTTCTTTATTAGACACAACAGTGGTAAACTGAATCAGGTCGCTGATGCTTTGAGTAGACATGCTCACTTTCTTCTCATTCTTCGAAATGAGAGCATAGGTTTTTAATACGTCAAATATTTGTATGTTGATGATGATGATTTTAATACAATATGGGATTAATGTGGACGCATGTCTACTGAAGTCAATGACCTTCTTATACAAGATGGATTTATGTTCAAAGGTATTCATCTTTGTATTCCACAAGGCTCTTTACTGCTTCATTTAATTCATGAACTACATGGTAATAGTATTTTCTGTGTGATACAAATTTGTTTATTAAAGTCTTCGATTTTGGGCCATAGCAACTCTTGGTTGTGGGTGAGATCAGCTAAGGGAATCAAGTTCGTAGTATCCTGCTGGGATTAGAGACGTAAGAGCATAATTGTACCTTGAATCGGTGTGATGCTGGTTAGGATTCAACTATAGTCTAGACCGAAGTTAGTTTGTAGTAGGCTAGTGTCTGTAGCGGCTTAATACAGTACGGTGTTCAATCTGACTAGGTCCCGGGGTTTTTATGCATTTGCGGTTTCCTCGTTAAAAAAAATTTGGTGTCTGTTTTATTTCTATTCCATATTATATTTTGTTATATAATTGAAATATCACAAGTTGTGCGTTGTATTGATCAATTGTGAAATCCAACCTTTGGTTGTTGATTGGAAATTGATTGATCCTTGGATATTGGTCTTTGGTAATATCCAAGTTTATATCTTTTGTATTTAATCAAGACTCGCATATTTGATTGAGTAAGAATTAAATCAAGAGATAGAGATATTAACTCTTTGATATACTTTTCTATTGATTGAGTCTAACTGTCTAGTTGATTCTCATAAAAGTATATTAGAGTTTGTCCATACCGATTGCTAATCGAAATATTGGGTTAGGTTGTTAGACCCCCTCTTTTTCAATTGGTATCAGAGAAGGAAAACACGTTCAAGACCTCAAAAGTCTGTGTTTGTAGAGATCTGACTCTATGGACAGAGGTGTTATATCTATTAGTGTACCACCAGTCTTCGATGGCATAAACTACTTATGTTGGAAAATTTCTATGTGAGCTTTCTTCAAGCACGTGATTTTCAGTCATGGGTATATGTTGTTAATGGCTATGATGCTTCCATTGTGAAAATAGGTAATGCATACAATGGTGCTGAGATACTTGCTGCAAAGCAAAACTCCGACTTTTTGAATGCAATCATACACGCCACTACCCCATGAAAAGGCGAGGGTACCCAAATATACCTCAAGCTATTACTTTTCCTTCCTATAAGTCATTTCTCTGAAAGTGATTGTCTATAGACTGAGTCGAGACAATACAACAACGAAGTTTGTTTACTTGGTACTAATGTTCGAACTTAACCAAACTCAATAGGATTAACGTATCAAGTAAATAGGAATTAACGTTTTTGCAATTTACTTTAATTATAATAAAACAATTATATTGCGGAAATATAAAGTAAATGACACAGAAAGATTTTCTTAACGAGAAAAACGCAAATGCAGAAAAACCCCAGGACCTAGTCCAGAATTGAATACTATCAGGATTAAGCCCTATACAAAATAATACTAACTTTATATAGTTGAGACCAAGCAACTAAACCTATAGTTCACCTAGTTCCGTTTTTATTCCCACGCCTTAAACCTGTAAACAAGTCACATACTTGGACCAATTCCTTTGGTTCGTATTCCAAACAGTAAAGGAACAACAAATCTGTTTGGTATCAACTCTCTTCAACCAAATGATATGAGTTGCGCAAAGGCTCTCTTGTTTATCTTAACATAAACTCCTTTTCCAGATTCCAATATGTATCTTATGTCAATCACCAAAAGGTAATCATTAAGATTTTGCAATCAACGCTCTTAATCCAAAGAATTGTGTTGATGCCGATCTTCTGAATTAATCAATCCAATCTACCACAAGATAAACCGATTATTAATTGGATCCTCTTTTACCAAAACAAGTATTGTGCACACTAAAGATTATAAAACCAAGTCAAAAATATTCTATCTCTTCTTTTTCTTCAAATCTTCTTAGATCTTCAATAAACACGTACACACAACTACTTGAATCTCTTGTGATCAATCACACACAGAATGGAGTCTGTTAACAATGGATTATCACAAGATCGTCTTTAGATCTAACATTAGTCTAAATATCCCTGTCGAAACCTTGAACTAGTTTGAGTGAATCTTATATCATAAGAGAAGATTCTCAAGCATAAACAAACTAGGTGCAGTCAAAGTTCAACCACTGTTAGTCAATCAAATCAATAATAAAACTAACGATAAACCTCAATTATCTAGTTTCCCACCAACGGTATGCACTAGAGATTCTCAATCCCAAAGAATACTTTAAACTGAGCGTCCGTAAGAGATTTTTCCTTATTAGGTTACTCTCCTCTCCGGATAGGAGGCTCTACCAGTAACAGTACAACAGAGGAAGTTTACTGTCACGAAAGATTAGTTTTCTAGAAATGCAAACTCAAAGTATTTATAGACAAGGAAGTTTGGATATCGAGGAATTTCCAAAACCGAAAATATTCTCAAGATATTTTACATTACTACACCAAAATCGGTTATCATAATTCATGTGAATGCACTTTCCAAAATAATGATCGAAATCTCCTTGGAAAATCTTTAACTAGTAAATGCACATTACTAATTCTTTTTTTCCATATATAATTAAAAACCCTTAATTAAAAAGATTCTTAACTTATTTCAATTCGATCTTGGGATTTACTTCCTTCTTAGCCATTAAGGAATATCTTTGAATAATAAAAGATTACACATTAATGTGTGTGTTCACAGTGTGTCGACATCTTCCTCTTGTAAGTACTTTTTCATACTTACTCACTTGAAACTAATTTACCACACTTCCAAACAAGTTTATAATTGGTTCATTTGACTTTAAAAAACTATGTGATTAATCAAGTAACACTCAATCACAACTCATGGATTTAATGGTTCTACCAAAACAAGTATCGGTTTTACCTCCATGTGAGTATTGTGCATAGTCACACTATCTTACCAAAATTCGGCTGACTAGGTATTAGGATCGGTTCCCCACGTATATTTGGTATCTAACTTGTATGCACTGCACATGTCCATAGGATCGGTTCCCCCTTGCCTAAAAACGTGTTACACATGTTCATAGGATCTGTTCCCCTTTCTTCTATAAACCTTGTTGCACCTCATACAAGTATCGGTTCTCCTTGTGATGTACTTCACCTCTTACTAGGATCGGTTCCCCCTCTCCCAAAATTGGTTAGACACTCACAAACCCGATCATACCCCAGGTGATTACTTATAATCGGTTTCACTAATAAAATTCATACCAATACATAAGTCAGGCCTCATGTGAATAATTTTACCAAGAACACAAACAAGTCATGAGAGGTTATACTAATCACATATATTGTTCGTTCATAAGATATGTAATGAAGAATATCCCCAATAACGCATGGTGATTTCCTTTTCGGTTCACAACACATATCATGAACTTACTTCCTTAAAACACATGTAAAAATATTGTTTCCTATGATGAAATCCTCACCTAATACCCATACATAATCACAATACCATTCATACAATTATGTTGATTTCTTATATACAAAGTTTAATGGTTAAGCATTAAATCTCATATTGTATTCCTTAATACTATGTCTATCTAGAGTATTCATGCTTGTCAGTTTTGTGTTTTCAATATGCACGACTTGAAAGATACATTAGGGAATGGAATAGTTCAAGTCAAATATTACTAACCTCAAGTAGAAGGATGATGTTGTGGTTGTAGCTCTGTACTTATTCACTTATTCAAGTCTTTTCAATACCTCATCCTAATACTTTCAAGCTAACCTATACGAAGTTGACTCTAGTACATTTAAATCAAGCAACTCTTAAATGATTTTTGGTTCAGTAAAATATGACAACCAAACTTGACATACCAACGCTTGGTGGGTTCAATCGGTCTATCCTCTAACACCCCAAATCTTCATCACCATGTGTCAAATTACACTAGGTCTAAAGATGTGTGGGATATCTTAGAAATAGTATTCGAAGGAAACACCGGTGAAAATGATGCCAGGCTTCAAATCCTAAATTCCGATTGGGAAAACCTTCGTATGGATGATGAAGATTCATTTGATGATTTTAATCACAAAGTGTCTAAAATTGTTAATGCATCCTTTGCATTAGGTAAGACTATTCCTTAAAAGGCCATTATGATGAAAATTCTATGGTCGCTGCTATCTAGATACGATTCCAAAAAGAATGCCATCGTTGAGGGAAATAACCTTGATACCCTCTATAGAAATACATTGGTTGGGAAGCTAAAGATCTTTGACCATGAGCATACATCCAAATCCAGCAAGGATGTTGCGTTCAAAGCACTAAAAGACACAAAATTACTTGATAAAAGTAAGAATGTGTATATCTCTGAAGATGATCACTCTGAGACCGATTCATCATATGAAGATCTTGAAAAATTAGTCTTGATGATCATAAGACGGCTTATAGACCTTCTTTTGAAGAGAAGTAAATGGTTCTCTAGAGATAAGCCAAAAACATCAGTAAAACCACATAATCGTATTCCTCCTAAAAACAGGGACATAGATGAAACTGATGATGAGGATATGACTCAGTGATTTAAGTGTAAAGGTTTTGGCCATTTTTCAAACGAGTGCCCAAACCGAAGAAAATACACTGGGAACAAAGGTCTTGCTGCGACACTTGATGAGATGTCTGATAATTATAATTATGATGAATACAAGAAATCAAGCGTTGCTCTTCTATGTGAAAATATTGATTTTGATAATTGTAGCAATACATACATCAATCTTGATAATCTTTTAGAAGAAACGCCAATCAAAATGGAAGAATCAATTGACCTTTCTTTTGGAAACTCTTTGTTTAATGTTTCAGGATCTACTTTTTTCCTAGCATTTTGCACTTCACAGACGCCTGAATCATCATATGCGTTGAAATGCTCCTATTGTTATCTCAAGGTTCATGAACTTTCAAAGTGTTTCAAGTACAAACACAAGAGGAGATATGTCAACAAGCTTCAAGGAAGAGCATATCGTCTAGCTACCAAGCTAAAACTCGCGAAAAAAACATTTGAGGTATATAAGATCTTATCCTTGAAGAAATTAGTTTCCAAAGATAGAGTTAGACTATTAGAGATGAAAACATTGTCTAAACATATGGAAAGGCAGGGTTCCAGGAATTCCATCCATGGTGGACAGATTATTGTTCACCACAACACAACTTTATTGTGTTGTCTTGTGCATCTTGTCTCATGTCCCTGTTCAAAAGAGATAATATCTTGCACACCGCATGCTTCAAAAATAATCTTATATTTATAGATTTGTGTTAGTTGACTTTGGAATTCCTTCGTATCATTGTTGATATTGGAATGGGCCTGTTTATAAAAAAAGGGTTATTATTGACAATTCCACTGTTTATAGGGTTGCGAGCTGTGCATACACAAACCTTTTCAAAAGGTTTATAAACCCTACATTCATTTTTCCTTGTTTGATACTCTTTATATATTAAGACTGCTTGTTGAGATTGTGAATTCCTCTCACAAAACCGTACTATTTATAGATAAAAATAGTTTCTACTGATTTTGGTAATTGCGGGTGTGAAAGGTGAGAAACAGTTTAAACCCTAAATAATGTACTGCAAGGGAGTACTTTATATTCGAGATATCAATCTGTATAAGTCCGTCCTAAACCAATAAATGGCCATTCCAGACTTGCTTAGGTCACAAAGTGGAGGAGAAGGGTTGGTTTAGGGAGGTAAGCGAAGAGGGTGCTAAGACCAGAATAATTTGGGAAGAGTATTAATTAACTTGTATCAGAAGATGAGAGCTTTGGGAAAGATAGCAAGAGTTTCCTTTCTGAGTGTGGTGTTTTTACCCTAACCAAGAACTTGTGTTCTGGTGGATATAGGTAAGCCTATTTATACAAGTCAAGAAATAAACATACTCTGGCCTCATAAGAGAAGGAAAAGGATGAGTTAAATGGGAAGAGGTAGTAACGCCTGGTATTGATGGGATTTGACGGAATTGATGTCCCATAATGAAGGAGCATTTCATCGTTGCTTCTTGCATTTACTAACCATCTTATTCTCATTACACTATCTTGAAACGGGCATTTGTGTATGCCGCACGCTATAGACCACCAAACCAAAAACCCTAATGAGCATCCCCCAGTTTGTGTTAATGTCTCGAATGTTTTTGGAAAACATGTAGTATGTTGTTGTGACTTGGAAAGTCAGGCTCGGGATACTTGCTAGCCTGGTGACCTTCGACAGTCGAGATTTTGCATCTTGAGAGGAAGGGCAACCGTTGATCGTTGCGCGCCTTCATTTTGGCAGTGAGGGCCAATGTGGTGGCGCGACTAGGTTGGTATGTTATTTGCATGTCATGGTTTTGCGTGGCCAAACTTAGGATTTCGGGCCAAGGGTCGTGAGGTGACCTTAGACGGCCAAGATTTTCTCCTGGGATCGAAGGGCATCCGTAGATGTTGTACTCCTTCGTTTTGGTAGCCGTGTTGTGAGGGACAATGTGGTGGCGTGGCTAGGGTGTGGTTTGGCTAGTATGGCTAGGGACATGGAAAAGTGCTTTTAGCATGGCGAGACTAGCTTGGCTAGGTTTGATTTGGCTTGGCGCGTGGGTACAATGGTTTTCCATGGGCATATGGCATGGATAGGGCCAAGGAAAGGGCGTTTGGCTTGGAATGGTATGACTAGCATAGCTAGGGACAAGGCAGAGTGTGTTTGGCATGGCGCGGCTAGCTTGAGCTAGGTGAGGTTTGGCTTGGCGCGTGGGTCCAAGGGTTTTCCATGGGCGTATGGCATGGATAGGGCCAAAGCAAGGGCGTTTGGCTTGGCATGGTGTGACTATCATAGCTAGGGCCAAGGAAGAGTGTGTTTGGAATAGCGCATCAAGATTGGGATATGTGCGGGTTGGCTTGGCGCATGGGGCCAAGGGTTTTCCATAGGCGTATGTCATAGATAGCTTTGGCTATGTGCGTGACCAAGCTATGTTTTTGGGCCAAAAGTCGTGAGGTGAATTTAGGAGGCCAAGATTTGATCCTGGGATTGAAGGGCAACCGTTGATTGTTGCACGCCTTCACTTTAGTAGCCGCGAGTGGAAGGCCAGTATGGTGTCACGTCATGAGGGGCCATAAAGAGATATATTTCGTATGGCGCGGTTGGTGTGGCTGGCATGATTTTCCATTGGCACAAAGGTACGGCTAGCATGATTGGCATGCTTTGGCGTGGTTGGTGTGGCTGGTATGATTTTCCATTGGCACAGAGGTGCGTCTAGCTTGGTTAGTATGCTTTGGCGCGGTTGGTGTGGCTGGCATGATTTTCCATTAGCACAGAGGTGCGGCTAGGATGGTTGGTATGCTTTGGCGGGGTTGGTGTGGCTGGCATGATTTTCCATTGGCACAGAGGTGCGGCTAGCATGGTTGGCATGCTTTGGCGCGGTTGGTGTGGCTGGCATGATTTTCCATTGGAACAGAGGTGCGGTTAGCATGGTTGGGATGCTTTGGCGCGGTTGGTGTGGCTGGAATGATTTTCCATTGGCACAGAGGTACGGATGGTATGGTTTGCATGCTTTGGCGCGGTTGGTGGGGCTGGCATGATTTTCCATTGGCACAGAGGTGCGGCTAGCATGGTTGGCATGATTTGGTGTGGTTGGTGAGGCTGGCATGATTTTCCATTAGCACAGAGGTGCGGATAGCATGGTTGGCATGCTTTGGTGCGGTTGGTGTGGATGACATGATTTTCCATTGGCACAGAGGTGCGGCTAGCATGGTTGGCATGCTTTGGCGCGGTTGGTGTGGCTGGCATGATTTTCGATTGGGACAGGTGGGAATTAGGATTTTGCTTGTTGTAACCCTAATTTGAAAAAGGTACCCCGATAATTATTTAGAGACACATTAAAGGCTTTTCAGTAAATGCGTCTAGTAAATGCTTGATACTTTAAATGTCGTGATATCATTGTCTGCTAGGGTTTAGTGTTTTACGATTTTAACCCTAAGCTAAAAACCACCATCAACACGTATGTATGGATACTCCAAGCATCATGTCTTCTGATGGAAAAGATTTCAATATGATTGTTAAGCCATCAATCTCTAAGGAAAAAGAGAGATCCCCCTTGTATTTATCTTTGAAAAGAAATAGAAGGAATGTGAGGAAGTCAAGAGCCGTTCCTTCAAATTCTCAGAAGTATTCTGATGTTCTTGAAGAATTGAAGGAAACAAGGAAGGAGATAACAAAAATAAATGCTATTGTATTAAGAACTCTTGAAATTCAGAGGGCCCTGGTTCGACATCATCATCATATAAGGTTTGATGGAATTGACTCTTTTTTCCATGAAACCTATGTTCCTATGGCTGTTGACGACAAGGAGTTCGGGAATAATAAAGAATTTCTTAGAGGCAATGACTAGGAAGTCTTTTTATGATAATTTTAATTCTTGTGTATTTAGGAAGAATAACAATAGTTTGGAATAGCCATTATTGTGATTACACATAGTCATGTCCAATGTTGTCATCTTTATTTTTTTAGGTTTATTTATTTAAATTCTAAAATTGTTTGGAATATGATTTTTGTAGTATGAATCTTTATGATTTCATATATTGAAATATGTTATGGGATATGTGTGTTTGCATCCGTGAACTATTATTGTCCCATTCAATGTCAAAAGATATCTCTTTCATACGTCGATATGCAAATATTGATACGGGATCGATGAACTTTTGACAAACAAAAGTTAAGCCTATTATGGCATTATTGATGGAAGATAGGTTAAAATCTTTTGTTTACAAGGATTATGTCTATTATATGTCATTTTGCAAATAGTGATGGAAAATAGAATGAATCCTTGTTTATTCCGCAGTATTAATTTTCCGTGATCCATATCTTATGTATATACTGCAATTCTCCATAAGGTTTTCTTGTGTTGAGCATAAAACGATTGAGTTGATCATTCATTTATGGTTAATTTAGTCGTAGCTCCGTAAGTTTTCTTATGTCGAGCATGTTCAATTAAATTGATAACTTTTGTATTTAATTTGATTGTGTATTCCTATTAAATTGATCATGGGTTTACTTTTTATTAGTATAATTGAAAATTTTGGACACAAAATCATTTTCTTTGTGGTTTTTTTGGTGTCCAAAGAAATCCTTATTTTCTTGTAAAAGTAAGGTCGCTCTTGTTGTTCTATCGGGAATGACATCTAATGGGGGGGGGGGAGTTCTTTTGAACTTTCGCTTAATTTCCATATGTTTGTGGGGAGTTCGGCTGTGGAATATTTTAGAAGTTATCTTATATCTTCACAAAAATCCTTGATGAATGCATTTAGCTTCGGCTTTATGATTGCATCTAAAAAACTTTATATGCACTTTTCTTTAGTCTTGAAGCGTCTCCGTGTAAATTTCATTAGGATACTGTTTTCGTACCTTTGTCAATTTTATTGACAAAAATGGGGAGCGTTAATATGTAGTTCACACTACAAATACATATGGTTTTCGGATCATTATAAGGGGAAGTGGTTTTCATGTTGAGATGAAAGTATTGATTAAGGGGGAGTGATACATATCACCATAGTATTGTTGTCGAAGTTGTGATATAAGAACTTTGATACTGTGTAAAGATACTATGACATTGTATAACAATGATTGAGAGCTTTTGTTTTCGCATTGTTATGGCTACGAACTTCAACAACTATGGTGCTGAATTGAACATCTATGGAATCATGGGAGTAATTGGAAAAGATGAAGTTTTCGATTAATGTTGAAGCACCAAGGAGATCAAGCATGTGTACGAGAATCTACAAAGTTTTATTTATTTTGTAATCCATATATATTGATAGTTTTTTCGAGCTTTCAAACCCAATTCTGGTATCTAAGGTACACGTACCCGTACGTGTACCCAAGCTGGTTATTCTCAAATTGGTAGTTCATGAACTTGAAACAATAAATCAATAAGGAATGCAATCTTTGCAAACCGTGGCTATATTGTTCATGAATTGATTCAACATGAACCAAACCAATTTTGTTTCAATTGTGTCTATGTATAAATATCTAAACAATTGAACAACTTTTAACTAGTTCTTTTGAAGTCATTTGAACTAGTTGTGAAGAAGATGAATACGGTTAATATGAAAGTGCTCATATGGCTAACCATTTGTGAACCAACTAAGTGTACACGTTTAGGTACGGTTACTCAAACCTAAATTAATATATTTCATTTGTGCATGACAAACTAACTTTCGAGCTAACAATTGAAAGATATTAGGTTGGTTAAATCGGGGTTTTCATCTAACGGTGAATATTAAATGCTTTGTTACCAAGGTAACTTAGATTGCAAACCCTAATTTGAAAACTATATAAAGGGGAACTCTACTAATTGGAAAAACTAATCCCCACATCTCCTGTGTGATACTAGTTGGTTTTACTAGAGTTGATTCACCTTTAACCTTAGGTTTCTTCTCGAGACCCTGTAGGTTAACGACTGAAAGACTTCATTGGGATTGTGAAGCCAGACGAAACTACTTCTCTTGTAGTTGAGTGATCTGATCTTTCCATTTTCTATCGTACAAGTTCAATTGTAAGATTGGCTTGAGATTATATCTCTGATAGGGTAAGATTAAAAGAAATCACAAACATCTTCGTCTCATCGTTTGTGATTCCGTAATATCTTGTTTCGTATCCATACGATTAAGATTATTATGAGGTGATTGATAATTATAGGTTGTTCTTCGGGAATATATGTCTGGGTTATCGATTGGTTCCTATTCACCTTGATTTCTATCAAAATATGGAGAAAAAAAACCTAATAGGTTTATCTGTGGGAGACAGATTTATCTATTATCGTAGTTGGTTGTGGGTAAGATCAGCTAAGGGAATCAAGTGCGTAGTATCATACTGGGATCAGAGACGTAAGGAGCACCACTGTACCTTTAATCAGTGTGATACTGGTTATGGTTCAACTACATTCCAGACCAGAGTTAGTTAATTTATTGTAGGCTAGTGTCCGTAGCGGCTTAATATAGTATGGTGTTCAATCTGGACTAGGTCCCGGAGGTTTTCTGCATTTACGGTTTCCTCGTTAAAAAAATTATGGTGTCTGTGTTATTTCTATTTCATATTATATTTTGTTATATAACTAAAATATCATAGGTTGTGCGTTGTATCGATCAATTGTGAAATCCAACGTTTGGTTATCTGACTGAGACAATAATCTTTCAATCACTCCATTGATCAAGCGAAAACCATCTGGGATTAAACGTTGAAGTGGGTTCTGATTTTGGAGGTGTAGACAGTGTAAAGCCTCTACCTTCAAATCCTTTCTTAAGTTTTTCAAATTCTTTAATAATCTTCCATCCTGCTTTAAGCCACATTTTACTCGTAGTAATAGAAATATAAGCAAAGAGTAGAATAGAAAAAAGAAGATAATGATAAAGATAAAGATGATCAGGATAATCAGACTGATCAAGATAATCAAGTTAACGATAATATTTGGGATGATTATAATAAAGATGGGGATCAGGAAAAACAGAAAGGAAAACGAGTGATACGATTAAAAGAAAACGCGAAGGAAAGAGTAAAAAGAACAACAATAGTAAAATTTTCAGAAGATAAAGAAACATGAAGGAAAGAGTAAAAACAAGATGAAGAAGGTGTATGGGAGTTTATTCAGGATTTTATTTCCTTCCTACGAGAGCTCTATCTACAGAGGCATTAATTAAAAGTTGGATATGAAGAGACGGTTGTCAGTTTAATAGTGATGTGCCAAAAATTGGGCGGTAGAAACAACACGTGGGAATAGATAGACCGAGATCCCGGAACGATATCAGTCCAGATAATGCGAAAAGACAAGAATGTATGATAAACAATATGAGAAGGTGAGGCAAAATGACTGATTAAATTACTCTCATCCTCTTTCTTTCACAAAGATCGCTAAGAGAATAGGAAAAATGTAGTGGTAAAATATCGCACACATGATTACCATGGGAAATGATCTTTCTACTATAATGCGAACGACATCGCACACGGTATATCCCAAATGACGAACCAGGTGACGTCACCAACTCACGAGTAAAGTATGAAGAGTCATGCGATATTATATAGCCGGTTCGGAAAGGGTCATTGTAAGGGTGCAACATTAACGCACATCGGATCCGAAAATAGGGGCTTTGTTAACTGTCCTCCAATATGTAAACTCTTATATATATGACCAACCAACATTGTACTGGGGGGGATCTTTTTTTGGTTATTGAGATAATACATTAAGGAGAGAGAAAGTTATTTGCTTCTCAAGATAGGTTTATCTCATAACTTTGTATTGATTTCTAAACTTAATAAAATCTCTTAAGTGTTCTTCATCATGATTTCATAGTCAGATCTATATATTATTAGTATAGTGTAGTTGTGGGATTTCCTGCAGCTACAAATTGTGTACATGTTATTTTTTCTGACGCCTCCAATTTTTCCTCAGGATAGACCTCGTCATTAGTAGTAAAGAAGTTATATTCATCATCAAATTAAAAAGCATGACCATATAAATTAGTTGCGCCCATAAACAAAATTAATAAATAAATTTGTCTTCTATGATGTATTTGATCATTACAATTTTGAATCAGTTTCCCGATGGAAGTGATTTTTACGGATAAACTAGTACAACCATTGCCATGGTGGGAGGGCCGACCGAAGAAGAATCTGAAGATAAGGTTTGTCTACAACTACTTTCGCCCCGTTTCAAAAATAAAATAATACTTTCGTATTATTTTGGTAAAAGTGATACTTTCACTCAATTTCATAAAAAGTGGTACTTTCGCCCCGTTTCCATTATTCACTATCTCATATAAATATATATGAACCAAGTGAAATAAAATTGGATTGTTTCGTAATCGTACAACGTACTTATATAAGAATTAATTCATGAACATTAATCCACGTTTTGCAAAGATTACATTCCTTAATTCATAAATGTATTTGTTCATGATTATGAAAAACATACTTACCGATATTAGAACTTTAACCACTAAGTTTGCAAACAGGTACACAAATGGATACGCAAACATCCATCCCGGACCTATCTAAGGTAGAACTATTCGCATACTGGTATGCAAACTTGGTTCCCGGACTTCACGGTTAAAACTGTTCGCATACTAGGTATGCAAAGAAATTTTCAGGACCTGAATCATACCAAAAACAGTTTTCAACTAGGTACGCATATTATAATGTATCTAGATAAAAAAAAATTCTTATAAACCCCAATTTTAATCATTGAAACATCCTTAGAAGATGGCGATGGATGTCTCACACAAACCATTAACTTATAAGTAATTTTCAAGTGATCGAATGATTGATACGAAACTGTCCAAGTCGACATCAAATGATTCTATCACACAAATCATGTAAGATGTTTCAAGGAAATTTCCATATGATCATCTTTTGACTTATTATTTAGTTTCCAACAAATAAATTATTTCCAAATAAACTCGTCAAGTATAACGATGAACGTAGTTAAAGCAAAAAGCTTCCAACACATATTTCGAGAAATAGATAAGTGAGTTAAACTCAGCTCGAAATATCAAATGTGTATAATATAAAAGTATATATATCTATACGACTTAGTATCATTAGGAGATAGAATAGAATAGACTTCCGGGTGATAAATAAGTTTTAGTCTCCATATGCCTTTTGTTGATAAGTTCCTCCACGCTCTCCTTAGTAGATCTTCGTATTCAATCGATGAACGACGTGAATTCTAAATCTCAATTACATATTCTATCCTAATAGGAGACATAATTATAAGTAGACTAGAAAACAAGACTATAGTTTTGATCACCTAAACTTGACAAACAGGATTGAGATAGAAACGATTGCGAGTTCGACCAATAAATGCTCTAACAAAGTTATCATTCGAACAAAATTATTTTAAAACATACCTAGACACCCATTTGGATGGCTGGCTTGAAAATTCCTCAATTTCTCTTAGATGACCAAAAATAAGGAATAATGATGCAGTCATGAGTGTAATTATGGAGAGATTTAGTAGTCTGTTTGCGTTGTTAATTTCTTAGTTTGCTAGTTACTCTTGTTCAATTAGCAACATGAAATAATAATGGTTTTTTCTTCACTTCATATGTATCTAATGAACAGGGACGTAGAAAACTATTTGGGGGATCTAGGTAAAGTTAGAGAAACAGGGGCCCTTTATAAGGGATTGTTTTCTCTCGTTTGATTAATATAAAAGAGGATACCATAGATAACCAAATGATAAATTTTTTTCTCGTTTAATTAATATAAAAGAAGATGCCATAAATAACCAAATGATAAAAAAAAATCTCGTTTAATTCCTTTTGTTTGCTATTTACTCTTGTTTAATTAGCATTATAAAACAATAATGGTTAGTCAATGTTCTTAACTAAGAAAAAAAACTATAAAAGATTTATGAAGTTGATGTAGAACCTTTGAAGGAAGACAAATAAAGCCACTAACGAGGACACTTCATAGGAATAAATGTCAATTGAGAGCAAGAAAAATGAGAAACTCAAGTCACAAGAAGATGGGGATGAATCAGAGCAGGACGGCGATATTGAAACTTTCCTTGAAGTAAAGAAGCAAAAGAAGTCTATAAGCATAAATGTTTTTCAAATAAGTGAATTGTTTTTTCTTTTGAGCAACCCTTTTTTTACCTCCTCCAAGTGAGGCAAATGCAACATCTGATTTTTTTTTCTCATGTTGCATCAATAGAGAAGAAGAGAATCTTTTATAAGCACGCAATGAGTGTTTCAAAGAAAGGAAACCTTATAATGCTTCTTAACAGAGAAGAAAGAAGTCTATATGCATAAATGTTGTGTAAGTAAGTGAGTTGGTTTTTATTTTGAGCATCCCTCTTGTTACCTCCTCCAGGTCAGCTTCCCACATAATCTGATTTTTATTTTTATTTTGCTCATATCGCATCAACGTAGAAGAAAATATCATATAAGCACTCGATGAGTGTGCAAAAGAAAGGAAACCTTACCATACTTCAATTTTAATATGCCATCTACTGGTCAGGAAGGTAGAAAACTATTTAGGGGTTCTTGGAAAAGTTAGAGAAACAGGGGCCCTTTGTAAAGGATTTTTTTTTCTCGTTTGATTAATATAAAAGAAGATACCATAGATAACCAAATGATAAAATTAGCCAAAAAAAGTTATCTCAAAAAACTAAAAGAAAAAAAAAGACACCTTCTCTTACAAAGATTTATATTTCTGCCATTTTTGAAACATAATTATCGTACCATCGAAATAAATTTATCTACTATCAACTTCCAAACTTTGTTCGCACAAGCCAATTGTAATTAGAATTGTCAATAAAATTTTGTATGATATAAACACATTAGGAAATCCGGCTTCCATCTTATCTTATCTCATACTAATATAAAGAGAAAAGCTATTTTTGGTAGGAGACCCCCTAAATTGTTTTAAAAATAGATTAATTTTTTTTAAAGCTTAATATCTTTGAAAATATACATCGGGTTTTTGTAAAATTTATATACTTGAAAAGTTCTTTCAATTATCTTTGTAACTAGTACAAAGAAAAATATTAAATTATTGTTTTACCCACACAAAATCATTGTTTTCAATTTTAGTATTATTGGATGAGTAAAATTCAAGCATGTGCATCACACATGTATTCATACTAGTATCTTTTAAGAAAATGAACATTTTTTTTTTCCGTTTTGGCAGGAAAAAACTTCAAAAAGTTTCATTCAACATATAATTCATGCCTGTCAATATATCAGAACACATATTATGCCTTATATAACTTCAAGATTGATATAAGAAATCGTTAAAATGAGTTGTTTGCCGATTTCCAATTTGCAACTTTTTTTTATCTTGAACCATACCTGCAATATATTATACACAACAACTAGATTGAGATTAACGACGGCTATGCTCAATGACGACCGAGCTACTGGTGATATTAAATCTATAAACTTAGATCCAACGATCAGATGAAATCAAAGGTTGAAAACAAGTCGGTTTTATATACGAATTAGGGTATTGGGTGTACCATGTTCGTGATGTGCAAGGAATCAGGGTATACGGCGTATAGGGTACACGTTTTATGCTATGAAAAGAAATCCTCTTTCATCCAACCATCTGATAGATGGGATTTTAAGAGATATAAAATCGACGGTTGAAAAAAAGTTTGTTTTAATACGAAGTTGACATGAATTAGGGTTTGGGGTATTACTGTATATACGTTCTGTGCAAGGATTAGACTCCTATGCGACTTCAATTCTTCTACTTTTCCGGTGCCTATAAATAGGAGACCCATAACATTGTTTTAGACACATAAAATTTCACAGCAAAGCTAAGAAATTCATAAAGCTCTCAATCTCTTATTATTGGGGTATTACTGTATATACGTTTTGCGCAAGGAGTAGACTCCTATGCGACTTAAATTCTTCTACTTTTCCGGTGCCTATAAATAGGAGACCCATAACATTGTTTTAGACACACAAAATTTCATAGCAAAGCTAAGAAATTCATAAAGCTCTCAGTCTCTTATTCTTTTAACAACTTCTTGTTAAAAGAAAAAAAATCAAGAAATCAATCTCCTTCGAACAACTTTTTTTTTTTCACAATCATGGTGGGAATGGCATATGAAGGTTCTCAGTATGATGCAAAGCGTTACGACACCAAAGTAAAATAAATAAATAAATAAAACCTCACAAATTTAATCTTTAATAATAAATTTAAAACAAATTAACAAAAACCCTCAATAATCAACAAAAACCCAAGATAATAATTGTTGAGTGAAAAAAGAGATTAAAGATAAGAAGAAAAACAGATAATATTGGAAATTTTCAGTACACGCCACAACTAAGACCATCTAAACAACATTATTGTTCAATCTAAAATATTTTGTGGTGATTCGCAACTGCCATAATCCAGAATATTTTGTGGATTTTCGAGATAATGTTTCCTTAAAGGATAACCAGACCATAAATGAAAAAAAGTGATTTTACGATTTTTTTCTCATTAATGATGAAAATATTTTTATTTAATTTCATTTAATGTTGCTCGCTTGCCTTCTATGTAATAACTCATGAATCTTTTATTAATCTATTTGTGATCAATAATTAGGATTTAGATTTAATGTTTTCTTAAAAAAAAGGGTGTGTGATGGTTACCTACTACATTGAAATTATCACACGAGTGTACTGTAGACTGGGTCTTCTTATCCTTAGTAGAGTGAGCCTACCTGAAATACAAGGCTCACTCTCATTTCCACTTTTTTTTCATTTACAACAATTATCAAACACTTTGACTACACTATTGTTTCTTTTAAGGAGACAGTTTTAATCTTAAATCTGAATTCATATCTGATCTACCGAATCAAGAGATCAATCAGGAAGATGATTAACTTATCAGAAGCATTGAAGAAGAGAAAATTAGCCGATCTCAGCGGCGGCGGTAGCAGCAGCAGCAGAAATGTTTACAGAAGAGAGCCGGGATGTTTCTTTGACGGTATGGATCTGCTTTTGTTTAACATTCTGAGTAGATTACCTGTGAAATGCTTGATGAAATGCAAGTCAGTATGTAGATTTTGGAGGTATCTGATCAAACATAACACATGCTTCATCGATTTGCATCTTACAATGTCGAAAACAACATTATTGTTCAATCTAAAATCAAAAGATGGATAAGACAAGGCTTCTCTTAATTATAGCCCACACATTTATTAACTATAACCAAAAAAGTATAAGTTTAAATGAAAATCCAAACACGTCTTAGTATTTACTAACAATTAAACTTAAATTCTTCTTCTTACTCAATATAAAAATAAACTCTAACTTTTTTTTTTAATCTTACTTCATCGTATATCAAATTAGTTATAATTGTTCTTTTATAATTCTCATATACAATTAAAAACTCTAATTCTTACTTTTCCTAAAAACAAAATAAATCCTAATTCTAAATTTTCTCTAAAATGGTATTCTGCTTTCTTTTTTTTAAATCATGATAAGATTACAATAATATGAATATATCATTTTAATTGTTCGAATCCAAAATGTCCATAACAACATTAATCTAAGAAGAATAAATTTAGGGTTTGATTCTTTTCCTATGACCATTTTCCTAAAACTCTACAAACATAATCTATAAAAGAAATTCTTTAGGGTGGTTTTTTTTTTCTGAATCATGATAGCACCAAAAGATTGAGGATATTGATTATTTTTCAAAAAAAATAATCATCTCAAATATCTTACATGAACTTAATTCTGAAAAATTAGGTAATTAACGTTCTTTTTGTTGATTTAGGGATTTAATGATCATCTTAATATTGTGGATTACGTATAATTTTATGGCTATGTATAATTATTTTAAATGTCTGTTTGGTTCCATAAAGAACTTATTTTAAATAGGTTATGATTAATAAAAGCATAGGCTACATTTAAGAGAAGCCTAAGACAATTATGGTTGTACGAAAAATATTAAACCTATCTATGAACAATAGTGGAACAAAGTCTTTGGAGAGGAAGAAAGATAGAAAACTATGATCTCACCATGAATTTTTTTTTTCTGTGTCTTTTGCTCTCTACTAATGGTTGTGGAAATTGGAACGACAAGGTTATCTAAATAAAACAAAACAAAGTTTGATTTAGTAGTGTGTAGGATAGAGAGAGGAGCTACTAACATGATATGCAAGTGTAACTTTGTAAAAATTCCAATCATCTTAATTCAATCAAGTTAACTTCTAGACCGAACCAATGGGATAATTATCTCCCGCTTGATTCATTGCAATTGCATACTTCCATATCAGAATAAGAAAGATGGAACTTGATTCAGTGTACTAAATTCAAAAGTTTTTAAACACAATGAGTATCATTATTTTATAAAAAGTCACAGCACTAGCCACCAAGAAAAAAAAACACAATTATTATAATTTATTCAATCAACTTGAAATTCAAAGTAAAACAACACAAAGGGTGAATAATCATCTCCTTTTTTATGAGGTTCATTCTATAGTTCGTTGAATTTTTTTATTTTTTTTGGTTCCTAGGGTTTGAGCCCCCCTTTTCTTCAGTGCTAGAACATGTGAAGAAAATAAAAGAATTTCGGACAGAGAATAATTTGCCCATGAAAGGAAAGAGATTATGGTTTTACTATGCTTATCGTGGATGCTGCGAAGAATTCGGGAAGATAGAATCATAGAAGGATACCTCTTATTTTTGGTTTCCTTACTTGTATTTGGGTTTGGAATACACAAAATTCAAAACCATCATCGAGAACAAAGATGTGTGTGATATTGAATGAAATTTCATTTAAGTTGAATTAATGAGATTGTATTTGAGGGGATCAACCATAGACGTCGATTTATGTACTATGAGAACAAATCTTAATGATCACTTACACATGCAAACATAGCCAAACTGTGTTTTATATTCTTGATGTATAGGAGTCGATCCTGCATCCATGGATAAAAAAATGTGACTATAAATTGCAACACAAGTGTTGCAATTTACAAATTCCATTTGATATACCTAGAGTGGATATTAATATTAAACGGCTTATTTGATAATAGTAATGTGTCTAGCAAATATTTAGGTTTCATTTATGTATTCAAGTAATGAAAACCCATTAAAAATCTTGGTATCCCGTACTATATAATAAGGTTAATCAACAAGTTATGATCAAACTACAAAAATAACTAAAATCATTGAGATTATACTAATCATTATTGATTGCATAAAAAAGCACAAGGAAACATAAAATTGGGATAAACTAAAACAAAAATCATTATTTGTTGCTATCAAAGATCAAAACAAAAATAAAAAGAAATAAAAAAACATAAATACTAATATTCATAAAAAATTAGATGGTTTACTTGATTTTCTTTATACCACCAACAACTTCTCACATCTGACTTCTGAATTGCTGATAAAAAATTGAGCTAAATCAAACAATAACCGTGATTATTCTAGTTAAAAATCTTCCAAAAGAACATAAATTAACTTCAATTTCTGCTTTATAAATCAATTTTCTATAAAATACTGGATATAAAGTTAACAAGTTTGATTATAAATTGGAACAAAAAACCTATTGTTTCATTGGGGTTTCAAGAAGTTAAATCTAGATATATCAATTTCAATTATTTTATTTTTTTCAATTTTTTTTATGAAGACCTTTAATCGCAGAACTCCAAAAAGTGATTACGAAAGACATCACTAGCCTTGAGAATATTGAATATGAGTAACGATCAATGATAATGATAACTTGTGATAAGTGTTAGAAAGAGCAAAGCATTTTTTTGGTTTTTTTTTTGTGTCTCTTCTATAAAGTGAAAGAACAAGCAATAGAAATCTAAAACTAGAGAAATCAAGGAATGATATCTCAAGTAAATTGGAAATTTTTTTGATCTCGAATGAATTCGTAGTGTCATAACCATCAGATAAACAAGATGTGTCATCATCAAAATGAGAATATAACTACAGTTATGTAGTTGGACTTTTAAAACGCTACCATATCTTTAGAATATATCATTATGTAAAAACCGAATTTCACTTATTTTTCAAGGGGATTTTCCAGATTTTATTCTTCTAGAAAATATAGAATTTTATTGTACGAAAAGTTTTTATTCGGACCGAAGGTTTGTGATAAAAAGAAATCACAAACCAGTGGAACTTCAGCTGCTACAGACAGTTGTGGTTAAGATGAATAAGGTTGATATGAAAGTGTTCATATAGCTAACTTTGGTTAACTATTGTTGAGCCAACCTAGTGTACACGTTTAGGTACGGTTACTCAAACCTAAATGAAGGAACATTTCATTTGTGTATAACAAGCTAAGTTCGATCTAACGGTTGAAATATATTAGCTTGAGTTGAATCAGGTTTTCATCTAACAGTGAATATTGAATGCTTGGTTACCAAGGTAAGTTAGATTGCAAAACCTGATTTGAAACCTATATAAAGGAGAACTATATCAACTGGGAAACGTAATCCCCACACCTCTTGTGTGATACTAGTTGCATAAGCTAGAGTCAATTCTCCTTTAACCTTAGGTTTTTCACGAATCCATGTATGTTAACGACTGGAGACTTCATTGGGATTTTAAATCCAGACCCAATTATTTTCTCTGTAGTTGCGTGTTCTGGTCTTGCAGGTTCCTATCATGTTGAGTATTATCTTCTTTAAGATTTGCTCGAGATTTAATCTCCAATAGGAAAGATAAAAAGAAGTCAAAATCACCTTCGTCTCATCGTTTGTGATTCAAAAATATCTTATTTCGTTTCCATACAATTAAGATTATTATGAGGTGATTGATATTCTAGGATGTTCTTCGGGAATATAAGACTGGATTATCAATTGGTTCCTGTGCACCTTGATTTATCAAAAGACATAAAAAAAAACTCTGGGTATTTTTTTGGGAGATAGATTTATTCATTATGTAGGCTTTTCTGTGTGAGATAGATTTTTTTATCAAGTCTTCAAGTTAGGGTCGTAGAAACTCTTAGTTGTGGGTGAGATCATCTAAGTGAATCAAGTGCGTAATATCCTGGGGGGGATCAGAAACTTATGAAGCATAAGTTTACCTTGAATCAACATGAGATTGATTAGGGTTCAACTACAGTCCAATCCTAAGTTCATTGGTAGTAGGCTAGTGTCCGTAGCGGCTTAATACAATGTTGTGTTCAAATATGGACTAGGTCCCGGGGTTATTCTGCCTTCGCGGTTTCCTCATTATTAAAATTTCTGGTGTCTGTGTTATTTCTTTTCCGCATTATATTTGGTTATATAATACGAATATCACAGTTGTGCGTTAAGTTTAATCAGTTCTTGAATCCGGCCTTTGGGTTGTTGATTGAAATGATTAACACTTTGACATTTGTTTGTGATACCGTTCAAGTTATTTCTCTTGTTTAATCAGGCTTGCAAATTCCTATTTGTTTGATTGCGGACTGAATTGAGAAATTGAAATAACAGCTTATCCCCTGTTGGGACTTCTAGTTACTAATCATTAAATTTTGTGTAGTGTATCTTAGTCTACGCTCTATCTTGATCTCATAAGCCGTCACATCGTCGTTTTGTGAAGATGCAGCAGTCACCTATGTGATAAGAAAACTACAACCACCTATTTTTTTTTCTTTTTACAACTTTTATACATTTGTACAAGACATAACAGTCCAGTACATGTTGTTAATTAATTCAACTAGGACATGAGCATAATAATATGATATTGAGAAGCTTCAGAGTGTTGAATCTTAGGGCCGGGGCTTGCGCACCGTGCAATTTCAAATCATCCCAATGAAATTATTATTTTTACAAATATTTCGTGCATTGCATGTGCCTTTGATATCTTACTGTCGTACAATAAAATAACATCTCATTAAAATCCTGAGCATTCTTTGGGATGGGGCAAGGCGAAACCGGGTCACACCAAATCAAAAAATCCAAGCATGTTGCCTCGCCAAACCGAATCATTAAAATTCTAAGCATGTCAAAAATGCATGGGGACATGGTGAGGCGAGGCGAAGCCGAGCAAGCATGTATTGAAACGGGGCGAGCCGAACCCACATCACACCAAGACAAAAACTAGTTAAAAGTAAAAAAAGAAAAATGATGGTAAATGGTGTTCGGGTGCGCCCGGTGCATAGCATGGGCACAAAATCTAGTATTAATGAAGAACAAAAGTGTATTATATATGAGATGAAGAAGTATTTATTTTATTGGTGTCCAAGTAGTAGAAATCCCGTGCAATGAGCGTGTCAATTGATTGCCAAAACTAGCCTCATGCCCAAAGAATCGTTTTTTGGGGGGACCATGAATTTTTTTTCCTAGCGACATGTTCGGTTGGGAAATATTTTTTGCGACGTAATCGAACTAAGGTTCGGTTGGGAAATATTTTTTGCAACTAACCGAACTATTGTTCGGTTGGTTAATGTTTTTTGCAACTAACTGAACTATTGTTCCGTTGGTAAATGTTTGTGCAACTAACCGAACTAACTAGTTCGGTTGGTAATTTTTTATTGCAACTAACCGAACTAACCAGTTCCGTTGGAAAAAGTTTTTAACAACTAACCGAACTAACCAGTTCGGTTGGTAAATGTTTTTTGTAACTAAACCGAACTTATGTTCGGTTGGGAAAAATATTTTTCGCAACTAACCCAACTTATGTCTAAAAAATCGTGGTGCACCCAAGAAAACCATGGTCCCTAAAAAATAATTCCGCCCAAAATATGTTTCTGGTCCGTGGTAACTGCATCCACATGGGCATGCGAAAAATCCAGCCCATTTAACTTCAGTGGCGTTCCATGGAACTGACAACCTTTAATCTTCAATTTCACTTCGCGGGGCACATCTGTTGCCGTGAAAAATAAAAGTCCCTGAAGGAATTGTCCTTATCATGCTCTAACTTTAATGCGCTATCAACGGCTAAAATTAAATCTATAGACTTTCAACCATCTGATGGATGGGATTTACATAAAATTAACGTGGGAAACAAGTTGTTTGTAATGAATTAGGGTTTTGGGGAATTCTTTTACTTTTCGGGTGGCTATAAATAGCAGACCTATAACATTGTTTTACATCAAAGCTATTAGAAATTCAGAAAACCAGTCAAGAAATCAATCTCCTTCAAACTACTTTTTATTTTATTTTGCACAATCATGGCGGAAGGTTCTCATTATGATACAAAGAGTTACGACACCAAAGTCGATGCATTCGCTGATGGGAAGGAATTCTTTACCGCGTATAACGAGGTTCACGAAACTTTTGATGATATGGGTCTGAAAGAAGACCTTTAAGAGGAATATATGCATATGGTTTTGAGAAGCCATCAGCAATTCAGCAGAGGGGAATCGTTCCATTCTGTGAAGGACATGATGTCATTGAACAAGCACAATCTGGAACAGGTAAGACTGCAACCTTTTGCTCTGGTATTTTACAGCAGCTTGATTACAAGAATTTCAATTGCCAAGCCTTGGTTCTTGCTCCTACTCGTGAGCTTGCACAGCAGATTGAGAAAGTTATGCGCGCACTTGGTGATTATTTGGGAGTCAAGGTTCATGCTTGTGTCGGTGGAACCAGTGTTAGGGAGGATCAGCGTGTTCTTTCAATCGGTGTGCATGTCGTTGTGGGTACCCCTGGACGTGTCTTTGCTATGTTACAGAAACAATACCTTGTCTCTGATGGGATCAAGATGTTTGTGTTGGATGAAGCTGATGAGATGCTCTCACGAGGGTTCAAGGATCAAATCTATGAAATTTTCCAACTCCTTCCTTCGGAAATTCAAGTCGGTGTTTTCTCTGCTACCATGCCTCCTGAAGCTCTTGATATCACAAGAAAGTTCATGAACAAACCAGTTAGAATTTTGGTTAAGCGTGATGAGCTCACCCTCGAGGGTATCAAGCAATTCTATGTCTATGTTGATAAGGACGAATGGAAGCTCGACACACTCTGTGATTTGTATGAAACTTTGGCCATTACCCAGAGTGTTATCTTTGTTAACACCCGACGTAGGGTTGAATGGTTGTCTGACAAGATGAAAAGCCGTGACCACACTGTCTCAGCTACTCATGGAGATATGGACCAGAACAAAAGAGATATTATCATGCGTGAATTCAGATCTGGTTCCTCCCGTGTCCTTATCACTACCGATCTTCTTGCTCGTGGTATTGATGTCCAGCAAGTCTCTCTTGTTATTAACTATGATCTTCCAACACAGCCTGAGAATTATCTTCATCGTATTGGACGTAGCGGTCGATTTGGAAGGAAGGGAGTTTCTATCAATTTTGTAACCAAGGACGACGTTACGATGCTCAAAGACATCCAGAGGTTTTACAACGTGATTGTCGAGGAACTGCCTGCCAATGTTTCTGAGCTTCTCTGAACTGATGATTTTTCTTTTCTTTATCTGCATATGTTCAGTGATCAATTTTTTTTAAGTAATATGTTTTGATTAGTTAACTACTGTTTATTACTAGTTGGTTTGGTTTTTTGTTAACGTGACAGTTTTAATTTCAGTATGTTTTTGAAACTTTAAAAAAAAAATTGAGTAGTAATTGTGTCCGTGCCGCACGAAAATTCCCTAATTCCAACAACTCCTGCCATATTCTTATTCATGATTAAGAAACCAAAAAGACTACAAACTCGAAACAAACAAACATCACTCATGAGTCAACCTTAACAACAGATAGTGACCCTAGTAACAAGTAATAAATAAAACCCAATTGAGGACTTGAAACAGTAGGCAGGAGGCAGGATTAGGTTCTAGTCGAACGAAAATTTACCCGACCACCATTGGGGTGGTGCTTGGTCCTGAGATAGTTGCCTGAGCAGGAGAATTCACCGGAGGAAGCATGGTAACAGGTGAATAACGAGAGTGTGGAGCATCACAATAACCCCGTAAAATGTCGCCCTCTTCAGCAGTAAAACCTACAGAAGGAGATAGAGACGGCTCGGGTATATAAAACCATTAATTATTGTGTATAGAGGAGAGTGGGAATGCAACCATTAATTATTGTGTATTTAGTGGGCTTTGATTGTCTAATTAATTGACCGGTCCGCGAGTTATAACCCCAAAGGTGTTATTATTCATCCACAAAAAACACGCCAAAATATAAGTAACATAAAAACCTTAGAAAAAAAAAAATTTGATAACGTAAAATTTGGTTAGGCAACACCCAGTTCCATTACAAGATCCATCTTTCAAATTTTCCGTAGGGGTACAAACTGTAGGACAAGTTGTGTTGATCATCAAAGGTGACTCCAAAAGGTACCCAAAGAATAGCAGCCGACACCGAAAAAACTGTTCTTTGTATAAGAAACTGTGTATGGGGTTTTATTGAAGTTCATAGATTCGCTTAAAATAACCTCACTGGATTCAGAGTCCGAACACATTATA
This sequence comes from Papaver bracteatum, assembly GCA_023529315.1. Classification (NCBI taxonomy): domain Eukaryota; kingdom Viridiplantae; phylum Streptophyta; class Magnoliopsida; order Ranunculales; family Papaveraceae; genus Papaver; species Papaver bracteatum. The sequence continues at coordinate 55,705 of JAJJWX010004078.1, read as the reverse complement.
GCCGGCTTGCTCTTAACGTGGACTTCCTTTTCTGAAATGCTGATAACTTCAATCATGTTATAAACGCCTGAAGTTAGGTTCTGACCGGCTTTTATGAAGGGTTTAGGAGTTGGAGGTGTCGCAGGTAATATTGTAAGCAAGATATCCAGATCCAGCACGAGAACAACCATTCTCAGATGGACCTATACCAAATGGGTATGGAATTGTAACGTCGCCGCATTTTTCTTGGCAACCTGGTTTCGCCTGCACAATTGAAGCCAATGATGACGATGCCAAGGTTAGCCATGAGAACTGTAAGAACAATTTTTTTTATAGAAACATTATAGATTGATAACTGATAAGAAGTATGGGGATCTGTGTAGAATGTTGACGAATTGAAGACATGACATGTTCAGCAACTAGTAGGTGGAGGAGTAGTCAAAAACTCATACAGTTTGATTTATTCTCTGGACATTTCAGAGTTGACAGGGATATGGAGCCAACTAATAGAGAAAAATTTTGATGGGCGGCAGAGGGAAAAAATTGTGCAGCCGAGTAATGTCAAGTTTCCAACGTGCAACACTGTTAAAAATCAAAGAAAATATTAGTGCATCGTATCGTAAGAACGTTCGTTAATGTTTGAGTGACACCCGAGTTCCTCCAAACCCTTCAGAAAGAACGTAGTTACTGAGGCAAATGTGCTATAGAAAGAACGTTGTTACTGAAGCGGCAAGAGGAACTCTAGGTGACGCCAAACTACAAATCGAAGGAAGAGTGATGATTGCATTGAGTGATATTCAACTGCTATTTCACTCCCATTTCTTTATATAGTCAATCTAGTTAGTGTTGTAGTGATAAAAAAGGAAAAAGTTACTCAGGACAAGTTGATAAAATGAACCTAGACGTATTTCGAGCCAAACTGTAGTGGGTCAGATTGAACTTGGTCCTTGTTTAGGACTTGGTTATAAATATGGGAACGCAACAAAGGTGAATGAGATTCTTAATCACTTTTGTCAAGATATATACTTGAAGCTTCAACTATATATCTCAATCCATCTCTTTATGTCTATCATCTCTGACACTTTTATTTATTCTTCTTCTAGAGCTTATGAAATTTAATTTTATTGGTTTTAAAGCTTGCAGAGACCAGCAGGGAAAAGATTTGTCTTAGGGCTGCACAAGAACCGGTCAAAAATACCGGTACCGGATTGGAACCGGAATTACCGGACCGGGACCGTACCCGAACCGGTCTAGCCGGTACAGACACCGGTACTCAAAGTTTAGAACCGGTACAGACACCGGTTCTTAGGAGGACCGGACTTGAACCGGCTTGAAATTCCCGGTGAATAATAGGCGTAGATCCATTAATTAGAAATAATCTTGGTCGTCCATTTACCATATATATTTCTAATGACCTAATTCTCTTCTCAATTTCTTTGTTCTTCTTCACTTATTTGGTCTCCACAGAGAAACAAGAGGTGGTATCGCCACCACCATGAATCAAATCTTCCCCTCAGATACCACCTCTCATTTTAAATCTTCATCTCCTTCAACATCAGTAACTGATCTCTTTTTTAATCTCACTAATCTCTCAATCTCCAAAACCCTGATATATCAATATAATTAGGGGAATAAATTAAATTATTGTTGTTGAATCGAAGATTGGTTATGTTATGGTTTCTGAGAATACGAAGGTGATGAAGTCGTTAATAGATTGATTTTGGTAAACGATGGGTTTACAGTGGTTTGGTTTTGGTTAATTTGTTTGATAAACTTTGGGTTATTAATTGCATGTTTGAATCTGATTTTGGGTTTTATTTGAGAATGATTTGAATTGAATTTTGGTTTTATTTTCATTTCTCTAACATGATTTTGTCTTCTTATATAAATAGATTTGATTAAGGAGATTGGATTGAGCTGCTGATAGAGGATGAGAAGAAGTGAGGAACAAGGAAGAATAAATTGAGAGATTAAATAATAAATAGTGATTTGATGGGTTCTTAGGGATTGAATCTGTTAGTGGTATTTGATTTGTGGTTGATTTGATTTATTGATGGATCTTTGGAAGGCCTAGGTGATGTGTTCAGAGGCGATGTTTACAAGGAGAGCTTAGTCAATCGATACTCCACTTCCCAGCAGCAACAACAGTTAATAGAAATGAAATCGGTTTCCACTCCATTCACAACTTTGGCATGCATATATGGCGCGGGTTGGCATAGTTTATTTGTCCACTGTTTTTTTATTTGTATTGAATTTGAAGAACTGGGTTATGAAGCTTGTGTTCACTGGTTTTGATTATATTTGATTACTAAATTTGATTTATTTATTTTTTCTGTCTTTGTATTTATTTTTATTTTTATGCATAGTTTGAAAACGGGTAAAAACCCGGTACCGGAGGACTGGTACAACTCCAGTTACAAGTACAGGGACCGGTCCTCAAAATGAGGTACCGGTCAACACCAAGTACAGGGACCGGTTCCATAAGAAAACCGGGCCGTACCGTCTCATGTGCAGCCCTAATTTGTCTTGCAAGTTCAGGATGAAAAAATAAAAATGTTCCATTATAATATGCCCGGAAAAAAAAAGTTCCATTGCCGGGATTTGAACCCGGGTCGCCTGGTATCCTAACCGGGCTGGACTACAATGGATTGTTGCTAAGTTTCAGCAGTACCACCAATAGTTCAACATTATTCTTTGACCTTCTTAAACTCTACTCTGGCATGTGTAATTTTTTTTTAGATAAAAACTCCGGTGGATAAAGTGTCATGAATTAGTGTTGAGTTGGGTCAGGACAAAGTAACATACGGATAAAACATACTTATCCCAAGAGCAGAAGCAAAGCAAAACACACACATATATAAACTTCCAAACAAAAATATTAAGAGAAACGCTTTTATTTAGCAAAATAAAAATGACAATTTTTGAGGATTCTCTTAAATGGTGGCCTGGAAGAAGACTATGGCAAATTAAAAGAGCAATTAATATGTCTTGTGTGCGTCAATCTGATTTAGTTGGCTTTTCGGGCTGCATAAGAAGTTCCTGACTTACTAAACAAACCCCAAACATTTGGATCGAACCTCGCCAATTCATTGTTGAGCAGTAACCCTGCGACATTAACAGCCACACACACCAAATGCCCGTCTAACATTCCTCGTTTAAAATGGCTTGGTCGAATGTTGGTTGTATAATCTTCACCCAAGTCGGGCGTTCCTGATGCTTCACTGAGAGTGATCTGAGTAGATTTGCTTGCAAACTCTCTAAGAACATCAAGATCCTCAAAACCAACCCAAGAACCAGGAAAGATAGTGTTGCTCATCCATGGATATTTATTGTTTAATACATCTTTAGAACCACAACATTCTTCAAGTTTTGATGCCAACTCTGAAACTTTTTTCTCCAGAGCTTGCTTGTCTTCCGTCAATTTTGTAGCCACTCATCTTTGTATCTATCTAGTTTACTCAAATATGAGGATTGTAGGCACTCATCTTTGTTAAGGCTATCTAGTTTACTCAAATTTTCTAGCTCCGCTGCAACCTGTTTCATTGTGGGTCTGTCCCTACCCTTCATGCTAAGGCATCTCCTTGCTAATTCTGCCACGGCAATGATGTGCTCCCATTTCCCAATATTTACTACGTGTGGATCGATAACTTTGAACACATCGTTTTCTTCCATTTTTTGAATGAAATACGAAGAAAAGTTTCTCTGTTCATGGGGTCTCTCATTAGAAAGGGGCCTTTCTCCGGTTAAGAGCTCGACAAGAACTACACCAAAACTGTATACATCACTTTTTTCTGTAAGTTGGCTGGAATGGAAGTATTCTGGATCAAGATACCCTAAGGTCCCTTGAACCATTGTTTGTATCTGAGTTTGATCCGAAGGGTTCAATCTTGATACTCCAAAATCTGCTATTTTAGCGGTGTAATTTTCGCTTAATAGTATATTGCAGGATTTGACATCTCTATGTATGATAGGTATTGAAACTCCCGAGTGTAGATATGCAAGTCCTCCAGCTGCTTCAGCTGCAATCCTCAAACGATTTTTCCAGGAAGTGTAGGATATCGGCGAAATCTTATCTGCCTTGTTATTATGGATATGTTGAGCAAGGGTGCCATTTGACACATATTCATAAACAAGTAAAGGAACCTCAGTTTCCAAACAACAACCAATGGCCTTCACCAAATTTCGATGGTTAACCAGAATTAAAATAGCAACCTCGTTTATGAATTGCTTAATTTGGCTGGCATCCACAACTTTGGGTACTTTGATGGCGACGACCCGTTTATCTGGCAGCGTTCCTTTGTAAACTATCCCAAAACCTCCACGGCCGAGAATTAGTTTCTCATCATAATTTTGAGTTGCCACTTCTAACTCTTCTGCATTAAATATCTTTGTTCCCTCTATACCACTTTCTTCTGATAAAATATTTTGTTCCGACAATAGACCGCCGTTCATCTGATAAAATTTGCGTCTAAGTTTGGCTAATTTTCTTTCCCTTCTGCTGAAATAGAACCAAGTGCTCGCAGCAATGAAACATATTAAGAACAAAAAGAGTTGAAGAAACATTATATACTGATAACTGATACAGGTTATATCGATATATTTAGTTTCTTGAATTCGATATGTTAATCAGAATTAGACTGTTAATGAAGAGAGAAGAAATGGATGTTTAGCAACTATTAGGTGGAGGACTTGTCATAAACTCATACACTTTGATTTATTCTCTAGAACAGTTCATAGTTGACATGGATGAGAGGCCAACTAATAGACGTGAGTACAAGAGGGCTACTAGAGAGTGCTTGGTCATAGCCAAAACAAAGTGGCCTATGTTATTTGATTTATTCAAATACGTAAAAATCGGTATTGGTTCAAAATGACGTGTAGTTGAGATGTTTATAGGACCAAATCAATTGTTTCAAACAAAGGTGGATTAATCTGATTAAAAAAAAATAAAAAAAAAAGGTGGATTAACAGAAAACGGGCTGGACAAATTCAGGCGACCAATCACGATAAGTTCAGGAGGGCAGACCGAGTGTAAGGATAGCTATATATTTTTCAGACTTGTCCCCGTTGAACCAATTGATCTGTATCAAAAAAATTTAGTTGATCCTTACACTGTATCAACTGTTACAGTTGATCCCTAGCATCTGTTTTGGTTTACTTGTTTATCAAGTCTAGTATTTGTTCATTTAGAGTTTCTTTATTTCTTTTTTTAGAGTTTTACTATTTCTAGGTTCTTGTTCATGCCTATATAAACAGGCTTATTTCGTTCTTGTAAAACACATTATTATTATTCAAGTTAATCAATACAACTCTGTTTCAGAGCAATTTATCTTTCTTTCCTTAAATCCTATTATACTTTCTTCTGTTTTCTCACCATTTTCTTCCCTTTTTATTTTCTCACCCTTTTCTTCCCTTTTCATCACTTACGATCTCTTTATTTCCTTCTTGATACATGTTCCATACTAAGAGAGGACTGATGTAGGACATCTACCTATTTTCAATGTATCAACTGTCCCAGTTGATCCAATGTATCAACAATTCTAGTTGATCCCTTACGTTGTGTCAACTGTTACAGTTGATCCCTAATATCTCTGTTTTGGTTTACTTGTTTATCAAGTCTAGTATTTCTTCTTTTAGAGTTTCTTTATTTCTTCTTTTAGAGTTTTATTATTTTTAGGTTCCTGTTCATGCCTATATAAACAGGCTTATTTCGTTCTTGTAAAACACATTATTATTATTCAAGTTAATCAATACAACCCTTTTTCAGAGCAATCTATCTTTCTTTTCTTAAATCATACTCTTTCCGTCCTAGTTTACTTGCTAAAATTGGTTTTTGCACACAGATTAAGAAATGTAGAGAGAGTAGATTTTTTTCCAAATTTACCCCAAGCTAGTATTTAAGATACATAGTTTTTACATATCTAGTTTTTTGGTATTTACTTGAAAATTCAAAACAAAAGATATATATATATATATAGAGGAGAATTTAAGATTGTGTATAGGAAATAGAATTACACAATTCTCAATACTACGACCTGATTCCAACATAGGGGTAAATTAGGATAAAAAGTGGAAAAATATGAAACTTGACAAGTAATTTAGGACAAAAAAAATTCCCAATTTTAGCAAGTAAACTAGGATGGAGGGAGTATTATACTTTCTTCTGTTTTCTCACCCTTTTCTTCCCTTTTCATCACTTACGATCTCCGTATTGCCTTCTTAATACATGTTCCACACTAAGATTCGAGAAAATGGAAGTTGGAGATGGATAGGGAGCTCACGGTACAAAAAATCTTACTATACACATTGACATTTGGCTGCAGACGAACAAAAATTTGGTCAGCTTCTTTAAAGTGGCAATTTGGAATTCTAATGCACCAAAAACAATATATTTTTACATATGGCTAGGGCTAGCTGGTACACAAAAAAACACACACCAATGAAAAGTTTAAAATGGTTTTTCTATCTCCTGATTGAAAGAACGCTTCTTAATAATTTATAAAAGTAAAAAATAAAATTCTGAAATGACAAGGAATGTTTAGTGTATCGGTATGCAAAGTTACCGTGGAGTTGTGCGCTAATGTTTGAGTGCCACCCGGAGTTCCTCCAAACCCTTCACTAGCTAACACTAACTTTCGAACATAAAGCTACTGAAGGGGCAAAAGGAACTCCAGGTGACGCCAAACTACAAAACTAAACTGCTGCATTCAGAACGGTGCACCGGAAAGAAGAATGATATATGGTTGCATTGAGTGATATCCAACTGCTATTTCACTCACATTTCTTTATATAGTTCAACAAAATCTACTACCGATCATCTAGTTAGTGCTGTTGCGATAAAAAAACAAGGATGTTAAAAGTTGCTTCTCAGGACAAGTTGATAAAATGAACCTAGACGTATATCGAGCCAAATTGTAGTAGGTCCAGTTGAACCTGGTCCATCGGTAGGACTTGGTGGTTATAAATACGGGAACGCAACAAAGGTGAATGAGATGAGATTCTTCTTCTTCACTTTTGTGCAGATAGTTGAAGCTTTCACTACTATCTCAATCTCAATCCATCTCTTTATGTCTTTCATCTCTGATACTTTGATTCTTCTAGTGTTTCTGAAATTCGGTTCCACTGTTTTTTAAGTTTGCAGGAAAAAGATTTGTCATGCAAGTTGAGAGGATCGATCTACCAGAAGCAGCGGATATTATGCGAAAAACTTGCAAAAATGAAAAAAAAAAAAAAAAAAAAAAAAGGTTCCATTGCCGGGATTTGAACCCGGGTCGCCTGGGTGAAAGCCAGGTATCCTAACCGGGCTGGACTACAATGGATTGTTGTTAAAAATGCACAATAATTTTATTGTGGTGATTCGCAACTGCCATAATCCAGAATATTTTGTGGATTTTCGAGATAATGTTTCCTTAAAGGATAACCAGACCATAAATGAAAAAAAGTGATTTTACGATTTTTTTCTCATTAATGATGAAAATATTTTTATTTAATTTCATTTAATGTTGCTCGCTTGCCTTCTATGTAATAACTCATGAATCTTTTATTAATCTATTTGTGATCAATAATTAGGATTTAGATTTAATGTTTTCTTAAAAAAAAGGGTGTGTGATGGTTACCTACTACATTGAAATTATCACACGAGTGTACTGTAGACTGGGTCTTCTTATCCTTAGTAGAGTGAGCCTACCTGAAATACAAGGCTCACTCTCATTTCCACTTTTTTTTCATTTACAACAATTATCAAACACTTTGACTACACTATTGTTTCTTTTAAGGAGACAGTTTTAATCTTAAATCTGAATTCATATCTGATCTACCGAATCAAGAGATCAATCAGGAAGATGATTAACTTATCAGAAGCATTGAAGAAGAGAAAATTAGCCGATCTCAGCAAGGCTAGAGTAATAGAAAGAAGCAGTAAATGTTTACGTAAGAGAGCGGGATGTTTCTTCGATTTTATGGATCCGCTTTTGTTTAACATTCTGAGTAGATTACCTGTGAAATGCTTGATGAAATGCAAGTCAAGATGTGTAGATTTTGAGGTATCTGATCAAACATAACACATGCTTCATCGATTTGCATCTTACAATGTCGAAAACAACATTATTGTTCAATCTAAAATCAAAAGATGGATAAGACAAGGCTTCTCTTAATTATAGCCCACACATTTATTAACTATAACCAAAAAGTATAAGTTTAAATGAAAATCCAAACACGTCTTAGTATTTACTAACAATTAAACTTAAATTCTTCTTCTTACTCAATATAAAAATAAACTCTAACTTTTTTTTTTAATCTTACTTCATCGTATATCAAATTAGTTATAATTGTTCTTTTATAATTTTCATATACAATTAAAAACTCTAATTCTTACTTTTCCTAAAAACAAAATAAATCCTAATTCTAAATTTTCTCTAAAATGGTATTCTGCTTTCTTTTTTTTAAATCATGATAAGATTACAATAATATGAATATATCATTTTAATTGTTCGAATCCAAAATGTCCATAACAACATTAATCTAAGAAGAATAAATTTAGGGTTTGATTCTTTTCCTATGACCATTTTCCTAAAACTCTACAAACATAATCTATAAAAGAAATTCTTTAGGGTGGTTTTTTTTTTCTGAATCATGATAGCACCAAAAGATTGAGGATATTGATTATTTTTCAAAAAAAATAATCATCTCAAATATCTTACATGAACTTAATTCTGAAAAATTAGGTAATTAACGTTCTTTTTGTTGATTTAGGGATTTAATGATCATCTTAATATTGTGGATTACGTATAATTTTATGGCTATGTATAATTATTTTAAATGTCTGTTTGGTTCCATAAAGAACTTATTTTAAATAGGTTATGATTAATAAAAGCATAGGCTACATTTAAGAGAAGCCTAAGACAATTATGGTTGTACGAAAAAATATTAAACCTATCTATGAACAATAGTGGAACAAAGTCTTTGGAGAGGAAGAAAGATAGAAAACTATGATCTCACCATGAATTTTTTTTTTCTGTGTCTTTTGCTCTCTACTAATGGTTGTGGAAATTGGAACGACAAGGTTATCTAAATAAAACAAAACAAAGTTTGATTTAGTAGTGTGTAGGATAGAGAGAGGAGCTACTAACATGATATGCAAGTGTAACTTTGTAAAAATTCCAATCATCTTAATTCAATCAAGTTAACTTCTAGACCGAACCAATGGGATAATTATCTCCGCTTGATTCATTGCAATTGCATACTTCCATATCAGAATAAGAAAGATGGAACTTGATTCAAAGGTACTAAATTCAAAAGTTTTTAAACACAATGAGTATCATTATTTTATAAAAAGTCACAGCACTAGCCACCAAGAAAACAAAACACAATTATTATAATTTATTCAATCAACTTGAAATTCAAAGTAAAACAACACAAAGGGTGAATAATCATCTCCTTTTTTATGAGGTTCATTCTATAGTTCGTTGAATTTTTTTATTTTTTTTGGTTCCTAGGGTTTGAGCCCCCTTTTCTTCAGTGCTAGAACATGTGAAGAAAATAAAAGAATTTCGGACAGAGAATAATTTGCCCATGAAAGGAAAGAGATTATGGTTTTACTATGCTTATCGTGGATGCTGCGAAGAATTCGGGAAGATAGAATCATAAAAGGATACCTCTTATTTTTGGTTTCCTTACTTGTATTTGGGTTTGGAATACACAAAATTCAAAACCATCATCGAGAACAAAGATGTGTGTGATATTGAATGAAATTTCATTTAAGTTGAATTAATGAGATTGTATTTGAGGGGATCAACCATAGACGTCGATTTATGTACTATGAGAACAAATCTTAATGATCACTTACACATGCAAACATAGCCAAACTGTGTTTTATATTCTTGATGTATAGGAGTCGATCCTGCATCCATGGATAAAAAAATGTGACTATAAATTGCAACACAAGTGTTGCAATTTACAAATTCCATTTGATATACCTAGAGTGGATATTCATATTAAACGGCTTATTTGATAATAGTAATGTGTCTAGCCAATATTTAGGTTTCATTTATGTATTCAAGTAATGAAAACCCATTAAAAATCTTGGTATCCCGTACTATATAATAAGGTTAATCAACAAGTTATGATCAAACTACAAAAATAACTAAAATCATTGAGATTATACTAATCATTATTGATTGCATAAAAAAGCACAAGGAAACATAAAATTGGGATAAACTAAAACAAAAATCATTATTTGTTGCTATCAAAGATCAAAACAAAAATAAAAAGAAATAAAAAAACATAAATACTAATATTCATAAAAAATTAGATGGTTTACTTGATTTTCTTTATACCACCAACAACTTCTCACATCTGAATTCTGAATTGCTGATAAAAAATTGAGCTAAATCAAACAATAACCGTGATTATTCTAGTTAAAAATCTTCCAAAAGAACATAAATTAACTTCAATTTCTGCTTTATAAATCAATTTTCTAAAAAATACTGGATATAAAGTTAACAAGTTTGATTATAAATTTGAACAAAAAACCTATTGTTTCATTGGGGTTTCAAGAAGTTAAATCTAGATATATCAATTTCAATTATTTTATTTTTTTCAATTTTTTTTATGAAGACCTTTAATCGCAGAACTCCAAAAAGTGATTACGAAAGACATCACTAGCCTTGAGAATATTGAATATGAGTAACGATCAATGATAATGATAACTTGTGATAAGTGTTAGAAAGAGCAAAGTATTTTTTTTGGTTTTTTTTTTGTGTCTCTTCTATAAAGTGAAAGAACAAGCAATAGAAATCTAAAACTAGAGAAATCAAGGAATGATATCTCAAGTAAATTGGAAATTTTTTTGATCTCGAATGAATTCGTAGTGTCATAACCATCAGATAAACAAGATGTGTCATCATCAAAATGAGAACATAACTACATTTATGTAGTTGGACTTTTAAAACGCTACCATATCTTTAGAATATATCATTATGTAAAAACCGAATTTCACTTATTTTTCAAGGGGATTTTCCATATTTTATTCTTCTAGAAAATATAGAATTTTATTGTACGAAAAGTTTTTATTCGGACCGAAGGTTTGTGATAAAAAGAAATCACAAACCAGTGGAACTTCAGCTGCTACAGACAGTTGTGGTTAAGATGAATAAGGTTGATATGAAAGTGTTCATATAGCTAACTTTGGTTAACTATTGTTGAGCCAACCTAGTGTACACGTTTAGGTACGGTTACTCAAACCTAAATGAAGGAACATTTCATTTGTGTATAACAAGCTAAGTTCGATCTAACGGTTGAAATATATTAGCTTGAGTTGAATCAGGTTTTCATCTAACAGTGAATATTGAATGCTTGGTTACCAAGGTAAGTTAGATTGCAAAACCTGATTTGAAACCTATATAAAGGAGAACTATATCAACTGGGAAACCTAATCCCCACACCTCTTGTGTGATACTAGTTGCATAAGCTAGAGTCAATTCTCCTTTAACCTTAGGTTTTTCACGAATCCATGTATGTTAACGATTGGAGACTTCATTGGGATTTTGAATCCAGACCCAATTATTTTCTCTGTAGTTGCGTGTTCTGGTCTTGCAGGTTCCTATCATGTTGAGTATTATCTTCTTTAAGATTTGCTCGAGATTTAATCTCCAATAGGCAAGATAAAAAGAAGTCAAAATCACCTTCGTCTCATCGTTTGTGATTCAAAAATATCTTATTTCGTTTCCATACAATTAAGATTATTATGAGGTGATTGATATTCTAGGATATTCTTCGGGAATATAAGACTGGATTATCAATTGGTTCCTGTGCACCTTGATTTATCAAAAGACATAAAAAAAAATCTGGGTATTTTTTTGGGAGATAGATTTATTCATTATGTAGGCTTTTCTGTGTGAGATAGATTTTTTTATCAAGTCTTCAAGTTAGGGTCGTAGAAACTCTTAGTTGTGGGTGAGATCATCTAAGTGAATCAAGTGCGTAATATCCTGGGGGGGATCAGAAACTTATGAAGCATAAGTTTACCTTGAATCAACATGAGATTGATTAGGGTTCAACTACAGTCCAATCCTAAGTTCATTGGTAGTAGGCTAGTGTCCGTAGCGGCTTAATACAATGTTGTGTTCAAATCTGGACTAGGTCCCGGGGTTATTCTGCCTTCGCGGTTTCCTCATTATTAAAATTTCTTAATGTCTGTTTATTTCTTTTCCGCATTATATTTGGTTATATAATACAAATATCACAGTTGTGCGTTAAGTTTAATCAGTTCTTGAATCTGTCCTTTGGGTTGTTGATTGAAATGATTAACACTTTGACATTTGTTTGTGATACCGTTCAAGTTATTTCTCTTGTTTAATCAGGCTTGCAAATTCCTATTTGTTTGATTGCGGACTGAATTGAGAAATTGAAATAACAGCTTATCCCCTGTTGGGACTTCTAGTTACTAATCATTAAATTTTGTGTAGTGTATCTTAGTCTACGCTCTATCTTGATCTCATAAGCCGTCACATGGTCGTTTTGTGAAGATGCAGCAATCACCTATGTGATAAGAAAACTACAACCACCTATTTTTGTTTCTTTTTACAACTTTTATACATTTGTACAAGACATAACAGTCCAGTACATGTTGTTAATTAATTCAACTAGGACATGAGCATAATAATATGATATTGAGAAGCTTCAGAGTGTTGAATCTTAGGGCCGGGGCTTGCGCACCGTGCAATTATCCCAATGAAATTATTATTTTTACAAATATTTCGTGAATTGCATGTGCCTTTGATATCTTACTGTCGTACAATAAAATAACATCTCATTAAAATCCTGAGCATTCTTTGGGATGGGGCAAGGCGAAACCGGGTCACACCAAATCAAAAAATCCAAGCATGTTGCCTCGCCAAACCGAATCATTAAAATTCTAAGCATGTCAAAAATGCATGGGGACATGGTGAGGCGAGGCGAAGCCGAGCAAGCATGTATTGAAACGGGGCGAGCCGAAGCCACATCACACCAAGACAAAAACTAGTTAAAAGTAAAAAAAGAAAAATGATGGTAAATGGTGTTCGGGTGCGCCCGGTGCATAGCATGGGCACAAAATCTAGTATTAATGAAGAACAAAAGTGTATTATATATGAGATGAAGAAGTATTTATTTTATTGGTGTCCAAGTAGTAGAAATCCCGTGCAATGAGCGTGTCAATTGATTGCCAAAACTAGCCTCATGCCCAAAGAATCGTTTTTTGGGGGACCATGAATTTTTTTTCCTAGCGACATGTTCGGTTGGGAAATATTTTTTGCGACATAACCGAACTAAGGTTCGGTTGGGAAATATTTTTTGCAACTAACCGAACTATTGTTCGGTTGGTTAATGTTTTTTGCAACTAACCGAACTATTGTTCCGTTGGTAAATGTTTGTGCAACTAACCGAACTAACCAGTTCGGTTGGTAATTTTTTATTGCAACTAACCGAACTAACCAGTTCCGTTGGAAAAAGTTTTTAACAACTAACCGAACTAACCAGTTCGTTTGGTAAATGTTTTTTGTAACTAAACCGAACTTATGTTCGGTTGGGAAAAATATTTTTCGCAACTAACCCAACTTATGTCTAAAAAATCGTGGTGCACCCAAGAAAACCATGGTCCCTAAAAAATAATTCCGCCCAAAATATGTTTCTGGTCCGTGGAAACTGCATCCACATGGGCTTGCGAAAAATCCAGCCCATTTAACTTCAGTGGCGTTCCATGGAACTGACAACCTTTAATCTTCAATTTCATTTCGCGGGGCACATCTGTTGCCGTGAAAAATAAAAGTCCCTGAAGGAATTGTCCTTATCATGCTCTAACTTTAATGCGCTATCAACGGCTAAAATTAAATCTATAGACTTTCAACCATCTGATGGATGGGATTTACATAAAATTAACGTGGGAAACAAGTTGTTTGTAATGAATTAGGGTTTTGGGGAATTCTTTTACTTTTCGGGTGGCTATAAATAGCAGACCTATAACATTGTTTTACATCAAAGCTATTAGAAATTCAGAAAACCAGTCAAGAAATCAATCTCCTTCAAACTACTTTTTATTTTGTTTTGCACAATCATGGCGGAAGGTTCTCATTATGATACAAAGAGTTACGACACCAAAGTCGATGCATTCGCTGATGGGAAGGAATTCTTTACCGCGTATAACGAGGTTCACGAAACTTTTGATGATATGGGTCTGAAAGAAGACCTTTTAAGAGGAATATATGCATATGGTTTTGAGAAGCCATCAGCAATTCAGCAGAGGGGAATCGTTCCATTCTGTGAAGGACATGATGTCATTGAACAAGCACAATCTGGAACAGGTAAGACTGCAACCTTTTGCTCTGGTATTTTACAGCAGCTTGATTACAAGAATTTCAATTGCCAAGCCTTGGTTCTTGCTCCTACTCGTGAGCTTGCACAGCAGATTGAGAAAGTTATGCGCGCACTTGGTGATTATTTGGGAGTCAAGGTTCATGCTTGTGTCGGTGGAACCAGTGTTAGGGAGGATCAGCGTGTTCTTTCAATCGGTGTGCATGTCGTTGTGGGTACCCCTGGACGTGTCTTTGCTATGTTACAGAAACAATACCTTGTCTCTGATGGGATCAAGATGTTTGTGTTGGATGAAGCTGATGAGATGCTCTCACGAGGGTTCAAGGATCAAATCTATGAAATTTTCCAACTCCTTCCTTCGGAAATTCAAGTCGGTGTTTTCTCTGCTACCATGCCTCCTGAAGCTCTTGATATCACAAGAAAGTTCATGAACAAACCAGTTAGAATTTTGGTTAAGCGTGATGAGCTCACCCTCGAGGGTATCAAGCAATTCTATGTCTATGTTGATAAGGACGAATGGAAGCTCGACACACTCTGTGATTTGTATGAAACTTTGGCCATTACCCAGAGTGTTATCTTTGTTAACACCCGACGTAGGGTTGAATGGTTGTCTGACAAGATGAAAAGCCGTGACCACACTGTCTCAGCTACTCATGGAGATATGGACCAGAACAAAAGAGATATTATCATGCGTGAATTCAGATCTGGTTCCTCCCGTGTCCTTATCACTACCGATCTTCTTGCTCGTGGTATTGATGTCCAGCAAGTCTCTCTTGTTATTAACTATGATCTTCCAACACAGCCTGAGAATTATCTTCATCGTATTGGACGTAGCGGTCGATTTGGAAGGAAGGGAGTTTCTATCAATTTTGTAACCAAGGACGACGTTACGATGCTCAAAGACATCCAGAGGTTTTACAACGTGATTGTCGAGGAACTGCCTGCCAATGTTTCTGAGCTTCTCTGAACTGATGATTTTTCTTTTCTTTATCTGCATATGTTCAGTGATCAATTTTTTTTTAAGTAATATGTTTTGATTAGTTAACTACTGTTTATTACTAGTTGGTTTGGTTTTTTGTTAACGTGACAGTTTTAATTTCAGTATGTTTTTGAAACTTTAAAAAAAAAAATTGAGTAGTAATTGTGTCCGTGCCGCACGAAAATTCCCTAATTCCAACAACTCCTGCCATATTCTTATTCATGATTAAGAAACCAAAAAGACTACAAACTCGAAACAAACAAACATCACTCATGAGTCAACCTTAACAACAGATAGTGACCCTAGTAACAAGTAATAAATAAAACCCAATTGAGGACTTGAAACAGTAGGCAGGAGGCAGGATTAGGTTCTAGTCGAACGAAAATTTACCCGACCACCATTGGGGTGGTGCTTGGTCCTGAGATAGTTGCCTGAGCAGGAGAATTCACCGGAGGAAGCATGGTAACAGGTGAATAACGAGAGTGTGGAGCATCACAATAACCCCGTAAAATGTCGCCCTCTTCAGCAGTAAAACCTACAGAAGGAGATAGAGACGGCTCGGGTATATAAAACCATTAATTATTGTGTATAGAGGAGAGTGGGAATGCAACCATTAATTATTGTGTATTTAGTGGGCTTTGATTGTCTAATTAATTGACCGGTCCGCGAGTTATAAACTCAAAGGTGTTATTATTCATCCACAAAAAACACGCCAAAATATAAGTAACACAAAAACCTTAAAAAAAAAAAATTGATAACGTAAAATTTGGTTAGGCAACACCCAGTTCCATTACAAGATCCATCTTTCAAATTTTCCGTAGGGGTACAAACTGTAGGACAAGTTGTGTTGATCATCAAAGGTGACTCCAAAAGGTACCCAAAGAATAGCAGCCGACACCGAAAAAACTGTTCTTTGTATAAGAAACTGTGTATGGGGTTTTATTGAAGTTCATAGATTCACTTAAAATAACCTCACTGGATTCAGAGTCCGAACACATTATAGCCGGCTTGCTCTTAACGTGGACTTCCTTTTCTGAAATGCTGATAACTTCAATCATGTTATAAACGCCTGAAGTTAGGTTCTGACCGGCTTTTATGAAGGGTTTAGGAGTTGGAGGTGTCGCAGGTAATATTGTAAGCAAGATATCCAGATCCAGCACGAGAACAACCATTCTCAGATGGACCTATACCAAATGGGTATGGAATTGTAACGTCGCCGCATTTTTCTTGGCAACCTGGTTTCGCCTGCACAATTGAAGCCAATGATGACGATGCCAAGGTTAGCCATGAGAACTGTAAGAACAATTTTTTTTGCAGAAACATTATAGATTGATAACTGATAAGAAGTATGGGGATCTGTGTAGAATGTTGACGAATTGAAGACATGACATGTTCAGCAACTAGTAGGTGGAGGAGTAGTCAAAAACTCATACAGTTTGATTTATTCTCTGGACATTTCAGAGTTGACAGGGATATGGAGCCAACTAATAGAGAAAAATTTTGATGGGCGGCAGAGGGAAAAAATTGTGCAGCCGAGTAATGTCAAGTTTCCAACGTGCAACACTGTTAAAAATCAAAGAAAATATTAGTGCATCGTATCGTAAGAACGTTCGTTAATGTTTGAGTGACACCCGGAGTTCCTCCAAACCCTTCAGAAAGAACGTAGTTACTGAGGCAAATGTGCTATAGAAAGAACGTTGTTACTGAAGCGGCAAGAGGAACTCTAGGTGACGCCAAACTACAAATCGAAGGAAGAGTGATGATTGCATTGAGTGATATTCAACTGCTATTTCACTCCCATTTCTTTATATAGTCAATCTAGTTAGTGTTGTAGTGATAAAAAAGGAAAAAGTTACTCAGGACAAGTTGATAAAATGAACCTAGACGTATTTCGAGCCAAACTGTAGTGGGTCAGATTGAACTTGGTCCTTGTTTAGGACTTGGTTATAAATATGGGAACGCAACAAAGGTGAATGAGATTCTTAATCACTTTTGTCAAGATATATACTTGAAGCTTCAACTATATATCTCAATCCATCTCTTTATGTCTATCATCTCTGACACTTTTATTTATTCTTCTTCTAGAGCTTATGAAATTTAATTTTATTGGTTTTAAAGCTTGCAGAGACCAGCAGGGAAAAGATTTGTCTTAGGGCTGCACAAGAACCGGTCAAAAATACCGGTACCGGATTGGAACCGGAATTACCGGACCGGGACCGTACCCGAACCGGTCTAGCCGGTACAGACACCGGTACTCAAAGTTTAGAACCGGTACAGACACCGGTTCTTAGGAGGACCGGACTTGAACCGGCTTGAAATTCCCGGTGAATAATAGGCGTAGATCCATTAATTAGAAATAATCTTGGTCGTCCATTTACCATATATATTTCTAATGACCTAATTCTCTTCTCAATTTCTTTGTTCTTCTTCACTTATTTGGTCTCCACAGAGAAACAAGAGGTGGTATCGCCACCACCATGAATCAAATCTTCCCCTCAGATACCACCTCTCATTTTAAATCTTCATCTCCTTCAACATCAGTAACTGATCTCTTTTTTAATCTCACTAATCTCTCAATCTCCAAAACCCTGATATATCAATATAATTAGGGGAATAAATTAAATTATTGTTGTTGAATCGAAGATTGGTTATGTTATGGTTTCTGAGAATACGAAGGTGATGAAGTCGTTAATAGATTGATTTTGGTAAACGATGGGTTTACAGTGGTTTGGTTTTGGTTAATTTGTTTGATAAACTTTGGGTTATTAATTGCATGTTTGAATCTGATTTTGGGTTTTATTTGAGAATGATTTGAATTGATTTTTGGTTTTATTTTCATTTCTCTAACATGATTTTGTCTTCTTATATAAATAGATTTGATTAAGGAGATTGGATTGAGTTGCTGATAGAGGATGAGAAGAAGTGAAGAACAAGGAAGAATAAATTGAAAGATTAAATAATAAATAGTGTTTTGATGGGTTCTTAGGGATTGAATCTGTTAGTGGTATTTGATTTGTGGTTGATTTGATTTATTGATGGATCTTTGGAAGGCCTAGGTGATGTGTTCAGAGGCGATGTTTACAAGGAGAGCTTAGTCAATCGATACTCCACTTCCCAGCAGCAACAACAGTTAATAGAAATGAAATCGGTTTCCACTCCATTCACAACTTTGGCATGCATATATGGCGCGGGTTGGCATAGTTTATTTGTCCATTGTTTTTTTATTTGTATTGAATTTGAAGAACTGGGTTATGAAGCTTGTGTTCACTGGTTTTGATTATATTTGATTACTAAATTTGATTTATTTATTTTTTCTGTCTTTGTATTTATTTTTATTTTTATGCATAGTTTGAAAACGGGTAAAAACCCGGTACCGAAGGACTGGTACAACTCCAGTTACAAGTACAGGGACCGGTCCTCAAAATGAGGTACCGGTCAACACCAAGTACAGGGACCGGTTCCATAAGAAAACCGGGCCGTACCGTCTCATGTGCAGCCCTAATTTGTCTTGCAAGTTTAGGATGAAAAAATAAAAATGTTCCATTATAATATGCCCGGAAAAAAAATAGTTCCATTGCCGGGATTTGAACCCGGGTCGCCTGGGTGAAAGCCAGGAATCCTAACCGGGCTGGACTACAATGGATTGTTGCTAAGTTTCAGCAGTACCGCCAATAGTTCAACATTATTCTTTGACCTTCTTAAACTCTACTCTGGCATGTGTAATTTTTTTTTAGATAAAAACTCCGGTGGATAAATTGTCATGAATTAGTGTTGAGTTGGGTCAGGACAAAGTAACATACGGATAAAACATACTTATCCCAAGAGCAGAAGCAAAGCAAAACACACACATATATAAACTTCCAAACAAAAATATTAAGAGAAACGCTTTTATTTAGCAAAATAAAAATGACAATTTTTGAGGATTCTCTTAAATGGTGGCCTGGAAGAAGACTATGGCAAATTAAAAGAGCAATTAATATGTCTTGTGTGCGTCAATCTGATTTAGTTGGCTTTTCGGGCTGCATAAGAAGTTCCTGACTTAGTAAACAAACCCCAAACGTTTGGATCGAATCTCGCCAATTCATAGTTAGGAAGTAACCCTGCAACATTAACAACCACACACACCAAATGCCCGTCTAACATTCCTCGTTTAAAATGGCTTGGTCGAATGTTGGTTGTATAATCTTCACCCAAGTCGGGCGTTCCTGATGCTTCACTGAGAGTGATCTGAGTAGATTTGCTTGCAAACTCTCGAAGAACATCAAGATCCTCAAAACCAACCCAAGAACCAGGAAAGATAGTGTTGCTCATCCATGGATATTTATTGTTTAATACATCTTTAGAACCACAACATTCTTCAAGTTTTGATGCCAACTCTGAAACTTTTTCTTCGAGAGCTTGCTTGTCTTCCGTCAATTTTGTTTCCTTGCTTTTAAGTCTGGAAACATCAGCTTCCGAAGCGGCAAGTCTTTCCCCCAAAGCTTTCTTGTCAGCCCTTTCTTTGGCGAGGGACATATTAAGTCCAGAGATCAGAGCATCTACAGCGGCAAGTCTCGACTCCACGATGATGGTGTACACGTCACACCCAGATCCGTCAACTGTTGGGACGGCCGTATATAAGCATTCGTTGAAAGGAGGTCCAACCCTCCACAAGCAAGCAAAGTTCCCGGTTTTGACATGGCGTAGTCGGATGGTCTTGCTGTCATGACCGCCGGGATTAACCAAAACAGGCTTGAAGAGCGTGCAAGTCTTGCTGTTTTGATCCTCCTCTGGTACATCAGCTACAGCAGTGATCCACATGTGGCCGTCGCCAAGGTGCGCCAAGTACTTACTGCTGTGGATGCTTTTGATATGGTATAGTCCGTTTCGTGTGGTGGACGGCACCATCTCAAATCTTGCGGAAAGATCAAATGTGTCACCTCCACCAAATTGAAGAGCAATATTTGGTACATCTGAAGTAGTGTGGAGCTGCAAGTATCGGTTGTTATAATTTGATTGGATCATGCAAAACCTCGGCAGTGTTGCTGTTGCTTCCATGATCGATCGCTCCTGGATTTTCTCTCTTACACCCTCGCTTGGGTTGTCCGTTTTTTTGATCTGAACTATATCCACTCATTTATAAGCCCTTGAAAGGATAAGATACTTTTTTTTTTTTTTAATTTCCGTTCACATCCAGATCCATCTTTCACGGTGATTTCCTCATGTGGCATTCATTCATTCGGCAGGTGGGTGGGTGGTTCTCTCTTGGATTATACTATTTTATACAGTTTACATTAATGGTTAGCAACTGGTAGGTGGAGAAGTAGTTCATACACACTTTGATTGATTCTCTAGTTCACACTTCAGAATTGATATGGATTAGACTTTAGAGGCGGCCAATAGAAGGGGTCTACTAGTAGTACAAAGCAAGGCTACTTGTTCGAAAACAAAACCAAGTGGCTATATTGTTTTTATATAGCCTTTTAAGTCAAAATAATATATATTGTTTACATAGGGACAGAGGACGATACTTCCTGGAAATTGTTGTTCAACCCTTCTAAACATACCACCGAAAAAACAATTCTAAAACAACACTCTCACACAAAAGTGGGTTCCATGGATGGAAATTACCAGGGGATCAAGTTTGGTGGGCCATCATATTTAAGTTGTGAGGGGTTGTTTTTAGGACGGTCAATGAGACGGTACACCAAGAATTATTGTTGTTTAGTGGCATGATAATCAATGAAATATTAGAATAGACAATAGACACCACTTGAACCCATATTTGAAATGGTTTTTCTTTTTCCTATTTCTTTGCTAAACAGGAAATTTACTTGAGAAATTTACGGCCCCTTGGTTATGGAAAGGGATAACGAAAAGCTTTCAACATCTGAGAAAGTATAGTTAGTGGGAGGTAAACAATGGGAAGGATATTGATATCCTAATCCATAAGTGGATCCCAAGTGATGATAACACTATCCAAACTTTACACTCATTTAAGGTTCATGGCTTAACAAAAGTTTGTGATCTCTTTAATGAAAAGTTGACTTACTGGGATTCTACAAAACTTAAAATGTGTTTTGATGATGAAACCATACATAAAATCTTAAAAATTAAAATTAATATAAACAAAAAGGATAGACTCAGGTAGAGTCTGACTTCAGATGGAGAATTTTCGGTAAAATCTTTGTATAAACAGTGAAGTGTTATAACCATTCTCCTAGTACTTTTGGTGTTAGTCCAAGTACTTAATGTGGAATATGAAATTGATGCCTATAATTAAAGTCTTTTTGTGGAAGTGTTTGCATGATATTCTTCCTGTGGGAAAGAATCACAAAAAATTTACTTGACATTAACAATATGTGTTTACTCTGTAATGAATCTGTGGAGAATTTAGATCATTTATTTATGAACTACGGTTTTGTTAGAAAGGTGTGGAATCAGTTGCCATATAACACCAAGAACATGAAAACTAGGAGTAACAACTTGCATAGCTGGATTAAAAATTGGTTTCAAAACAACAAAAATTTCAATCATGATGATGTTAGCTGGGAGAACATTTGTGTTATTTTTATGTGGTTCATATGGAAAACCATGTGTAAAACAGTGTTTAATAGTAGAAAACCAAAATGCAATTTCACAGCTTTTCAAATATTGACTCATATCTTGGCAGTCAAGAAGTTGGAATCTACTAAGAAGATAGGGTTCGAAGACATAAAACATGGAAAAGCTTATTTGACTATATTCAATAACAAGAATGACACTAATATATGATTACATAACTATGTTTGCAACAGATTATGCTGGAAAATTCAAGGGAGCCAGGTGCATTAGTGCACCAAAAGAAGTAGAAGGAACAGACATGAAGAAGACTTGGATATCTGTGATGAGGTGGTTGTCTGAGTTAAAATGTAAAATTATCGCAGTATATTGGCAGGTGAAAGAGTCCTCTGGTGACTCTACTGATCTAGAAAGAAAAGTAGATTTGAAGAACTACCTCTTAGATAAGGATTTCAATAGATGTTATGATAGTTTTAAATACTTTGAAGTTAATTGATGCACTACTATAGAAGTTAATGTTGTTCTTATGGGAATGTTTAGACTTAGGTTGCTTTTTGGGGAAGACTGGGCCTGGTCTGATAAGGAGGAGAGAAATGTGAAGAACTGGCTTGAAACAATAGACAAATTGAAGCAGTCTAGAGATAGAACAATTTCTACAATGAGTTTCTCACAAGAAGATGAAGACGGAAAAAATAATTATAGTATAGAAGACATGGTTAGTGATAATGGTTCTGGCAGGGAGAGTATGGAAAGTTATGATTATGGAGCTCTCGTTAATGTTAACACAGTCTGCGGGGGTGGTAGAGAGACTATTAATCCATCTGAGAGAGGATTGAAGAAATCCGAAACCTAAAATGCCGCAAAGGATGGCGTAAAAAGGGGTCTTTTCATGAATTATGTTAATGAGAATGGGAGTTCAAGCACAACAGTGGGTAACATGAATTCTATGAATACCAACAATATAAACACTAGGTATAATCCTCAAGATTATAACCAATTTGGGCATGTAACTATGATGTCAAACCTTTATATCAAGAATAATTGGGCCGACCGACCGGAGGGCTCGAAGGGCCCGTAGGGAGGGAGTCCCTTTTATGGCCATTTTTTTTGTCAAATGAAGAGTAACAAGGATTTTCAATTTCATAAAAAAAAAAGTCCGTGTGAAATTTTTGGTTACTTTTTGTTTGGACGGAAGTATCCTCATTATGCAAATGTAAGACCACTATATCTGGTCCTTCAACATCAGATTCAACAGTACGGGATCCACCATCAAAATCAAAACCACCGCCACCATCAAATTCATACACCATTACTCATTGCCACCATTTACCATCACCGACACCACCACCATCACTGCAACCACCACACCACCAAAAATAAAACTCACGCAATTTTTATTCCTCTTATTTCTAAACGTATCTCTTTCTTTTACCATCACCGAAATCACCACCACCGTCGCTACTTCTACCACCGCCTCAAAACAGCATCATCATCACTGCAACCACAACACCTCCTCCTACCTCGCCGCCCCACTACTACTAGCACCACCATCACCTCAACCACCACAAACAACACCGCGGCGACCAACTAATACAATCACCAACACTAGCAACACCAACACTTTGCCACTGCCACCAGTACCATACCACCGCAACCGCCACCGCGGCCAAAATCATTACAATCAGCAGCACCTTCTTCGATACTACCAGCACCATAGAAGCACCTCCGCCACTCCTGTCGCCATTGTTTTAAGAACACCACCACCATAGTTCTGAATCTGGGAATTGGTTTTCGTTTTCTGCATCTGCGGGCGATTCAACATTAAACATTTGATAAGCTTAATCAACAAAAAATCAAATCAAAATCAAAACTTCGGTAAACAAAATCCACATATCATTACAGGAAAAAAATAGGGAAAGTAATGAAGATATACTTCTCAATATTATAACAAATCAACACCCAAATTCAAAAAGGAGTTTATATGTACACTAAGAACTTTGGAATCTAAGTAAACATAATTTTGTATAACACCCCCAAAATCTAATTTCACTGAGACTAACAATTTGGATAGTAGTAATCTATAAAATTCAGCAAAAATACGAATATGGTTTCAAGTTTTAACAAGAAAGAAACAAAGAACAAAGGGGTAAAATGATTATACGCACCTTGTTGTTTTCCTGGTAAAAAGAATCAAGAAGTGAATACTCATGCAGAGCCCGCCATCCTGATGCTGAGGAATCAGTCTTTCTTCTTATCGCATTAGTAACCCGTGCCGGGAGAGCAAATGTTAGCACTAGCAGGAGGTGTTTGTCCAGATAAGGTTTTACCAACAAAAAAGATGCGGGGTCCATTTACTGGGTTCTCAGCACGTGGTAAAACCATTAATCAATCCTGGGTTAACGCGTCAACCTACTACACTTGACTTAATTTAAGTAATCTTCCATCTGGTTTCAAAAAAAAAATATAAAATAATCTGCTATCGCCTATCGACCATTTCACATTTTGAATTGTTCATCATTTCTATTATTTTGCCAGAGTCTTCTTCCGACCGAGTGAAACATAACTCATACATGCTCCAAACATTTAAAGGATGGCTAACGTAAGGATTATCCACTATTCTATAGAGAGAAAAACAAATTTATTATATTTTTTTTTGGGATGACAAACTTTTCTTTACGGTGCCATTGCAGCGATGTTTCGTTTTTGTTCGGTGTGGTGAGCCGACGGAACAAAGCCATGTTTTATTTTTATTGAGCGGGGTGTAATAATATTTCGTTTTTATTCGGTCAGCCCATTCCACCGTGGTAAGTGGCAACGGTATTCTAATTAGTTTTCTTTGCCAAAAAAACAAAAAAAAAAAAATTACTTGAAAGTGATGATTGCATGACTGATGTCCAACTCCTATTTCTCTCGCATTTCCACTACAACTCGTTTATATCCCCTTGAAAAGGTAAGCTTTATTTTTTGTTCTCCTGTTCATTTTTCGCATCTAGAATAGATCCATCTTTGACGGTAAATTTGTTTAACCCTCATGTGGATTCATTCCTTTTAGAAGGTCTGGGAGTCGGACTGTGTGCCTCAGTCAAGGTGTCCTTTTTCTCTCTTGGATTATACAATTCCTGTTTAATTATTTTGTAGTTTGTGCACATTTGTAGCCAGATTATCTCAAGTATATTATACAAGTGGGAAGCCAAGTTGCCAACAAAGACTTTTTCTCTCTTAATTATGTTGTTGTTTGTGCACATAAATTCATCTCAACTGTATTACACAAATGTTTTTTTCCACCTTATTATTAATTAGTACTGTATGGGTGCAACAAATACCAGTGCCAATTTCTGTGTAGTGGGGGATGGTGCAAATACAATAAGTGGTCTTATATGGTGGTGTTACATCTAAAGATACAATCTGGGTAAATGATGTTTTTATTGTAGCCCTTGCAGTGCAATGCTTAAAAATCAAGTATATATACATACAAACGATGGTTTTCAAGGCATAACATTAAAATTGTGGTTCTAGGATGGCAAAGCCTTCAAGAATGAAACCTTAATCTTTGCCTATAGGAAGGGGAAATCCAGCCAGTATTCGAGTACAAATAAGTGATGCGCTGTTCATTGTACAATCCACTTCACAAAAAATTACACAGTTTAACAATCTACTAGATGTATTCGTGGAGAGTACTTACCTTGGAGGCTGAAAAGAGCGTACCAACTTAAGTGATTATACACTTGGCGCAGCATTTCCTTTGGGGCAATCAATTCTTTGTCTGTGCTATATAAAGCGAGGTCGCCTGAGGTGTAAAATCTTGCTGGTATAGTATAGAGGCTTGTTAGCTCCGACTCTGATGATGCGTTGTAGCCACTCATCTTTGTTAAGGCTATCTAGTTTACTCAAATTTTCTAGCTCCGCTGCAACCTGTTTCATTGTGGGTCTGTCCCTACCCTTCATGTTAAGGCATCTCCGTGCTAATTCTGCCACGGCAATGATGTGCTCCCATTTCCCAATATTTACTACGTGTGGATCGATAACTTTGAACACATCGTTTTCTTCCATTTTTTGAATGAAATACGAAGAAAAGTTTCTCTGTTCATGGGGTCTCTCATTAGAAAGGGGCCTTTCTCCGGCTAAGAGCTCGACAAGAACTACACCAAAACTGTATACATCACTTTTTTCTGTAAGTTGGCTGGAATGGAAGTATTCTGGATCAAGATACCCTAAGGTCCCTTGAACCATTGTTTGTATCTGAGTTTGATCCGAAGGGTTCAATCTTGATACTCCAAAATCTGCTATTTTAGCGGTGTAATTTTCGCTTAATAGTATATTGCAGGATTTGACATCTCTATGTATGATAGGTATTGAAACTCCCGAGTGTAGATATGCAAGTCCTCCAGCTGCTTCAGCTGCAATCCTCAAACGATTTTTCCAGGAAGTGTAGGATATCGGCGAAATCTTATCTGCCTTGTTATTATGGATATGTTGAGCAAGGGTGCCATTTGACACATATTCATAAACAAGTAAAGGAACCTCAGTTTCCAAACAACAACCAATGACCTTCACCAAATTTCGATGGTTAACCAGAATTAAAATACCAACCTCGTTTATGAATTGCTTAATTTGGCTGGCATCCACAACTTTGGGTACTTTGATGGCGACGACCCGTTTATCTGGCAGCGTTCCTTTGTAAACTATCCCAAAACCTCCACGGCCGAGAATTAGTTTCTCATCATTATTTTGAGTTGCCACTTCTGACTCTTCTGCAGTAAATATCTTTGTTCCCTCTATACCACTTTCTTCTGATAAAATCTTTTGTTCCGACAATAGACCGCCGTTCATCTGATAAAATTTGCGTCTAAGTTTGGCTAATTTTCTTTCCCTTCTGCTGAAATAGAACCAAGTGCTCGCAGCAATGAAACATATACTGATAACTGATACAGGTTAAGTCGATATATTTAGTTTCTTGAATTCGATATGTTAATCAGAATTAGACTGTTAATGAAGAGATAAGAAATGGATGTTTAGCAACTATTAGGTGGAGGACTTGTCATAAACTCATACACTTTGATTTATTCTCTAGAACAGTTCATAGTTGACATGGATGAGAGGCCAACTAATAGACGTGAGTACAAGAGGGCTACTAGAGAGTGATTGGTCATAGCCAAAACCAAGTGGGCTATGTTATTTATAGGCGGCAGTTGATCCATAGTATTTGATTTATTCAAATACGTAAAAATCGGTATTAGTTCAAAATGACGTGTAGTTGAGATGTTTATAGGACCAAATCAATTGTTTGAAACAAAGGTGGAATTAACATGGGTAGAGAACGGGCCCTAACTCAGCTGGTCATCCCCGTTCCCCGAAGTTTCATGCGTTCCAGGAGGTCCCAGGTTCAAGTCCCCAATGGCGTAATATTGCCGGAATTAACATGGAAGGTAGTGTTAGTTTGCCCCCTTTTGACACAATCTCGCCCCCCTCCCGCTTCGGCTCCCCTTGGCAAGGTTACCCATGAGGCTCGCTGGTAGGCTAGCACAACAACCTGTTCAATTAATGTAGTAGTATGTCGTTGGAGCCTAGCTTGTTAGGATTTCAACTAGTTTCATGTAATAATATTAAAGGTGGATTAATCTGATAAAAATAAAGGTGGATTAACAGAAAACGGGCTGGACAAATTCAGGCGACCAATCAGGATAAGTTCAGGAGGGCAGACTCAGTGGCGGAACCAGATATTAGTATAGAGGGGGGCTAAAATAAAATCTAATAAATATATAGATTTTAGTGGACTGATTACTTAATATTGGTTGGCTAAATTTAAATTATAGGATAAAATCAAGAGCTTTTAAATGATTTTTGGCATTTTAGGGGGGCTAGAGCCAGGATTAGTCAACCCATGGCTCCGCCCCTGGCAGCCTGAGTGTAAGGATAGCTATATTTTTTTTTCTCTAAATTGAGAAGCCACTGCAACTTATATGTTGTTATTAGTAGCCACCACGACTAATCACGAAGAAGATTTGATGTAGGACATCTGTCTATTTTCAATGCATCACTATCCCAGTTGATCCAATTGATCTGTATCAAAAAATTTAGTTGATCCCTTACATTGTATCAACTGTTACAATTGATACCAAGCATCTGTTTTGGTTTATTTGTTTATCAAGCCTAGTATTTGTTCTTTTAGAGTTTCTTTATTTCTTCTTTTAGAGTTTTATTATTTTTAGGTTCTTGTTCATACCTATATAAACAGGCTTATTTCGTTCTTGTAAAACACATTATTATTATTCAAGCTAATCAATACAACTCTGTTTCAGAGAAATCTATCTTTCTTTCCTTAAATCCTATTATAATTTCTTCTGTTTCCTCACCCTTTTCTTCCCTTCTCATCACCTGCAATTTCCATAATGCCTTCTTCATACACGTTCTACAGTAGTTGGTATCATTCGACAGTAGATTAGATTTGTATCTTTTCTTACATCATGTTTTCGCTTCTGAAACCCTTTTTTTACAAAAAAAAAAAAAAAACCAAAAAAAAAAAAGTTACAAACCCTACTTTTCTTTCATGGCTGATAATATAGAGAGACAAAACTTAATAAGTTATCTTCTGACTTTGAAGCTATGTAAAAACATGGCAACGACAGATTATCTATACTGGAAGAGATGCCTGCACAATTAAATAAACTTATGGCGTTGTTAGGTTTACAACCAAAAGATAATGCTGAGTCTTCTTCAAAAAATTTGGAGTGATCTCTCAAGCAACCTAGAGAAACTACCTCTAAACCTCATGTTGTTGTTTATACTACTGGATTCCAAGAAAACGCGTTCGCAGGAATGAATAAAAACAAACAACATGAAACTTTTTATCTCAAACCAAAAAAGAACACTTCTATTTACCAACACACAAGATAGTGAAGGGGAAGATTTTGCTGAAGAAGCACAACATTATAGATGGACTGAAATTAGACGTCTTAGAACTGGACAGAATCCTTCTGGTTCTTTGCCAGAATACAAGTTGAAAGCTGATATCATAAATTTCAATGGAAGTTCCAAAATTGAGGAACTATTAGATTGGTTTTACGAGGTAGAAGCCTTCTTTCAGTTTATGGAAGTACCTGATGAATTGAAGGTTAAGCTTGTTCCTTATAATCTCAAGGGTGGAGATGTTGCTTGGTGAGAAAAGCTTCGTGAGGATATGTTTAAGTATCATAAACCTCCTATACGTACGTACTTGGGAACGCATGCATGCGCTACTCCGAGAAAAGTTTCTTCCTCAAGACTATAGACAACAATTATTTGTTAAACTATAAAATTGTCAACAAAGTGCTAGACTTGTGGAAGAATATGTTGTTGAGTTTTATAATTTGGCTGCTCTTAATGAAATAAATAAAACTGAAGAACAATTGGTAGAACGTTTCATTGAAGGGTTAAATATCACTCAATCAGTATTTACTATGGTGGAATCTATCCAACAAGCTTATAAAAATTGAGAAGTATATCTCACGTACGCCTAAGTTTCCTTATCCTCGTCAACCTGGTTATTCAAGCAACTATAAAACCCAATAGTTTTCAAGTGGTATGTACCAAAATAACTCCTATTTTTATCCTCAAAGTTCTAGTTATCAAGAGGGAGAATACACCTCAACCTATACGACAACAACAAAAACCAGTGAGTTTTTATTTTGCTTAGCCGAATTCAACTACAAATACTTCACCTATCTTACCATCTCCTGTTGAACCTCAATCCATTCAGAAACAACAATCTAAACCAATAAGCATCATATTCTCTAATAGGATGCAACAACAATTTCCACCTCAAACTAAGTCACCAAAAATTGATTCAAAATTTTATGGAGATAAATGCAATAAATGTAACCAATCTGGTCATTCTTCATCTGACTGTCATCGCTTTAATGGTTTCATTGGAGATAATTAGGTACATAATGACTCAAAGGATAATAAAGTTTTTGATGATGATGAAGGTGAAGAAGTTAAAAATCTTGAATTACATGAAACTTATGGTGATCACTTTGTTGGGATGATTCATCAACTCATGCTTACTGAACAATATTATTCTCAATGGCATAGTATTTTCAAAACCAAGTGTTTATTGGTGGCATGGTCTGCGACATGATTATCGATAGTGGCAGTGTAGAAAATTATAATGCGTCTATTATTATGGAGAAATGGGGATTACCAACTACACCACATCCTAATCCTTATTATGTAGGTTGGGTGAATAGTTCATCAACACAACGTATTACACACCAGTGTGTTATTAAGTTCTCTTTTGCTGGATGATGAGTGCCAAATATTGCATATTCATACACCTTTCATTGGCACTTAACTCATCTTTCGCGCTTCAAAGTCATATATTATCCCAAATTCGGCATTTTTACCATTTTCAAGAATAAATATTTGTATTAATTAATTTTGTGTTTTTAAGTACTAAATAAAGCTTGGAAGAATTGAGAAGACAAAAGAGAAGAAAGTTGGAAGCGTTGCAACCCACTCGCGCATCAGTGGCAACTTGTTTACAAATTCATGGGATTAAACAACCCATGATCCAAAACCCATGATCCAAAACCCAAGACCCAAATCCATTTCCACCTCACCCCCCATTGGATTCTTTCCAAAACATCCACCTCACCCCATTGGATTCTTTCCAAAACATCCACCTCACCCCCATTGGATTCTTTCCAAAACATCCACCTCACCCCCATTCTCTCACTCAATCACTCCCAATTTGTTTCCCACAACCAAATATATTCCATCAATTAAGAAAACATGTTTTGTTGAGTGGATGAGTGCCAAAATTCGGATCCAAGTGCTTGAGGGAATTTTGTGTATAAATAGAGAGGGTTGTTGTGTTGAAAAACCATCCAAGAATAGCTTGTTCATGTTAGTTTATCAAATTTAAGTTTTGTTGTAATGTTCTTCATGTTCTAGTTTCATTTACTAGGGTTTAGATGAAGCCCTAATCTCATTGGTATGTATTCATATCTTGTATCTTGTTCTTGAAAGTTTAGAATTGTTTAAAGATATAATTTAATCCAAGTTTTTCAACATCTTGCTCTCACAATGTATGCCATGTATCCATTGTAGTTAGAATATCTCTATGTTGATTATGCTACAACTCATGCTTAACCAAATATTGATCTTTAGATTAGTTGTGCTTAATTAGACAATTAATTCTTTGGAGAAATAATTTAGTTGTGATTAAATTATCCATTGGAGAAACACCTTAGTTATACTAAGTAGACTTGAATCTACTATAAGGACAAGAATAATATTACAAGTTGAATGCATATCATAGGTTATTGGTGGATTTGAATACCCTAGTATCCATATTATCATTGTTTATATATATTGTTATTTGCATCTTTTACTTTTATTATTTCAATCACTTGAAAATCATATCGTCAGATCGACAAAATCAAACCCTTTTGGTTACTCTCTGAATCAGATTTAGAATCAACTTCTACACTCTCCAAGTCTCTGTGGTTCGACCTGTGCTTGCCCTGTGTTGCTTGTCGACACTGTGCACTTGCAGTATACACAATAGTAGGTATCTTTCCGAGCCTACCACTGGATATGAATAATTAGTGCTCTGTGATTTTATCGATATGACTGCAACACATTTACTCCTTGGCAGACCATGAAAGTATGATATAAGAGCAGTTCATTACTGTTTTGAAAATACTAGAACTTAGTGATTGCAAGACTACTGCAATGGCGGATACTATCTCTCGTTCTTTACATTTAAGTCACACTTTAAGTTCGCATGAAGACACCAAACCTATGGTACAAATTCCAACTCAGGTACAACCATTATTATCTAAATATCATGCATTATTTCCTGAAGAATTACTTGTGAGTTTACCACCTTTTAGAGATGTTCCACATTGATTTTATCTTATACCTGGATCTTCTTTACCTAATCAAGCTCATTATAGGTTAAGTCCTACAAAACATGAAATTCTACAGGGTCAAGTTACTGATTTATTGACTAAGGGGTTAATTATACCTAGTAATAGCCCTTGTGCTTGTCCTGCATTTCTGGTGCCTAAGAATGATAATGGATGAAGAATGTGTATAGATTGCAGATCTTTGAATCGTATCACCATTCCTTATAGTTCATATTCCTCGTATAGAGGATATGATTGATCTTTTAGATGGGTCTATAATTTTCACTAAACTTGATCTTCGAAGTGGTTATCATAAAATTAGAATACGATAGGGAGAAGAATGGAAAACTTCTTTCAAGACAAGAGAAGGTTTATATGAATGGCTTGTTATGCATTTTGGCATGTCTAATGCTCCTATAACCTTTATGCGACTCATGAATCGGATTTTACAAACTTTTCTGAGTAAGTTTGTCATTATACTTTGATGACATATTGATTTTTAGTAGAAATAAAAAGGAACATATCGACCATTCTTTGTTTGTGAATTTGAAGAAATGCACCTTTATGTCCTCTGAAGTTACTTTCTTGGGTTATGTAATCTCTTCAATGTGGATCCTTCTAAAGTTCAAGCTATTATGGATTGGCCTACTCCTACTTCTATCAAATTAGTGAGAAGTTTTGATGGATTAGCTTCTTTTTATAGGCACTTTGTAAGAAATTTCAGCACCATTGCTACACCTATTACTTATTGTTTGAAGAAGGAAAAGTTTATCTGGACTGAGGAAGCTGATAAAAGTTCCAATACTCTTAAAGAAAAACTATCTTCAGCCCCTATTCTTGTCATGCCTGACTCCTCCAAAGCTTTTCAAGTTGATTGTGATGCTTCTATTTTTGGAATTAGAGCAGTTTTATCTCAGGAGGGATATCCAGTTGCTTACCATAGTAAAAATAATTCTGATACACAGAAGAAGTTGTCTACATATGAATTGGAATTACTTTCACTTTTACAAACTATTAAACCGCGGCATACTTATTTGGTTCATTGAGAGTTTTTCATCAATATTGATAATCATGCGTTGAAATATCTTCAGACTTCAGCTAAGGTTAACCGTATGCATGATTAGGTGGTTATCCACAATTAACAAGTACACTTTTTCATTAAACATAAAAGTGGAAAGCTTAATCAAGTTGCAGATGCTCTAAGTAAACGACGATATCTTTTAGCAACTATTCGAAATAAGAGTTTTTATTTTGATTATATCAAAGAGATTTATACCGAGGATGATGATTTTAAGTCACTTTGGGAACAATGCAGTTCATTGACTCATGGAGTTGATGATTTCCTCATTCAATATGGATTCTTATTTAATGGTAATCGTTTTTGCATTCCTAATGGTTCTTTGCGTCTTCATTTAATACGTGAACTGCATGGGAGTGGACTTGGTGGTCATTTTGGCGGAGATAAAACCATTACACTTGTGGAGGAACACTATTATTGGCCTTCTCTAAAGCATGATGTAAAAAAATATGTTATGAGATGCATGGTTTGCCAACAAGCTAAGGGTATTGTTCAAAAGAACAGCCTTTATACGCCTTTACCAGTTCCAAAAACTCCATGGGTGGACATTAGTATGGATTTTATTCCAGGATTACCTCGTACAGTTAGAGGAAATGATTCAGTGATAGTTGATGTAGATAGATATTTCTAAGATAGCTCATTTTATAGCTTGTAAGAAGTCAACAAATGCTTCAAATGTTGCTTCTTTATTTTTTAGAGAAGT
Source organism: Papaver bracteatum (assembly GCA_023529315.1). NCBI lineage: Eukaryota > Viridiplantae > Streptophyta > Magnoliopsida > Ranunculales > Papaveraceae > Papaver > Papaver bracteatum. The sequence goes on along the minus strand of JAJJWX010004078.1, from coordinate 22,190 downwards.
AGTTCGTTTACATGGCATTCGTAAGTCCATTACTTCTCATAGAGAATACAAAATTTTTGAGTTATTTCTAGAAGACATTGTGGATGCGTTTGGGCACTAGTTTACAGTTCAACACTACTTCTCATCCTCAGACAGATGGACAGACTGAAGTTGTCAATCATTCTTTGGGATATTTGATTTGAGCCAAATGCATTGATAACAGCAAACAATAGGATATTTTTCTACCTCACATGGAGTTTGCATTCAACACTTCAGTAAACATATCCACAGGTAAAACCCCATTTGAAATTGTTTATTCAAAGGTCCCTAATCATATATTAGACTTGGTTGTACTTCCTAATTTATTACATACTTCTAATGTCAAAGCTGATAATGTGTTGGAGCAAGCTTTCAACTACATCATGAGGTTAAAACAAAACTTGAGGAGTCTAATGCTAAATACAAGGATGTTGCTGATTAGCATAAAAGATTCAAAACTTTTCAGGAAGGAGAGCTAGTCATGATTCATCTACGCAAGGAACGATTTCCAGTTGGTACCTATAATAATACTAAGATGAAGAAGTATGACCCTTTTAAAATTTTGAAGAAAATCAGTGACAATGCATATGTCATTTATCTACCCAAGGAATGGAACGTCTCTAATGTGTTCAATGTTCAAGAGATTTTCACCTTTCATGGTGATAATCAACTATTATTTGTTTCCACCAACTCAGAGACGAGTTATTCTCAAGAAGGGAGGACTGATGTATGACATCTGCCTATTTTCAATGTATCAACCGTCCCAGTTGATCCAATATATCAACAATTCTAGTTGATCCCTTATGTTGTGTCAACTGTTACAGTTGATCCCTAGCATCTATTTTGGTTTACTTGTTTATCAAGTCTAGTATTCTTCTTTTAGAGTTTTTTTATTTCTTCTTTCAGAGTTTTATTATTTTTAGGCTCATGTTCATGCCTATATAAACATGCTTATTTCATTCTTGTAAAACACATTATTATTATTCAAGTTAATCAATACAACTCTATTTGAGAGCAATCTATCTTTCATTCCATAAATCCTACCTATTATACTTTCTTCTGTTTTCTCACCCTTTTCATCACTTTCGATTTCCGTATTGCCTTCTTAATACATGTTCCACACTAAGATTCGAGAAAATGGAAGTTGGAGATGGATAGGGAGCTCACGGTACAAAAAATCTTACTATACACATTGACATTTGGCTGCAGACGAACAAAAATTTGGTCAGCTTCTTTAAAGTGGCAATTTGGGATTCTAATGCACCAAAAACAATATATTTTTACATATGGCTAGGGCTAGCTGGTACACAAAAAAACACACACCAATGAAAAGTTTAAAATGTTTTTTCTATCTCCTGATTGAAAGAACGCTTCTTAATAATTTATAAAAGTAAAAAATAAATTTCTGAAATGACAAGGAATAGGATTTGCCGTTTAGTGTATCGGTATGCAAAGTTACCGTGGAGTTGTGCGCTAATGTTTGAGTGCCACCCGGAGTTCCTCCAAACCCTTCACTAGCTAACACTAACTTTCGAACATAAAGCTACTGAAGGGGCAAAAGGAACTCCAGGTGACGCCAAACTACAAAACTAAGCTGATGCATTCAGAACGGTGCACCGGAAAGAAGAATGATATATGGTTGCATTGAGTGATATCCAACTGCTATTTCACTCACATTTCTTTATATAGTTCAACAAAATCTACTACCGATCATCTAGTTAGTGCTGTTGCGATAAAAAAACAAGGATGTTAAAAGTTGCTTCTCAGGACAAGTTGATAAAAATGAACCTAGACGTATATCGAGCCAAATTGTAGTAGGTCCAGTTGAACCTGGTCCATCCGTAGGACTTGGTGGTTATAAATGCGGGAACGCAACAAAGGTGAATGAGATGAGATTCTTCTTCTTCACTTTTGTGCAGATAGTTGAAGCTTTCACTACTATCTCAATCTCAATCCATCTCTTTATGTCTTTCATTTCTGATACTTTGATTCTTCTAGTGTTTCTGAAATTTTGTTCCACTGATTTTTAAGTTTGCAGGAAAAAGATTTGTCATGCAAGTTGAGAGGATCGATCTACCAGAAGCAGCGGATATTTTGCGAAAAACTTGCAAAAAAAAAAACAAAAACAAAAACAAAAAAAAAGGTTTCCATTGCCGGGATTTGAACCCGGGTCGCCTGGGTGAAAGCCAGGTATCCTAACCGGGCTGGACTACAATGGATTGTTGGCAAAAATGCACAATAATTATTTAAATCAGCAAGAAATATATTGAGGTGATTAGCAATTGCCATAATCCAGATATTTTGTGGATTTTGGAGATAATGTTTCCTTAAATATAACCAGATCATAAATGAAAAAAGTGATTTTACGATTTTTTCTCATTAATGATGAAGATACTTCTATTTAATGTTTTTCTTAAAAAAAGGGGTGTGTAACGGTCACCTACCAAATAGGAGGAGTATAAAATTATCACGCGAGTTTAGTAGACTGGGTCTTCTTATCCTTAGTAGAGTGAGCCTACCTGAAATACAAGGCTCACTCTCATTCCCACTTTTTTTTCATTTACAACAATTATCAAACACTTTGACTACACTATTGTTTCTTTTAAGGAGACAGTTTTAATCTTAAATCTGAATTCCTATCTGATCTACCGAATCAAGAGATCAATCAGGAAGATGATTAACTTATCAGCAGCATTGAAGAAGAGTAAATTAGCCGATCTCAAAGAGCTTCAAGATAAAAAAGCAGCATAAATGTTTACGTAGAGAGCCGGATGTTTCTTCGACGGTATGGATCTGCTTTTGTTTAACATTCTGAGTAGATTACCTGTGAAATGCTTGATGAAATGCAAGTCAGTATGTAGATTTTGGAGGTATCTGATCAAACATAACACATGCTTCATCGATTTGCATCTTACAATGTCGAAAAATCATCTGATTGATGAAAATACCTTTCTGATGTATCCTACATGCCATGTTAATCGACCCATACCAATCAAGAGGTTTTTGTTCTTTCCAAAAGATTTGAGGTTTGATGATTGTCATGGTCATGAATCATCCGACAATTCTGCTATTGTCACTAGTAATAATGTGGCTCTTGATGAGAAACCAGTAACAATGCTTGAACCTGTTAATGGTTTGGTGTGTTTTGTCAAGGGTGGTAGTGCTGTTATGGAGCATTGTTCTGTTCAGATTCACAATCCTAGCACCCGAGACAAGACGCCATGGATCGATACCTTAACGAATGCAGCATTCAGGAAACTCTTTGGTGTTAAACTAGTGAAAGGCTTCGGGAGAGATGGTTTGAAAAGCTTTTATGAATACATGTTTGGGTTTGGAGTCGATCCGGTTACTAATGAACACAAGGTGTTTTGTATGATTGAGATTACTGTGACATCACATCAGCTATCCACTGATATACGCTGAAGACTCTCAATACTCTCCACAGTCAAAGGAAATCGTTCAACAAACTTTAACCAAGTCTGGTCATCAACAAATAACTCCGACGAATAACTAGGATCCTCCTTGTATTTCTGTTTACAGTTTATGACTAATGTATTCTTCATCTGATATAAATATGAGAGCAAAACCCTCACAGTGAATGTGGGAAGATTTCTACCAAAATATATCTTCTGTCTTGGTATCGACTTTTCGATCCAAGCACAAAGCTCCATAACAAAACACAAACAAAAATCGAAAACCCGAAACCCTAACCAACAAAAAAATGGCGATGATACAACCACCCTTCGTCAAGTTCAAATCCATCACCTGGTTACTTTAAAACACACAGAGACGAATCACATATTATGGAAGGCGCAGTTTAAGCCTATTCTGAAAGGGTATGCTCTCACGTGGTTTATTGATGGGTCAAAAGTAAAACCAAAGAAGAACACTTCCAAATGTTGAAGATATTAATCCAACTTTTACAACAGTACGAATCTCAAGATGCTCTAATAGTTGGATGGTTGAATTCAACTTTAGCACCTGGAAGTACTAAGCGTAGTTGCAAAACTTGAATCGCAAAAGAAATATGGGATGCATTGAGACGGAGTTTGCACCTAAGACGTTTGCTCACCGATGAATCTCAAAAAACAAAACACACAATTTGAATAAAGGTAACAAGACACTGAAAACCTATTTGAATGATGCTAAGCGTTTATTTGATCAAATTTGCACGATCGGCTACACTGCAGTGCCACCAAATGAGATGAAACAAATCGATTTGCAATGGGTTAAACCAAGCTTATGACCCGATTGTTACTGCCTTAAGCACTGGAAGCAATGGATGTCAGATTTTCACTACTCATCTCCCGACCTTTGAGATGAGGCTTGAACATCAACTGTCCCATATTCAAGAGCCACTTACGAATGTTGTTACTACAAGCTCTCCGTCCTCAAGCGAAACGCAAAGAGGCTTTCACAATCAATCCAGAGGACCCCCTCCACCAAACAACAACAACAACCGCGGTCATCAACAACAACAGAGAAAAAACGCACATGGAGAGTTACATAGCCACTTACATAGCTGCAGACCGTTGTTGGTGGCGCTATGAAAGAGGGAGTTCAAATCAGCCTAAACCACCTGCAGCTTACATAGCCTTGCACGGAGGACCGGTGAATAAAGAATGTGGGTGACTGATTCTGGTGCCACTCACCATTTAACGGCTGATGTAAGGAACTTGTGTATCCCTCATGAGTATGAAGGAACGGACCAAGTTCGTGTTGGTAATGGTAATACTTTAGAAATTGCACATATTGGTAACACTTCTTTTACATATAACACGCGCTGCTTTCGTCTCAATAATGTTTACCATGTGCCAAAGATAAAAACGAATTTACTATCGGTTTATCAATTATTGTAAGGATAACGATGTTTATTTTGAGTTTCACACCAAATTTTTGTTGTGAAGGACAAATGCACGGGAGCAACGCTCAAAAAGGGGAGGAATGAGAATGGGCTATATGTATTCGATGGTGTAGGTGACATAAACCGGTCGATAACTCCAAAACCTTTCTCTCTCGTCGGTTTACTGCTTTGGCATCAATGACTTGGTCATCCCATGCTAAGCACGGTTCAAAAGTTATCAATAATTTTTCCCTTCCTGTTCTCAATAAAAAGTTTGATTTCTACATCATTCTTGTCATATTAGCAAGAGCAAGAAACCGCCTTTCTCTCTTAGTACTACAACTTATGATGAACCTTTAAGTTTGATTGTGTCCGATATTTGGGTTTCTCCACAAATCTCTAGAAATGGATTTCGTTATTACATGCTATTAATGGATGTCTTTTCTCATTATACGTGGGTTTTTCCTTTGGTTGCGTTCCCGATGCTTTAAATGTTTTTACTTTGTTTCACAAACAAGTTGAAAATCCGACAAACCATAAAATAAAGGTTTTCCAATATGATAATGCTCTCCGGAGTACAAGAAATTCACATCATATCTCAACATTTCCGGTATTCAACACAACATTTTCTTGTCCACATACCTCCGCCCAAAATGGCCTTGCCGAGCGTCGCATCGTGCACGTTGTAGTAAAGTGGTCTTGCTCTTCTTGTTCCATGCACAACTCCCAAAAGAATTTTGGTCCGAAGCTTTTACTACTTTGTTTTCTCATTAACAGGATTCCCAAATCTTCATCAATCAAAAACGCCTCTTGAGCTACTCTATAATAAAGAACCCGATTACAACTTCTTGCGTGTATTTGGGTGTCTAGCTTATCCTGTCTTCGTTCTTACAATGCAAATAAACTAGAACCAAGGTCTTTACCATGTATCTTTCTAGGTTACAGCTCGGCTCACAAAGGTTACATTTGCTTACATCAACCGACCAACCGCTAATACATTTCCGACATGTCGGGTTTGAAGAAAGCACATTCCCATTCTCTCCTCCTCAACGGCAGTCTCCCGAGCTCACAACCAACGCAATATACCAAAGACGGATTTTCTTGGCTCACAAGATTCGTGTCATCACAAAGATGTGCCTTTAGTTCAACACCAACCTACTGAGCCAGCCTTGGTGCATCATAACTCACCAGACTTTACTCCAGCTGTGTCGCCAGTGCACTCATCACATTCCACAGAAGGTGAGTCTTCATCTGAATCTTCGTCTCCAAAGGTCACAAATACCTCAACAACAAATAGTACCGGGCCATACTATGGTAACAAGAGGGAAGTCCGAATTACTAAGCCCATTCAAAAGTTAACTCTTACAGCAACCAAGCATCCATTGATGGATAGTGACTTCCTAGAACCAACTTGCTACTCTCAGGCATGCAAGATTCCAATGTGGAAAGATGCCATGGATGTACAGATAAATGCACTGAGTACGCAATGGCACATACTCTCTCGTAGTATGAGAATGGAATGAATATCGTGAGGTTCGAAATGGGTTTTCCGTGTTAAACACAAACCAGATGGAACGGTTGATCGCCGCAAGGCACGCCTGGTAGCCAAGGGGTTTAACCAAAGAAGGAGTAGATTATGGGGAAACGCTTTCACCAGTCATCAAACCGTACAATACGGTCGGGTACTTTCAATTGCCGTTATGAATCAATGGAATTTGCGCCATTGGATGTTGAGAACGCGTTTCTACATGGTGATTTAGAGGAAGATGTGTACATGAAGCAACCTCCCGGCTATGTGGATCAGATTATCCAAATCATGTATGCAAGCTACATAAGTCTTTGTACGGACTTAAACAGCCCCCGTGCCGGTTTTCTAAACTCGAGTCATCTTCTCCACTCGGTTCACAACCTCTATTGCTGATTCTTCTCTTTGTGCGAAAATCTGGCAGCTCTATCACTTATGTCCTAATTTATGTCGATGACATAATTGTGACTGGCTCGAACTCTCACTTATTGATAAACTAGTGGACTGGACCCGGGTGATGCTTTTGCAAATCAAAGACATGGGCGCATTGTCTTATTTTCTCGGGCGGAGGTTCTTCATCAAGGCAAAATCTGGTGCTTTCCCAAAGGAAATACATTGCTGACTGGCCGCGCAGGACTAAACTCGATGGTGTCAAACCAGTTTCAACACCAATGACAGCCAACACAAAACTTCAAAGCATGGCAAAGAAAGGTTCCAAGATGACACACTTTACGAAGTGTAGTAGAGCACTCCAAAGATTCTCAGAGATATCACACGACCCGATATATCTCGTGGCTGTGAATAAGGCTTGTCAATATATGCACGAGCCGTATGTTGAACACTGGGAATTGGTGAAACGATCTTGAGGTATCTAAAGCACACAATTGATTACGGTTTATTTTTCGTGCCTAATAAAGATTATTCGCTCCATGCTTACTCGGATGTTGATTGGCTGGTAGCTTGATGATCGGAGATCTACCACAGCTACCGTATTTATTTTGGGGTAATCTAATCTCTTGGAGTGCTAGGAAGCAAAAACAGTGTCAAGTCAAGACAAGAGGCCGAGTATCGTGGTGTTGCTATAGCCACTTCGCAACTAATTTGGATACAATCTTTACTTGCGTGAATTGGGTATCCAACTATCAACACCTCCCTCCTTATGGTGTGACAACTTAGGTGCTACGTATTTAACGGCTAATCCGGTGTTTCATGCACGCACGAAGCACATAGAGATTGATTACCACTTTGTTCGTGAAAGGGTGGCACGTCGGCAAATGATTGTCAAGTTCATCAGTTCTAGAGACCAAATAGCTGATGTTTTCACTAAAGGTTTATCATCACCAAGGTTCGAAAATCTCAGAGACAAGTTAAACCTTCGAAAACTCCGGTTCAACTTGAGGGAAGGTGTCAGCACAACACATCAGCTATCCACTGATAAACGCTGAAGACTCTCAATACTCTCCACAGTCAAAGGAAATCGTTCAACAAACTTTAACCAAGTCTGGTCATCAACAAATAACTCCGACGAATAACTAGGATCCTCCTTGTATTTCTGTTTACAGTTTATGACTAATGTATTCTTCATCTGATATAAATATGAGAGCAAAACCCTCACAGTGAATGTGGGAAGATTTCTACCAAAATATAAACTAGTGAAAGGCTTCCGGAGAGATGGTTTGAAAAGCTTTTATGAATACATGTTTGGGTTTGGAGTCGATCCGGTTACTAATGAACACAAGGTGTTTTGTATGATTGAGATTACTGTGACGCGGAGAATTGAAGAAATTGTTAGTCGTGAGTTGGCTTGCGGGGTCCTTACAGTAGGCGAGAATACATGGAGAAAGATTGAAGAAGTTCCACCCGAGACTACAATTAAGAAAAATTCCTTTCATGTGGGTGGTTCGATATATTGGATCTCTGGCAAGAAGCCACGGTGTGAGAATGGCATTATAATGGCATTTGATCTGGGAAGTGAGACATTTAGATCGATAACAATCCCAAACCCCGTCCTTGATCACTGGGGCTCAATTGAAAGGCTTCAATTAGTTCATGAATTGGCTGAAGTGGACGGACGTTTATGTGTATTGGTTCGAGAAGGAGATGATATTCTTAACCTATGGATTCATACCATTGACAGCGGCGGCAGTGTTACCAATAACAATTGGACTGAAGAAACATTACAACTGCCTTGTCGCTGGGATAAAATACATAATTTAGCATTCAAAGCCATTACTGGTACAAGCCTGGTAGTCTTAAAGTTCTTAAAGGAAGAGCGTTATGCTCACCAGTTTCGTTGTGAAGTTCTTCAGTATTATGATCGAAGTGAAAAGAAATTTTACAAAAATTCGTTTGAGATTTTATTGGATCCTACTGGTACTACTGGTGGCACCTACTCTATTACACCTTTCTTCGAGACGTTATTACCTGTCTAGATGATTCAGCATGGTGAAGAAACCATCAAGGACAAGCTCATTGAGATCCATCGCCTAATTTTAAGCCGAAGCAAGGGCCTACTTGAAACCTCCTGACCCAGTTGTCCTCGAGTTAAACACTTAAGGTGAGAAATGTTTTCTTTCCATCTTAGTTTCTATTGTTCTTTTTCTTCTCTGTTTCTCTCTTCAGGAAGTTTTAGCTTTATGCCCCCTCTAATTCCTGTTTCGCTTTTTCTTTTATCAATAAGTACTCTTAGCGAGTTTAGCTTAATATCCATTGCCTAATTTATTCAGTGCAAAGCTATTGGTAGAAAAACAATGTTATTTTCTATAATTTCAAGAATTAAATGTTGTTTTTCAGTATTTTATCATATTCATTCCCTTGCCAATTCTGTCATACCAAAAAGTGTTTTTGTGCAGAACCCATAAGACTTGATACTGATAATGTTTGAATGACACCCAGAGTTCCTCCAAACCCTTCAGTAGCGCTAGCTTTGGAAATGCGCCAGTGAGCATAGCTACTGAAGCGGCAAGAGGAACTCTAGGTGACATCAAAAATAATACTTCGTTGAATCTGTGGTCTCTGAAACGCGAACCTTAATTAGTGAGTTATGCCCTATTAATATTCACTCACATTTCTTTATATAGTATAGAACTTGCTCTAGACTTGTGTCGTCACTGAATTACGAACCTAGACGTGTTTGCAGGTAAACTCTAGTGGTCCAGTTGAACTTGGCCCTTCTTTAGGACTTGGTTATTACGGTATACGTAACAAAGATTGAAGCGTAAGAAGAATGAGAATCTTCACTTTTATGTTTTGAAGATAGTAGCAGCTGCAATCTCTTTATGTCTACTATCACTGATATCTTTATTCTCCTGGAGCTTTTTAACAGTTTTACATAAAAATTGTGTTTGCCTTGTCCGGGAAACAAACAAAAACAGTTCCATTGCCGGGATTTTGAACCTGAGCCGCCTGGGTGAAAGCCAGGTATCCTAATTGGGTTGGACTACAAAGGAATGTTCTATATAATATTTTTGTGATCAGCCTAGTCCAATACTTTTGAATTTCTCCATATTAGTGGACATCCATATGTTCCCGGGCAACAACACGATGTTATTTGTAACAAGTAAGGTAGGAGATAAATTCATTTATCTTCCTATTATTATTGTCGCCCCAGGAAAAAAAATTACCTGAAATTTTTGAATTTGACAACTTATAATCGGTGAACACTAGAATTAACTTTAACTTTCGATTCTATAGTGGCCCCAAAACGGGGTTTGCCAAAACAGTTTTTTGGTTAATTAGCTATTGGATTTGAATTCCTGGATCTATAAGACGAGTAAAATATTGAGTTGGGTCTAATGACCAAAAATCTTCAAGATACTTTTTCAACCTGGCGAAATTGGGGTATACCAAATGAGACAAAGTAGGGTCATTTTGAAGTAAAAGAGGTCACCCTTTAACCAAATATTTTCAAAATGGCAAAATTGTCTTAATTAACACTAAAATTTTGATTAGATTAATTAATTAAGTTTAAATTGATTGAATAGATTAAAACTTATGAATTTAAGTTATGAAATTTTGTTTTTGGTTGAACTTTTGTGGGATGATTTTTGATGAATTTTTTTTTTTTTTTGAGAATATCTCTTGCAACGTAAATGAAGCACACAATCGAAAAACTTCTAAAAAGGAGATTGCAAATTTGTTGTATGAAATCATACTCAAAATCAAAGAAGAAATCAACACTTTCAGTTCTGAAATTTTTTTGGTTAATTAGCTATTGGATTTGAATTCCTGGATCTATAAGACGAGTAAAATATTGAGTTGGGTCTAATGACCAAAAATCTTCAAGATACTTTTTCAACCTGGCGAAATTGGGGTATACCAAATGAGACAAAGTAGGGTCATTTTGAAGTAAAAGAGGTCACCCTTTAACCAAATATTTTCAAAATGGCAAAATTGTCTTAATTAACACTAAAATTTTGATTAGATTAATTAATTAAGTTTAAATTGATTGAATAGATTAAAACTTATGAATTTAAGTTATGAAATTTTGTTTTTGGTTGAACTTTTGTGGGATGATTTTTGATGAATTTTTTTTTTTTTGAGAATATCTCTTGCAACGTAAATGAAGCACACAATCGAAAAACTTCTAAAAAGGAGATTGCAAATTTGTTGTATGAAATCATACTCAAAATCAAAGAAGAAATCAACACTTTCAGTTCTGAAAGTATGAAAAGTCGGCAAGGTCGACGAATGAAGAACATGCCGACTATATTTGGCCGGCAAGGTATTTAAATGAAGAACATACCGACTTTATTTTATTTTTTGACACACAGGAGATGGCTATTGAAAAATATTAGTCGGCAAGGTCTACCAAAAAAAAAACCCGCCGGTTGTTGAAAATACTTTGCCGGCTATATTTAGCCGGCAAGGTATTTAAATGAAGAACATACCGACTTTTTTTTTTTGACACACAGGAGATGGCTATTGAAAAATATTAGTCGGAAAGGTATACAAAAAAAAACCCTCCGGCTGTTGAAAAATACCACACCGAATGTTGAAAATACCCTGTCGGCTATATTAGTCGGCAAGGTCTTCAAAAAATACCATGCCGGCTGTTGAAATTTTTTACAGTCGCCACCATGGCTGTTATGAAAAGTCGACAAGATATGCATGTTACGACCTTGCCGACCAAAAACACAAAAATCATAATTTTCGATTTCTAACCTAATTTAACAATCAAATCACACAACACAATGATGGGTTAGAGTTTTTTTTTGAAGATTAAGTAGATTGAAAAGGAGAAATTAGTACATAGGATTTCCCTTATCTCATTTGGGTGACTTGAGATATTGGCTTCTACCAATACATTGTTCTCCCTGATTTCAACATTAGATAAAGCAAAAGAGTTTGAGAAATTTAAATCAGAAGAAAGAAAAAAAAATTAAGAAAAACTGGCATTTTCAACCAATGTTGCTTGTGAATGTGTCTTTTACTTGCTTCTTTTACCAGGGTATCCGCTACTGCATTGCATCTTCTATTCATGTAATTAAGACCCAAAAAAATGATGACAAGAAAGTAAAAAATTTCATTGCTTCTTCTATCAGTGCCTTGTTCCTCCAAAAAATATTGCTTGTTTTCCCCTGAGCATTGAGTATCAGTGTCTCACAATCACCTTCCACTCAGAAGTCCTTTAAGTTCATACTCTTAGCCTACTTTGCTGTTTCCAGCAGACTTAAAGCTCCTGCTTCTTCTGCAGATGAAGCTTGGAAAGTCCCAGCTATGGATTGATTAGCAAAACCTGTATCATCACGAACAATTAGACCATAGCCAGCAGGATTTAAAACATCAGTCCATGAGGCATCAAAATTTAGTTTAAATTCGTTTGGAGGTGGTTTTTTCCATCCCTGTCCTATGTGAATTTCCTGTATAGATGAGTTAGAGGAGATGTTAACTTGCTGGCCCATGTTTTCATCTGAAGGTAATTTCAAAGGGGACCAAAAAGCTAGATGTCTTTGAACTGCTATGGCTAATTGAAGACTTGTGGTAAATTTAGATTGGAAAACCCTATGGCATCTTTCCTTCCAAATCAACCAACATTTGGTTGCCATTATTTCTATGTCATAATTTGTACTTACCCCTGCGATCCAATTAGCATACATGTTTGCAAATGAGAAATTAGCGGCATTATTATGGTTTAAACCTACTAGAGGAGGTAACTTGGATACTGACTTTGCATATGGGCACTCGGGAAAAAAATGCGTAAGGGATTCACACTCATGATCACAAAAAACATAGTTCAACTCTATATATTTCATGAATTGCCATTATTTTTTCCGAACTGGTAAAACATTGTGGATACATTTCCATAAGAAAATCTTTATTCTCTGCGAGATGCTTAGTTTCCAAAAAGAGACATTATCTAACCTATTATCATCCACATATGGATTTTTGAGTTTTTTTTGTACTTTAAGAGAAGGTGAAATATGACCAGTGTCACAATGCAAAGCCCTCTCAAAAAGTTCATTTTCCTTGAATTCAAATTTTAAATTTTGAAATAAAATATTATTATTTTGCGAAAAAAGACCGTTTGAAATAAAGTTTCCCAGCTACCCTCCCTGAGCCACCAAAATGTCGGAAATTCATCGGAAATCGATAATGGCTAGAAATTCAATAAGAAGAAATTAACAAGATTTCAACTTATTCATTAATGAAAAAGAAATTTAACAGTTGGCAGAGGAAGATATTATTCAATTTAATAGTCAGAAACAAAATTAAGTTTGAGATTACTTGTTTCCAAAATCGCATTCAAGAACAGAAATAAGGGAAATAATTACACATGGACACTTGTTTTTAATGTGGGATACAATTACACATGGTCCAATCACCGTAAAGGGAAACATTTTGTTGAGGCTAGACTGGATAGAGCTCTGTCTAACTCTAGATGTCTTAGCTTGTACCCTAGGGCGATGGTGTATCATCTGATCCCGGTGGGGTCTGATCATGCCCCTATTCTTATAAGAACTTCACCTTGTTGGAAAGACGGAGCAAAACCATTTAAGTTCTTTGGGAATTACTTGGAGGACCCGTCGTGCTTCCAAGTGATTGAGGATTCCTGGGACTTCGGCCCAAAGGGGTCAACAGCCTTTAGTTTGGTGTCTCGTCTAGAAAATGTTAAAACTAATATAAGAATTTGGAATAGGGAGCATTTTGGGAACATCCAACAAAATATCAAGAAACTCACTCAAAATTTTAATCATGCTAAAAATAATCTTAACCTTCAAGATAATAGCCCTAAGATTTTGGAAATTAAAAGTGACTCGGAAAATGGTAGGCAAATTATGAAGAAGCGTTCTGGAAAACAAAAGCTTCGGATAACAACTTGCATTTGGGAGACAAAAATACCAGATATTTCAACTCAACGGCTAGTTATAGGGCTAGGAAATTGAGAATTGAGACAGTTAAAAGAGATGATGGAAATTGGTGTAATGAAAGACAAGAAATAGTTGATACCTTCTACACCCACTTCGACTCTATGGCTTCTTCCTCTAAACCGGATATATCAGATAAAATCATCAACTGATTCCCAGTTGTTTAACCTGATCGGATAACTCCAAACTTATGGGAAAACCTTCAGAACTTGAAATAAAACTCATCCTATTTGACATGCATCCAAACAAATCCCCGGGCCCAGACGGATTCCCAGCAATCTTTTTTCAAAAAAACTGGTTTCTCATTAAGGATGAGTTAACTAAGATGATACAAGATTTTTTTGAAATTAGACAAATTTTAAAAGAAATCAATTCCACTTTTATAACTCTCATTCCGAAAATTGATTCTCCGGAAACACCAAAGGATTTTAGACCCATTTCATTTTCTAATACCATCTACAAAATCATCTCAAAACTGCTAGCTAATAGGATCAAACCTCACCTGGACAAATTGATTTCCCCTTATCAATCTGCTTTCGTCCCTGGTAGGAAGATCTCCGATAACATTGTCGTTGCTCATGAGATTATACACACAATGAGAACTGAAAGAAAACACAAGAAAAAGAAAGGGTACATGGGTCTAAAAATAGATATGTATAAAGCTTTTGATTAGGTAGAATGGTCTTTTTTGGTTAAAATCATGAAAAAAATGGTTTTCTGTAAAAACAGGATTGAGTTAATTGTTCAATGCATAGGAACCACCTCTAGCGCAGTTCTTATCAATGGGTCCCCGACGGATTTCTTTAAGCCTACTCAGGGATTAAGCAAGGAGGCCTCCTCTCTCCCTACTTATTCATCATCTGTATGGAAGCCCTCTCTAGAGTCCTATTGGAGGCTGAAAATAACAAATTGATAAGTGGGGTCAAGTTATCCATCATCTGTATGGAAGCCCTCTCGATAGTCATATGTATGGAAGCCCTCTCGAGAGATTTTGCAAATCCGCAAAGTGCGTAGGATCAGATTAGATGACAAATATCTAGGGGTCCCTCTATTCACCCACAAGTCCAAAATCAAGTGTTTTGAACCTCTAGTTGAAAAACTGCGTGGTAGACTAAAAGGTTGGAGGCTTCGCTCCCGGGAAACGAACATGATAAAACACGTCGGCCCACTTTGGAAACATACCATATGTCTTGTCGTGATTCCTAAAACTATAACCAAGAAAATGGATTCCCTAAACAGATCCTTATGGTGGGGTCATGCTAAGGACAGTAACCGTGGTTGGTGTCCTATGGCATGGGGTGGAATTTGTAAGCCCACTACAAGTGGTGGGCTTGGCTTAAAGGAATATGGAAAATTCAATCATGCTATGTTAGCCAAGCTAGCATGGAGAATGATAAAAAACACGAAAGCTTTGTGCTCAAAAATATTAGAAACAAAGTACTTTAGAAACATTTCCCCACTAAACATCACTCAACCAAAAGGTAACTGCTTCTGGTTCTGGAAAGGTCTCTGGAATGGGATAAAAATAATCAAGGAAGTGGCCATTTGGAAGGTAGGATATGGAAAGGATATCCAGACATGGAACTATAACTGATAAACCCAGGATACCCTAATGCTTCAGAAACGATATCAAACCCACCATAAAGAATACACTAATAAACGTGAAGGACCTTATGCACTCCTCCTCTAAAGAGTGGAATGTAGATTTCCTAAACCAAGTTCTTCCACATGAGGTTGTGCAAAATATTTTGGGGATAGACCTAAACAACTCCAATGGCACTGATGACACCTTGATCTGGCCTTTAAACTAATAAGGAAGATTTAATCTTAAGTCTCTGTTTATGAATATCTCATCAAAGACCATGCTCATCCCACCAACTCAATAACTACCATGAACCTTGTTTGGGGTCATATTTGGTCTCTTGATGTGCTACCACGCATCAAAATCTTTGTGTGGAAGGCCTACAATGGAATCCTTCATGTCAACGCTTCTAAGAATAGAAGGGTCCAAGAAATTGACCCAATCTGCAGTCTGTGTACTTCTTAACCAGAAACCGAGTTACATTCTTTTCTTAACTGTCCTTTCAACAGAGCAGTCTGGATGGGAATAAATTGTAGAATATACAGCAACATAGGAAGCATCAGGCAGTGGATAGAAACTTGGATAGATAATAACAGAAGGAGCCCAATGGGAAATGTAAAGTGGAGACATTTATTTGCTCTCGTAGCTTGGTACATATGGAAGGCTAGGTGCAATAAGTGCTTCCATAATATTACCCCCTCTCTTGAAGTAACTATTAGCCTCATCCAAGATCATATCCAAACCTACCGTACTCATGCATCTTCGTACACCCTCAATAGAACCCCTAATCCAACCCAACTCATAAAATCCCAAGTTCATCTCCCCAAACAGGGTCTTGTTACATTATGTTATAGCAAATGGAAGGTACATCGAATCAAGGAAATCGTGGTTATAGTCATCACAGATGAAGAAAGAACATTGAAAGGACAACAGGTCTTCTACTGTGACATCGAAACAATAGAACAAAGCGTGACTCTGGGGCTCTGTCAGCAATGAAGTGGCATCAAAAACTCAAGAACATGATTTGCAACATTGAGATGGTAAACCGGAAGATAGTGAAGAAACTGAGGTCAAAATGGAAGCATCCAGGGCAACCATCAAAAATAACTATGATCGATGACAATGTAGACCTATTTTGTTATTTTAGAATTTTTAATTGTAATCCCCTAAGGAATGAATGGCAGCAAAAACTGAAAGCAATTGCTTGTACTTATGCTTCATCCTCTGGAGATGATAGCGGCTCTTTATTTACGGATTGTAGTACCTTCCGAAGGTACAAATCCATTCAGGATAATCCCCTGAATGGCTAGTTTGATTTAATTTAGTTTGTTCCAAGAAAAAAAAATGAAATGAAATAAAAGGTCCAAGCAGCAAAGAAACTAGACAACAAGCATTAGTTAGTGAAAACCTGTAAGTACTATAAATTCGATTCACATGAGACTCACCCTCAAGAAGGAAAGCAAAACAGACAATACAACTAAAAACTTGATCAGGAACTAGAAGAAAGCAAAAACATGGCCATTAAAATTACAACAAGTGATTATTTACGAGTGTGGCGATCAAACATAAGTATCAATTACTCCCTCCGTCCCTAATTAGATGAGCTACTTGTAGTTTGCAAAAAATTTAAGGCAAGGGGGAAAATGGAGTATATTTAAGTATTTTTTACAAGTATACCCTTATGGGCAATAATTAGTAAAATTTAGAAACGATTTATCTCTTAAACTATACCACGGTTATTTATAAACTTTATACCGTTGAAAAACATTTTAAAACACCTACGCAACGAATATAAACATGACTATAACATTATACATATTTCTTATAGAAAAAATAATCAATTAAAAGGGTAGTTTTAGAAATATCCCTTTGGTTAGTGAAATAGCTCATCTATTTGTGGACAAAAGTAAAAACCAAATAGCTCATCTAGTTAGGGACGGGGGGAGTTTTTTTTTTAAAGTTTTTTTTTCTATAAAATTCATAGTTTTATTTTAGTTTTTTGGAGCAAATCAGAAAATTTCTTTCACAGTTTTTGGAATAAATAAAAATTAAGAATTCCCCGTCCTTTTTTCGTTGTCTTTCTCTTAGACTTCTCCATTACTGATATGATGATCCATGAATATGTTTAAATCCATGTTCTCCGGAAAAGTAGGTTTACACCTTTTCTTCAGTAAACTCTTCTCCATCCCTAATTAGATGAGCAATTTGGTTTTTAGTTTTGTCCACAAATAGATGAGCTATTTCACTAACCAAGGGGATATTTCTAAAACTACCAATTTAATTGATTATTTTTTCTATAAGAAATATGTATAATTTGATAGTCATGTTTATATTCGTTGCGTAGGTGTTTTAAAATGTTTTTCAACGATATAAAGTTTATAAAAAACCATGGTATAGTTTAAGAGATAAATCGTTTCCAAATTTTACTAATTATTTCCCATAAGGGTATAATTATAAAAAATACTTAAATATACTCCACTTTCCTCCTTGCCTTAAAATTTATGCAAACTACAAGTAGCCCATCTAATTAAGGACGGAGAGAAGTATGAGATTTGAGTAAATTTTACTATAAAGAAAAAGGTTTTCTGGTTTAAAGTTGTTTGAATTTTATTTTTGCTTTTAAAACAAAAAGGAAGAAAACAAGGTCGAGAAAAGAAACAAACTTTGGGAAGTAGATGGAACCATTAGTAAAATTTAACAAAAAAGACCAGCAAAAATTAAAAGTTGAAGTGAAAGGATGATTCAAACCCAAAAATCCAGTAAGAATTTTGTTTCCATAGGTTCAGGCGCCTCAGAATTTGCGGAAATGATTGAGCTACCGACGGGAAATCCCGACGACTATCTCGTAAGACACAAAGATTGTGGGACCCACTTTAACCTGCGAGACCCACCTTATCTTTTTACACCCTAGATGCTAGAGCCGCTACCCAACTGCCGCACGATCCCATGTCGGGATGATTCGGTGGGATATTTTGTTGGTCAGTGTAGCAGTTCCGCAGAATTTGACCCGGAGGCTCAAAAAAGGGATTACTCCATAGCCAAACTTAGGTAGCAGAGAGAGGATAGGGAGAGGAGAGAGAGGAGAAGTCTTTTAGGAGAGAGAGGAGAGAGAGAGGAGAGAGGCACTTGTCTAGTTCATGACGGGTTGGAGTTTAAACATCATTTATAGTTTTCTTTTCGTTGGTAGAGTCAACAATTTTTTTGGAAAATCAAAGTTGAAGATTTTTATATAGCTTTGGTTGATGGAAGATGAAGATAAAGAAGAAGAAAAGAAGATTAGGAGTTGTTTAGTTTTTCAATTTTAGGGTTAATGAAATTAAAAAATGGGTTAATTTTTAAGATTTAATTAGTTCAAGGATATTAAAGTAAAATTACCCTTTTTAATAATGACATACCAAGTCCCCTTGAAATTGGGTATACCCCAATTAGGGCTGTCAATGGGTACCCATTACCCGGACCCGTAACCGGACCCTGTAGAAATGGGTCCGATTCTGGGTCCTAAAGTTGGACCCATTAACAACTTTGGAACTGATTGGTTAATTCCCGATCGACCGAATCTTAACGTCCAAGCGAATACCGTCGGGTACCACGTGTAATGGGTACCCGGTTAGTCTAACTTTACTTCATGTTTTTAGCAAAATTATATGTATTTTGCTAGTTTTGGCTTAGATTTTTTTTCATTTTTCATTTTTTTCTTACATTTAATCTTTATTTAGTACATTAATGAAGAAATAGTAATAAATTTTTGTAAAAAAAAATTAGATTCATGCCAAAAAGAGAAATATATCAAGATTTTGAAGTTTTTTTTAATAGTTTTCTTAATACCCAATGAGTAACCGGAAAGCCGTTAATTTTGCATTTTTAACCTGTCCAGTTATGGGTCCACAAAAATTTAGGAAACCCCTCTAATTTTAGGAACCTAACTTTTATAAGTAGGGTCCGGTCCTGGTCCAAAGATACCCTAACCGGACCATTGACAGCCCTAACCCCAATCAAGCCAGGTTTTTCAATATCCAAATTGGATATAACACCCAACAATTATAACTTATTTTTGGTGTAACTGACTAAAATACCCTCTCTTTTTTTTCCTTGTTCACGAGTCTTCTCCTCCACCACATTTGATTGGATTTTCATTTCCTAAACCAAACAATCAAAAAAAATTGGACCAAGACGTTTTGGTAAAGGTCTTGACTCAAAAAAACTCGTACGGTGAAGAAAGAAAAAATTCTAAGGAATAAAATCAAGATTGAGGTTTCATTAAATTCATTAAACCATCACTAATGTTTGCCAGTACTGTCCTCAGCATGTATGGACCATTCTATTAAATTTTTACCCAACCATTTTTTGGGTACGCCCAGCCCTCCCCAGGCTCCCCTCACTCAGCCATGATGTAACTAGGCACCCTACGTATTGAATTTTGTCCCCACTGGTTTAAATGTCTGGGTCCGTTAACTTTAAGTACACTGCACGGTCCATACACTACGCTTTATCCATGTGTTAAGATGCATCTTCTGGTCTATCCACCAACAAGAAGACGTGTTCCTTCAACAAACTCAACCTATAACAAGACCAGAAGGAATAGGAGTCCAAGCAACACGTTTTCTTGTTTGTCAAAATAAAATAATGTTATCCTCCAAGTACTATTTGCCGGTTCATATGGGCATAGCAAACTGGCCGATTTGCCAGTTTTGAATCCACTATGGAGCTGCCAAACAAGCAAATTGGCCTGACTAAGTGGCAAATCGAGTGGTCGAATCTCGCCCGTTCGGTGTAGTGTAGATCTCCCGGTGTAGTCTCCACCTCAATTAACAAAATAAAGGGAAGATCAAGGTACAAAAAATAAAGCACAAATTGTTTTTTTTTTTAAAGGCACGAATATGATTACCAGGGGGGAATGTAGGATCGAGCAAGAGAGAGGAGAGCACAATGCGAAAGCAAATAAACGATTACATTGATAATCAGTTTGGTGTTCATTCTCTCATGGCTTAACAGCCTACTTATAGTCTCACAAACTTGACAATCACTCAAAGTACTTTCCTAATAAAATCAAACTCTAAATAAAGCACACTTCTAGAAACACAAAGAAACTCTAAATATAGTAAAACTATAAAACAAGTAACCGACACAACTTGCTCTTCTAGTTAACTCGGAACTTCCAAATATCGCACCGGTGTCAACAATGTATATTGATCCAACTTGACTCGCGAATCGCAGTTGCAGCTTGATCCATTCGGACTGGATCAACATATGATGTTGATCCACGAACCAAATCACCATATTTGGTTTAACTTCTAACATCCTCCCTTAAACCAAGATATCATTCAACGAGAATTCTGTAACCCTCTTCTTCCAATGATAAACATTTGCACGTCCTTGTCTTTTATCATTTTCTATTCTTGTTCTTCCATTGATAAACGTTAACACGTTTTTGTCTTTTCTCATACCAGAATTCCGTCATCATTATCAAACTTAATTCACAAACACAAATCAACCTTCTTCTTTTGCTTAACAGCAATCATCAAACTTCTCTTCACATTCTTTTTCATCGCAGCGGAACACAATTCATAACAATCTTCTTCTTTCTTCACTGAGCATTGTAGCTCATCTTCATCTCTTGTTTACATACTTCACTTGCATGATTTCCACACTCTTCAAATTCCAAACTGGAATTTCTTCACTTCTCTAGCCAAATCCCCACTGGGATTGCTTCACACAACTCTAGCCAAATCCCCACCTGGATTGCTTCACACAACTCACGATCACAACCTTGTGACGTCTCTTCTCTTCACTCTCTCATCTCCTCATGGTGATTAACTTCTCTTTCTTCACATCCTTGTTGTTTTTCTTCTTTTCTTCTCTTCTTCTTGGTTCAAGTCACGCTATTGTTACGAAACCTTCACACTTCTTTGTTCTTCAAGATTCTCTCATAATCTTTCTTTTGTTATGCTTATGCCACAAGCAATAACTAACATAAAGTCTGCCACACTTTGTAGGTTTTCCAAGTTTCTCTCACAAACCATTCAACCACACTTCAATCTTAACATGTTTGAGCTTAAACTCCTACCATCCTCCCTTAAGCTCAAACATCACCACCAACTTTCTTTGTCATTCTAAGCTTCTGACTTCGATCACCTTAATCAAACTGCATTTTAGTCCTGATCACAATACAGCTGATCCTCTATCAAATCAGATAAATCCTCCACTACAATACCAACTTTGATCATTTCGTCTTTTTCGAATCCATGACATAACCCTTTGAATCAACCACTTACCCAAAAACTTCTTACCTCAACAAACATCAAATCTACTATCTGCAATAACGCCTCTGATAAAAACATCACACGCTTTTTATTGTCGCTCTGTAATCACAAACTGTGACCATTCTCTTTTGTCATGCTTCTGTTAATCTGTTACAACTCCACTATAACAACTTCTTCTGCAACAATTATTCTGTAACTGTTCTCCTATAAATGTGATATTAACCTTTGTAACACCCATACTGTTACTATCTTATAGTAACACTTCTGTCCAACTGTGACAATTTCAGTCACACTTCTGTATCTTCATCAAAATCAATTAATCCCTTTTTTTTACGACCAACAACAGAAACTCTGTTTAGGGAAACACACACCGAGATTTCTAAACTATCTCAAACTCATGTTTATCGTCACTGCCATGTGACAGTAACCATCTTTCTTCCCCATTTCCCATGAGCTCTATAGGATTCGCACCAAGCTCGTCTGTCATCATCAACTCGTTATGAACAGCAATAAGAATCACCAATAGCAACTACCGTCTGCCAACACCACTTTCACTATCAACGTTAAACGCTGCATCTTACTTCAAACATCATCC